>VONZ01001273.1:0-178322 GCA_012976165.1 Labeo catla | reverse complement strand
GTTTTGTTTTTGATCTGAAAGCATGGATAAGAAATACACAGTTGCAGCTGGAGAATGTTTTTTCTGTCTTTTGAAGATTGAGTTAAGATTCAGAGAAACAGAAACTCGAGTCCAGAGAGAGACTTGAACTCGGGGCCAGAAAAATGGAGGTGGGCGTCCAATCCAGACGGTCTTCAGTCTAGCCCCGCAGCACAAATCTCAGACAAATTCATAAATGTACAATCAGCTCTATTGTAGAGTCTTCATCTTTTGTTTAATAAGCAGCCTGTTGCTATTCAAAACATGCCGCTTAAGGGCAACTTTATTAGCTTGAAATTCCATACGCACATAGCTTTACTTTGAATAAACATGCAAAATAAGTAGCTTAAGTAAATGCATTTCAGACCACAGAACTACTTATTAAAGGATTACTTCACTTCCAAAATAAAAAAAAATCCTGATAATGTACTCACCCCTATGTCATCCAAGAAGTTCATGTCTGTCTTTCTTCAGTCAAAAAGAAATAAAGGTTTTTGAGGAAAACATTTCAGGATTTTTCTCCATGTAGTGGACTTTAATGGGAGCCAACAGGTTGAAAGTGCAAACTGAAGTTTCAATGCAGCCTCAAAGGGCTCTACACGATCCCAGCTGAGGAATAAGGGTCTTATCTAGCAAAACCCAGCGTTTACAAAGCGAACTTGCAAAGAAAGTCAAACGACCTTTACGGAAAATGGTAAAATGGACGATTTTGAAGTTGGAGGAGAAAATGAGATGGAGTTTTTTCGCCCTAATAGGAGCACACTGATATAGAAATAGCCATGAGTGACCTTTCCAACATAATTACGTAATGCGTGAAGTCACGGATGCGTATCGCATCATAATTTTTTTTTCTTTTTCGAAAATGACAGATTGTAAGATAAGACTCTTATTTTCTAATTTTTTTTACCAACATTTTGTGGATCATTTTTTGTATTACATCAAAATGTATTTAACTATTCATTTATTAATTATATGAAATGTAAGTGATTAAGTTTTATTTATTGATTGAATGAGTTTTATTCATTCATTCACTCATTCATTCTGGAAAGCAAGATAAATACTGATCAACTTAATGATTTAAATATTTTAAAACAGTAGTCATTTATTTTTCAACAGTTTATTACACTATTAATGGGAATAATGTAAAACAAAACCAGAATTTCTTATTTACACTACATCAGATATATTATTTATTAGTTTGTTTACTATATAAAATTTAACCCTTGTCCAACCTTTTGGACATTTTTGTCCTTTTCAGTCTTGTTTTTTGTGATCATTTCACCTGTGTTATTGCCAGGTGCATACATTTTGGCACAGGTGTGTGTTTTTATTGGAATTTTACTATTTCACCTCCATTTCCTTTAATAAATCTATTTTGGACTAGGTACAAAAAACTGTTACACTCAGCACCTTTTGGACAAAAATGTCCTCATTGAAACCCATTAAATGATGCTATTTTTGTTAATAGACTTTTTATTCTGTTGGCAAGGCTTCAAAATTAATTTTTTTACCATTTTTTTACCAGGTGCCATTTTTTTCAGGTTTGGCCAATAAAGCAAATACTCGGTTTATTCCTGTTTTCTGCTTCTGCAAATTATAGAGCCAACTGGATAAATAATGCAGCTATAATTGTGTGGGTGTGTTGGTGTGGATGTCAAAGTGTGCTTTATATGTGTGTCATAAATAAAAAATTGTGTGTGCGTGTTCTTGTTACATTTGAGAGAGAAAAACTCTACTGCAAATCACAAATCCAACGACTGTGTGCACCAGTTTTGCTGGCATCTTATGGGTGAAATTTGGTACTGCGTCTAAACAAAATCTTCCTGAAAGCACATTTTTTGAGATACCAACCTCAAATTTGGAACAAAACTTGTTTAGATTTATGGCTTTGATTTTCTAGGAGGTTTAGAGTTTAACGTTTCATAAAATATATATTTCATATAAAATCTGCTTTATGTAAAAGCATTTTCATAAACTTCAACCTCTACTTTTTTTTTATCGCACTTTTTCTACTTCTTCAGTAATCTGCCATGGGTCTTCTTTAAAATGAGACCAAACTTAAGTCTGTGCTCCCACGCTTCAAATTTTTATGACAGTTTTTTGACATGGAGATTTTTTGTCCACTATGGACCTTTGTGTAACTTCAGTGCTTTTTAAGTATTTTGAATTACATTTTACAAGAACAAACAATGAACACTTTGATGATTTTATTGTTCAAAACACCAGTTGCACAAAAGTCCTTGAAGAAGTTTCATTCTTTGTTCCTTTTAAATTGTTTTTTTTTTGTTTGTTTGTTTTTTGTTTTTTGATTTCTCATAAGTGTGTTGTTCAGACAGCTGGTGTTCATCCAAATAATTTCAGTTTTCTTTTTCTTTGTTCATTTCTGCTCTCCAGGACATTATGCAGCTGTTCTTTTATTGATGTCTTCATCCTGCTTTTTGCCCCTCTGTAGAAATACCAAATTGCCTTGGAAACATGAAGAAATGTTTCTTTTTCCTCATATTCTAACATCATAACCTGTTTGGGTGCAGCGGAAACATCAGTGGTCATCCTAAATGTTTTTAACCTGAGATTAGGCCATACATTTGGACCAACAACGTGACCAAGGCTCACCCTAATTGCCCTGATGGGGGCACTACAGCAAACAAAGTACAAAATTGCTCATAACTGTTAAACCACCAGTCACACCTGACAAAACGCACACCTCAGATTCTATCATGAGCCTAGCAAAATTTTCGGGTATTTTGGATTTTTTTGAAAAAGCTACTTTTATGAACTAGTCCTAGGTTTTTCACCCGATTGGAACCAAACCAGTACAGAAACATTCTCTGGAATAATTATTTTAAAAAAAAAGTTTAACTTTCGACTCACCAATGCAAAGGGGCACCAAAACTTTTGAAAAGGGCAGGGCCACTAAAATAAAAATGGCTATAACTGCAAAATCATTTGTCCCATCAGCATGAAAATCGATGTGCACAGTCTTGGTCCAAAATGCCACAAGTGTTTACAAGGACATTCGCGTGTCTCAAAAAACATGGCCCCCATTGGCCGACGAAGTTGGACAAGGTGTTAGACAAGGTGTACGGAGGCTGATCGGAACAAAACTTGGTGGGCCTGTTCGACTCACAGCCCCAAAGGTCTGAGAGAAATTTGAAAGAAATTGGCCACTGAGGGCGATATATATCAAGGATTGTACGTCACACAGTTTTTCGCACATACACACAATATTCCTATTATACGATAGAACTCCTCATTCTGGACAACTTTGCCTCTAGACCAGGGGTGTCAAACTCCAGTCCTGGAGGGCCGCAGCCCTGCAGAGTTTAGGTGCAACCCTAATTAAACACACCTGATCCAACTAATCAAGTCCTTCAGGCTTAATTAAAAACTGCATAGTATGTGTGTTGAAGCAAGGTTGGAACAAAACTCTGCAGGGCTGCTGGTTTGACACTCCTACTCTAGAACCACCACTGTCAATCGAGTAGTTTGTTAAATGACTGAAATGACTCCACTTAATCTGGAAAAAAAAAACACTGCAGGACTCTCTAAGCCAATAATTATCAAAAAAAAAAATGTTGAAATTTACCTTTTGGGAAGCTATAACTGGGTCAATTAGAAAAGGGCCCTTCCCAAATGTACCCAAAATCCTATAAAGCCTAAAGAAAAACTCAAAACTTCACAAAACCTGCTGAGCACATGTGATTCCAAATAAAGCATGCAAAGTTTTAAGAGGATCGGACCACAGCTGGCATAAACATTCAAAAAACATCATATTTCTATGGTAATTTGCCTAAAATGCTTTTTAATAATTGATTTAGGTGGGTACACCCTTGCTAAATAATATGTCATGTCATTTTCCTTATATGCTAAAATGCCTTAAGCACTTGAACCCTGGTAATCGCTTTTGCAGCTATATTTTTTTGTTGTTGTTTTTATTCAATTTATCATTTTTATTACCATTATTAAGTCAGTTTTTAGTCTTTTGAAACTGAAGACTCAGTCCATTTGTTCCATTTGTACCTGTGTGTTGTGTAAGCTTAAATTGATAAATCAAAGTTTATCAGTTTTCATGAGTAGCATTGCAGATAGCGCCATGTAACTGCGAATTTGCAGTTTACTTTGTAAATAATATCTCTCATGATAATCATTCTCTGTCCGTCATGTCATTTTTAAAATCATATCAAGATATGCATAGCATCGATCTGTCTTCCATCTCGTTTTGATTTGCAGTGCAACCACTCATATAAAGATGGCCTTTCCTAATTGTCTGGTCATCAGCTGCGCTTCAGAAGGAAATTGAAATCGTTTGAATGCCATCAGTCGCTTGACACTTAGAGTTCAATACATTGGAAAATGTTGATGTGAAAGGGCCCTTAGAAGAAACTTTGCTTTTTGTGGACGGTCGTGTACGTGAAAGTCCCAACCGAATGGTTCCAGACTGCATTAGCTAATTTGGAGTATTTTGAAATGCACATCGTTGGCTTGATGGGATGAGTGCACATTTTAGGGGACCATTTTAAACCATTAAAATAACCCGCCAATAAACCGTTATATAAGAACCGGGTTAAACCGGGTTAATGCTGAATGTCCCCGTGGATCTGAAGAGCAGTAAGGGTTCGTTTTTGCCGTTAAAGCTGCTAATTGCCTGCCGTTGCCTCCGATGGCACTCTGCGGCTAGCAGTGGCACAACACAGTTCGTTTTTTCCCTCATTTCCCCTCATAGCCTCCCCTGAATTATTTTCCGGGCTCCTTCGCCAGCCGTGGGTGATTTATGTGTTTATGGCCATTACTGACGTTGAGTAATCCATTTTGTTTTTTTCCTGCTCTTGCTCTCCTGGCAGCGTCACGTCGCTCCCTGAGGAATATCAATTACCCTGTTCCTTTTAACTCGTGGTTTTCTGAGTCCTCACGGTGGACTGACCGTAACAGACAGATGTCAGCAGTGGCGTAAAAAGTATCCACTCATATGTACCCATAAACATGATAAACCAGAGGTGTACAGATGCAAATGTTTGATTATTAGCAGTTAACCAAGTCATTTTTAGTAAGGGTGCAATTATATTACTTAAAATATGAGAGATGATTTGTGGTAATTGTCTGTTGTGGTGCTATCGCAAAATGAAATATCCCCAAATTTTTGGGATTAAAAAAGCCCAAAAATACATTTATAAATAGGCAGTGTCTCAAAGTAATGGCTAATGGGCCACGAGTGTGTTATTGAGTACATTCATGTTAAACTTAGATTCATTTCCAGGTTTAATGGAAAGCAACTGCCATGAATCATGTGAAATGTGGCTTGCGCAGTGCATTTTCTGCTATCTGTGTGGGGAAAATGTGATGTATTACCATTCATACGCTTAGCGCACCAATCTTTTAACATCATAATGGGGTCATTAACTCATTTATAGATAATTTCAGGTCAGTACATGATCTTTTAAATGAACTTAATGGGTGGTTTTGAAAAATCTGCAGCATAAAATGAATAAAATAATCTCTTTTTTTGTTGTTTTTATGATTTGCCATTTAACTACATTTATTAATTGTTGAATTTATTCATGTTATTGTTTTTATTATTACCATTATTAAGTCACAGTGTTTGATCTTTGAAATTGTTGAAAATTTTGTCGTTTTTTCCCATTATATTTGTGTATATATATTTAAGAATATTTGTATATATTTGCTTAACTTTATATGAATTTAAGATATATATTTTCAGATTTCATGAGTAGAATTGCAGATAGCTTCACATAACTCTGAATTTACAGTTTACTTTGTAAATAATTTGTAAATAAATAAAAACATAAATGTTTGTTTTCTTTTTTTCAGGTCAGTACCTCATCTTTTAAATTACCTTAATGAGTGATTTAAAAGAATCTACTGTTAAAAAAAAAAATATATATATATATATATATATATATATTTTTTTATTTAACAGCAGATTTTTTAAATCTCATTAAGGTCATTAAAAATAATTGTTTTTTTTTTTTTATTTTATGGTTGACAATTCTATACTATTTTGTCTAAATAGATAAAAAAAATTAAAAGCATCAAAATTTATTCATGTTATTGCTTTTATTATTGCCATTACCTTAATGGGTTTAAAAACATATGCTGTAAAATAAAATTATAATATATATATATATATATATATATATATATATTATTTCTGGTTGACAATTCTATACTATTTTGTCTAAATAGATAAAGAATAAAAAAAAAAATTATTCATGTTATTGTTTTATTATTACCATTATTAAGTCACGGTGTTTGATCTTTGAAATAAATAAATAAATAAATGTTTTCTCATTATTATTATTATTATTTTTTTTTTCAGGTCAGTACCTCATCTTTTAAATGACCTTAATGGGTGATTTAAAAAAAATCTGCTGTAAAATAAAATATAAAATATAAAATATAAAATATAAAATATAAAATAAAATAATACATTTTTATGGTTGACAATTCTATACTATTTTGTCTAAATAAATGAAAAATAAAAGTCAATTAAAAAAAAATATCACAAAATGATAATGAACAGTTCAAAAAATGTTCTTTTTGAAGTTCACATGCTAAACATTAAATTGAACAATAATGTTACATTTGTATTTGTAAATATGTATCTTTATAGATTTACTAAGAGAGATACTAATCCATGGCTTCGCCCAAAGTGAAATCTAATTGGTCCATAATCCACATCCAAATAATGTTTTTAAGGTTGTTTGTGTTCTGAGTGGTTGCTGTGCTGTTGCCAGAGTTTTCAAAGTTTCCCATCATCTGTTGTGGTGCTATCGCATTAGATGCAAAGTTAAATGTGTTTTGCTAAATTTTTTGACTTTTATAAATGGTCTGTGTCTCAAAATAACAGCTAATCATCCATGAGTGTCTTGCATTTAGTACCTTCGCCTTAAACTTTACATTAAAGATTCATTTCCACGTTTAATGGAAAGCAACTGCCATAAATCATGTGAAATGTGGTTTGCACAATGTCGTTTATGCAATCTGTGAGGGAAAACGAGATGTATTAGCACTCATAGGCTTAGCAAACCAGCATCGTAATCGGACCATTAACTCATTTTTAGATGATTTCAAGTCAGTGATCTTTAAATGAGTGGAACAGGTGATTTGTTAAATCGGTGAACAACTTTTTACCTGAGCGGGAAGGTTTCGGGGTGTCAGCTGTGTTTAGGCCGCGGGGCGATGACACGGTCGTGCCGCATTTCTGCTAAATTGGGCATGGCAGCAAAACACGACTCCACTTGGATCTGTCAGAGGATCTCCCCGGGATATGGTTTAATGACTGGCGTATGTTTATGGCAGCGCTGTTCTCTGCTCACTTTCTAACGGGGGGATTTGCTCACCTTTAGCATTTCATCAGCTGCTTTACATTCATGCGCACTTAACAGTGCAGTCTGCGTTTAACAGTCAGTACTATAGTGCTTTAGATCTGGAAAAGTGGATTCAGGACATTTCGTTCATAAAACGTCTCAACCTTTTCTATGTTTGTTTAGTAAATAGTTTGGGTAAGTTTACTGTGCTTTTAGCTAACAATAAAAATGTGGTACTCTCCAGGGATGCACAGATATAAAATCTGTTGCTTAATTATACAGAAGAATAACAAGAAATGGCCTGTATTTTTCTCTGAAGAAATGAAAAATAAAGCTTAATGCTTATTATTAACTTTTTCAAGTTTAAGACAACACTTTTATGCTTTGTAGCTCCGCCCCAAGGAAATCTTATTGGTCCAAAATCCAAGTAATGTTTTGATTGGCTCTGATTGTGTTCTAGGTGGTTGCTAGATGGTTCTGATTGGCTCTTGGCTGCACAATTATGATTGTGATGGTGATTGTCATGCGCATTTTCTCTGAAAAAGCCGGTTGTGTAATCAGTACTAAATCTCCAGCAGGTGCTTTCAGATTGAGCAGCATTTACTACACAGCACGTAGTTCACTGATAGGCTACACTATATCGTGTTCATTATCGCAGATCAGTGTTTGCCCTACCATTATATTAGGGGGGCACCCCCACTCGCCCCTCGCCCCCCCATCCCCAAGCGGCTCTCTGAGCTGCTTCTGTGAAGATACACACATATGCCTCTTTTAAGTAAATAAAGCCAAAATCCGTCCAAATCCCACCAAAATATGTTGCCATGACATATCTCGAGAGGAACAAATTATGTTTTAGTCGCATGACATCGGTTAATGGAACCATTGTCATTTCACAGTACTTTTTTTATCGACATTTATAAAATATCACCAAAGTTTTGCACAAATCTGTAATGGAAACGCGCCTACTGACGGGATCACGAGTCCATTCATAAGAACGGAATTTACTCTACAGAGCGGAATGCCAAGGAGTTCTTCGATTTTTGAATAAATAAATCAAAAGTTGGTCTGTCACTTAATTCGGATTGCGATAGTGTCTGTGAATATTGAAACGCAAAATATGAATCCTGCATGCTCTGTGTGCCTCTGTATGTATGAATGGCATTGACACGGTTTTGTTTACTACATAAATACTGAAGCACATGTGACGCTCATGTTTTTTTTTTTTTCTTGGCCTCTGCGTCTCACTATATGACGACATGAACACATAAACTTAATCTTGCTGTGAGTCCCTTCATGTGAATTTTACCGATTCATTTGAGAAAACTAGCATCATATACTGGCACCGCTACATTCCAAAAATAGCATCATATACAAACACACTGTAAAAAAATAAAAAACACAATTTGTTGAGTCAGCTTAAAATGATTTGTTACCCTGCTGCCTTAAAATTTTAAGTTCAGTCAACTAAAATAAGTTTATTTAACTTGAAATGTTAAGTTGTACTAAGTTACAACTTAGATATTTGTGTTTGCTAAACTTAACAGATGGGTAAGTAACCCAGCTGCCTTAAAAATTTAAGTTGATTCAACTCAAATATCTAAGTTGTCACTTAGTATAATTTAACATTTCAAGTTTAATAAACTTTTTTTGAGTTGACTGAACTTAAAATTTTAAGGCAGCCAGGTTGCAAATTATTCTAAGTTGACTCAACAAATTATTTTTTACAGTGCAGAAACTAAACGGCAACTCGTCAAAAGAAAAGTACAGTTTAACATATAACAGAAATATAGAAGTCCTGTATTACTTTTGTACAGTAAAATGTAGGTCTTTATATATTCCTATTTCTGCCAAATTTAAATGAAACAATTAAATGCTAAAAATAAATATTACTACAAGATTAGCCACTTAATTGTAGAAAAAAATACTACAATTATTATTAAACATTTTTAAACTTAAATATTCACACAATTTGTCTTCCATGTTTTAACAGTAAATCAGAAAAATTAAAACACACAAGAATTTGTGGGGAAAAAAGAAAAAGATTGTAGGGCCCTATTGTTTAAAATGTTGAAATTGAGACTTTTGGGACTTCTTTTTTCACTGAAATAAATGTTTTCGTTATTACACAGATAGTACAGTACAGAATAAAAAGTAGCGTTGGATACCGGATTACCGGCTACTTTAACACTGTTGTTGTGGGTTGTTTTTGATGTCTGCGGGTTGAAGCGACCCCAATAATGTCATATCTAGCCCCTGAAATACGAATTTACCTGGGGAACCTTGACAAAAAAAAAAACGTGTGTTTATCTCCCAGCATGCGATTTTTAATGGGGGACCTCCCTCAAAATGTGACTGGGCTAGTTTTGGGTTTTGTTTTGAAATCCTGACAACCCTGCTCTGGCCTTCGGATGGAGATTTACTGCTGATCACAGAACTGTGCTTCACTGACAAAATGCGCATGAAATTGCGATTGCAATTTCATTTCGATTTATCGTGCAGCCCCAGCTCTGATATAAAATAGCACTTTCTTTTGGGATGTGGAAGGACATATGTGGCGGGAAACATAGCGGTGTGTTAGCATGCGATGTGATTCCTTCGTTTTGATGTACATAAGAAAGTTCAAACGCCATATTTTTTATATTTATTCAAATCAAACAAGTCTCAAACTGCTAATTAGAGAGACTCCCATTGAGGTAAATGACCTCAGAACAACTTCTATACAGCTTTGACTTTCGGTCAGTGATCATTTTCCGCTCTTGCCTTGTCTTTATGTTCTTATGTTGACCTTGTTGCGTATATGTTCTCTCAGTCAGATCCTGGGAAACTGATTTTTGAATCGATTTTCCCCCATCCACTGATGTTTTCTGAAGCTAGCTGACATTTCTGCTAATCTCTTCTTCTTTACAGACTGTTGTATCCTGACAGCTCAAACAGCATGTGCTGTATGCCTCCGAATGACTGAATGATCTAGTCCAGATTGAGTCAGCGGTGAGATATTTAGAAGTCTGTACAAATTTCTTCTAATTACTAGTTTTCCAATTGATTTAATCATTTAAGGGGGTTCATTATTGTTTTCACTGTTCCTCTTTAGTGTGATGTTTTGGTAGCAAAGAATCTCAGAAGAGTCATTTGTTCTTTCCGATCATGGAGAATCATAATTGTTCAGTTTTGTTAATTACAACTGTGGCGCTAATTCAGTCTCATTTAGAGTCGTAATAAAGGGACACGTCTACAGGGACAATGAGAAGAGTGTGGTGGAAATCATAATTAGTGAAATCCATCACACATTTTGCTGGGGGTACAATATTGAGCAACATTGTTAATATCACAATGATTTTAATGCAGTTTTTGTATTACGAAAGAATATTATATTTAAAAGCATCTTGTGTTTAGAATTCAATTGGAGTTTGTAAGTTGAAGAACAAGTGATTGAATTGATTCAGAACTCTGATTCAGTGATTCATTTGCAATAGGCGAAAAGTGTGGAAGCCGCAAATGAATAATTTTTTAAAATTTGACTTTTTAAAATCTAACAATTCAGACATTTTCTCACAATTGCGAGTTTACGTCTTGCAAGTCAGATTTTTTTTACTCAGAATTACATAATACCAGAGGCGGACAGTAGTGAAGTATTTTTACTCAGCCGTAAAAGTACTTTTCAAGTGTCTGTTCTATATAAGAGGGTTTGTCTTTATAAAACTTTACTTTATGACATTCCAAAGCATAATATTTAACTTTTTACTGCACTATATTTCATATTAAATATAATTGAATACTTAATTACTTTAGAAATCTATAACTTTCTTACTTCTACTCAATTAAAAGTAACTTAAAGATTTAATTGAGTACAAGAAAGTACTACATTTGTAATGTTTTTAAGTATTAAAACAAATAACTTTTATTTATGAAATGTAGTGCAGTAAAAAAGTATGACATTATGCTTTGGAATGTAGTGAATTAAAAATTTCCAAAGGAAAAACACTGATAAACTACAGATACTTTTTAAATTTACTTGAGTGAGGGAAAAAAAAAAAAAACATCACTACGTAATACAAATTTGCAATTTAGACTTTCTCACAATTCCAAGAAATTAAGTCAGAGGTGCGAGATATAAACTTACAGTTCTGACTTTTTTTTCTCAGAATTGCGTGATATAAACTCGCAATTCCGAGTTATAAAATCAGAATTGTGAATATAAACTCGCAGGTGCAAGAAAAAGTCAGAATTGTGGGATATAAACTCACAATTGTGAGAAATGAAGTTAGAATTGTGAGATGAAAAATTCGGAATTCTTACTTTTTTCTGACTCTCAGTGAACTACGACTTTGTGTAGTAAATGGTGCTACATCTCAAAGCATGTGAAAATACCACATTTAATAACATGTTTTAATGGGGGACCCCCTCGAAATGTGATAGGGCTAGTTTTGAGTAGCTATTGGGTGGGCTTTGTTGTGAAAACCTGGCAACCCTGTTCTGGACTTCGGGTGGCCAGGTTTAGTGCTGATCACAGAACTGTGCTTCACTGACAAGATGCACATGACAGTCGCAGCTTTTGCTTAATCACGATTGCGTTTTCATTTCGATTGTGGAAGGATAAATTGTGGCAGGAAACATAACAGTGGATTAGCATGCGATGTGATTCCTTCATTTTGATGTACATAAGAAGGTTCAAACACCATTTTTTTTTTAACTTTTATGCACATTCTGAGAAAGGTGCAAGATATAAACTTGCAGTTCTGGCTTTTTTTTTTCCTTAGAATTGCGTGATATAAACTTGCAGTTACAAGCTATAAAGTCAGAATTGTGAATATAAACTCGCAATTGCAAGAAAAATTCAGAATTCTGACTTTTTTCTCACAATTACAGGTTTATATCTTACAATGCTGACTTTTTTTTCATAATTCTAACTTTTTTCCTCACGATTCTGACTTGACTTCTTGCAATTTTACATTAATTATCTCACAATTCAGACTTTTTTCCTGTAATTCCGGGTTTACTTCTCGCAATTCTGATTTTTTTATTTTTTTTTCCCAGAATTTTGAGATATAAACTCGCAATTCTGATAAATTAAGTCAGAAGTGTGAGATAAACTTGTAATTCTGACTTTTTCTTAGGATTGCATAAAATAAACTCACAATCGCAAGTAATAAAGTCAGAATTGCGGAAATATAAGATGAAATTGTGAGATGAAAAACTTCAGACTTCAGACAAATGCGATTTTTGTATCTCACAATTCAGACTTTTTTTTCCCTCAGAAATGCTATTTTGTATCACACAATTCTGATTTTTTTTTTTTTTTTTTTTGTTTTTTTTTGTAATTCTGTGTTTATATCTCACAATCTCACTTCCAAAGTCCAATTCTGATGAGGAAAGAAGACTGATATGTTTTCATAATTACAAGTTTATATCTCACAATTGTGACTTAATAACTCACAACTGTGTTATAAAGTGTGAACTGCGATATGCAAGATAACTTGCAATTCTGCGAAAAAAAGTAAAAATTGCGAGATAATAACAATTCTGAATTTACTTTTTTAATATATTTTTATATGTATTATTTAGTTTATATATATTTATCAGAATTGTGAGCTTATATCTTGCAATTCTGACTTTGTAACTCACAACTGTGAGTTTATATCTCAATTCTGAGGAAAAAAAAGTCAGAAATGCAAGATGTAAACTTGCAATTGCAAGAAAAAAGTCAGAATTGTGAGTCTAAACAGTCGCAATTACCTTTTTTATTTTTTATTCAGTGGTGGAAAGGGCTTCCATACAAAACAGCATATGATGTTTGTCTTGTAATGCAAAGCAGTGTTGTACATGTCTGAAAAAAGCTGCGCTAATATGACTATTTACAGTGTGTTCTGTTGAGACCTCATCTTTACACAGCGCAGGTGTAAATTAAAGCCCCGCTTTCCTCCATGAGCACCTTATGATGAGAATTGATCTGCTTAAAGACCCAGGTGGAGAGCGAGCGAGCGAGAAAGAGGAGGAAAGTTGGTGGAGAGGAATTTGATTATCGGCTGTAAAAATTTGTGTGCAATGACAGATTTTAATGGCGTGAGACTTGGATGCGGAGGCCAGACGGCAGTCACAGCGGGACAGATTAGACGCCGTACCCAGTTGTGTGGTTATTGGTTATGGTTTCTATGCATTTTTGAGTGGTTACTACTGTTTATAGCAGGGGTGCTCAACCCTTTTCCTGGAGATCGACCTTCCTGCAGAGTTCAGCTTCAACCCTGATCAAACACACCTGAACCAACTAATTAGTGTTACGGAGTGAGTGAGACGAGAGGCGAGCGGATCCATTCGCGAGCTTTTATTAAAGGAACGAGACAGAGACATAGTCGAACAGGCAGGGTCAAACAGGAGCAAACAGGTAAAGCACAGGCAAGACGTAGAGAATAATCCAATAACACGAGCAAGAGTCCAGTAGGCAGGCGGCGAGACAGTCGAGACGAGGAGGCCAGGCGAGAAGGCTATACACAGGGAGCTAGGAACAAGGGAACTAGGAAACGCTAACAATAATAATGACAACAACAATACTCTGTGGCTTGCATTGGGAAAGTCCGGGGCTTTTATAGCACGCCTGATTGGCTACAGGAGGCAACGCAATCGGCGCGATGGGTGATGGGAGTAGTAGTCCGGGGTGCAAAGCAACAGTCTGTGTGTAGTGACAGGGTGAGAGCGACATCTGGCGGTGAGCGGACCGCAGGACACCGACCAGATTCGTAACAATTAGGATCTGAAGAAGCACTTGATGATTACAGACAGGTGTGTTTGATCAGGGTTGGAACTAAACTATGCAGGAAGGTTAGTCTAGTTCCAACATCTTTGCATGTTCACTTTCCAGGAGCAGGGTTGGGCACCCCTGGTTTATAGGGTATTCTGGGTTCGCTGTAGTTGGTTAATACGCAGTTGATAGGGTGTTTTGGGTGGTTGCTGTAGGGTTCTGGATGGTTGTTATGGGGCTATATATTAATTGGCTGTTAAAGTCCACTTCCAGAACAACAATTTACAGATAATGTATTCACCCCCTTGTCATCCAAGATGACAAATTGTGTTTTTGGAGGAGAACATTTCAGGATTTTTCTCCATATAATGGACTGATATGATGCCCCGAGTGTGAACTTCCAAAATGCAGTTTAAATGCGGCTTCAAACGATCCCAAATGCAGTTGTAAACAATCCCAGAAGAAGTAGAAGGGTCTTATCTACCGAAACGTTTGGTTATTTTCATAAAAATAATACAATTTATATACTTTTAAATGTCAAATGCTCGTCTTGTCTTGCTCTTCCCAACCTCTGTTTTTTTTCTGGTTCATGACAGTTAGGGTTTGTCGAAAAACTCCCATCTCATGTTCTCCCTCAACTTCAAAATCATCCTTTATCGGTGTTTTACCTTTTTTGTTGAGGGTGTTTAATCTTCTTTGCATGTTCACTTTGCAAAGACTGGGTCGGTACTTCTGCAGTGAAATTATTTTTGAAGTTGAGGGACAAAATACGTTTGTTAACATTCCCAATTGTCTTGAGTCAGAATACACAGAGTTCAGGGAGAGCAAAACAAGACGAGCGTTTGCGATTTAAATGTATTTAAATTGTATTATTTTAATGAAAATAAGTGATTGTTTCACTAGATAAGACCCTTCTTCCTCGGTTGGGATTGCTTGAAGCCACATTTAAACTGCATTTTGGAAGTTCAAACTCGGGGCACCATATCAGTCCATTATATGGAGAAAAATGCTGAAATGTTTTTTTCAAAAAAGACAATTTTTTTACAGCTGAAGAAAGAAAGACATGAATATCTTGGATGATAAGGGGGTGAGTACATTATCTGTAAATTGTTGTTCTGAAAGTGTACTTTTCCTTTAAGTTTCCTTTTGCTATGCAGTTGCTAATTTTTTTGGGGTGGTTTCTAGAGGTTTTTTACTGTTTCTACTGTCTGCGTGGCTGTAGGTAGTTGCTAAGCAGTTGATGGGGTGTTCTGGGTTGTTGCTACATGGTTGCTGGGGTGTTCTGGGTCATTAAAAGTGGATTCTGATGTGATGGGGTGTTCTGGGTGTTTTCATTTGTTTAAAGTTTATTCTTGGTGGTTGTAGATGGTTTCTGTGTGGTTTCTAGGCATTTTTAGGTGGTTTCTACTGTTTATAGGGACTCCTGGGTGGCTGTTGATCGATATGTGATTGCTAATCCCTGGGTGGCTAATTGTTGTTCTTTTTATCTGTTTGTTTTGTATTTTACTTGTTGCTAAGTAGACATTAGTGAGCAAATAGAGCAGTTTTTTATTGCATTTACGTATTGCGTTTATAAATCTACTTTGTTATATATTTGTAGCATGATATACATGTATGTAAATCTATGATAATGTATTTTAATAATCATTAACAGCATTGACAATCAAACATTAACAGCTATTGAAACTGTGCTAAAAAGTTCACCACTCTGAAAGTCATTGTCTAATTCATACGCTCTATAGGGACACTTCGGCGCACAGCTCAGTGTGTGTGAAACCAGAATGGGCTTCATTTACCACACGGATCAAACGTGATCCGCGTTCAGCGTGATCCGTCTGATGTCAGTAGGCGGAACACATTAGCAAATGAGAGCAAATTAATTTGCTGCATGTGAATGGAGTCCCTCGGCTGGTGTTCGCCAGGGTAAATCTAGCCGCTCTCGCTAATGTAGTTACCAAACTCTTGCCTGAAGCGCTTGTCATATTATGTGACAAGACAAACAGATTAGACTCCCACTGTCCCTGGAGCCGAGGGGAGGCGGTCACAGAGGAGGCGGAGACAACAGCGGAATACCTAAACAGCCAAACAGGTGCAGCCTCCTGATAGGACACGCAACCAACTAAAGTTGGTAAGTTTGAGGTATGAAGACTAAGTACTTGTGGGATGAATTGTCCAATGAAAACTGGACAAGTAGGACGTGCTCCTTTGTCCCTTTCAAGATAGAAAAGGGGACAAAGTAATGCCATTACTGGCATTATGAATTAAAATATTTTGTAAAAAATGTCCATTTTTTCCAGTTCCACCATATATACCTGTAGAAATTATCATGATGATCATATGTATGTATCGTTCAAAGATTTTTCCACACAATATCATCGTCCTTGACATTTATCTCTTTTCCGAGTGTCATCATATAGCTATCAGTCAGCATTCAGCACTTTTTTATGCTCCCTCGACTTCCCATGGAGTCGTAGACATTAGCGGCGCAGCTGAACACTGGCAAACGACTTTGACAAACAGCCTTTCTGAAGCATGTGGCACTGAGCAAATCTCACAGAGCGATCCTCTCACGCAGCCTCTTCCTTCAGAAGGCGTTTGCTGGCGGGGGAGGGTCTCGTAAGCAAACACACCTCCATCAGGGGGCATTTGACATGACAGGAGGACATAATGGAGTCCCACAGGACATAATCATAGTTTTGGCAGCCCCGCTGCTGAGACGACGCGAAGGGGAAGAGGTGTGTAGCATTAAAGACAGGTGTAGCACTCTACATTTAAATCTCTTAGGCCTGTGAGCATCTGTTTTTGTTGGAAAGTCTCTGGGTTTTTGTTTTGTCCATACAATGAAAGTCAATGGGATCCAATCAATGTTGTCTCGGACACTATTGACTTTCATTGTGTGCACAAAAACAGCGACAGCACTTCAAAATATCATCTTTTGTGTTTCAAAGAAGAAAGAAAGACATACAGGTTTGGACTGACATGAGGATCAGTAAACAATGATAGAATTTTCCTTTTTGGATACATTTTGACTAGCAAACTCATTATTGCATGAATCAACTAAGTCCAATAGGATTCTGCACAGTGCAGAGTTATGGCATATTATGCAGTGTCGCAAAAAAAGTTTATTGTGTTCCATGAAAAACTGGAGGGACTGTTTAAGGGTGAACGCTGGCATTTAAAATTGAATTATGACTGTTTTGGAGCAAGAAATATTCAGTGGACTTCAAGGGGAAAAAAATAAGATGCTACAGAAGTGTAGAATGTGTCCCCTTCAGCACGGATTTTAAGAAGTTGATTGGATTGAGGTCATTCTGCTGATAAGAGTAAAATGAGGATAAACGCAAAAGCAAGACATTCAGGTGCAGCTTGGTTATCGTCTCTACCGTATGAGATAACAGCCTTTTGAAGCGTCCAGACTTCGGCATAATAACCATCGCCATCATTCTACTGCGTTAAATAGGCTTCATCCTCGTTCACACAGCCGAAGGCCGTCAGAAAGAAAGTTTAAGCTGTGCTTAGCGAGGCTAATCGAACTAGCTCCTCTACAGCCCTGGCTGCCCTTCCCAGAGCGCTTTGTGTCTAGCCCTTCTCGTTTTTTTTCCCCCCCTCACGTCGCTCCTTGCGAACTTGCCCTTTTCTGATGCCCTATTGGAAATCATTGAGCATTATTTTAAGTTCATGACCTACTCTTTGTGTGGATTTGTGTACGTGTGTTTGCAAATAGTCTATAGCCATAAGCTACTTGACGCCACGCCTGCGCTAACATGAAACCTTTGTGATCATGTTCTCTCATTATCAGCGGCAATGTATGCCAGACACAAGAGCAGAAAGTACTTGAAAACCAAGGCTGTATTTAAAAAAAACACTTTGCCGTCAAACACTACTTGCTGCAAACATGACTTGTTAGCTACCTCGCTGTCTGCTGTCTAAAGCTCTAGTTAGCTGATCGCCTAAAGCAAATTCGTTTGAAAGGCTAATGGCTCGTTTGCAGAGATCAATGTGTGCACGCCTTTGGGAAAACTGGGATTCCTGTATCCGGTTATAGTCGCTCCTGCTTTCATGTGCTCGCTCTCATGTTATTCCCAATAGTGTCTAATTAGCTCTAAGATATTTGAATTAGCCTTGTGTTTCTCGTACACTGATACGTTGATTGCTTTTTCAGTACCACTGCTTTTGTTTGAACAAATGTTGGCAGAAGGTGAAATACAGACAAATTATCACTACTGATATATATTTTTTATTCTTTTAAAATAAGTATATATTCTCTCATTTTGTCCAGCTCAGTGGTTGTATATTACTTTTATATATTCCAATCAGATCAATGAAATCAATTCAGGGTTGAAGTAAGTAGAACTTTTCCAGAATGTTCATCTTTTAGCACTAACAAAAAAAGCTTTGGCACACGAAATTTCCATCCATCAGTCGTAAGGTTTTAGCTCCTCTCATGAAACTGAACCCAAGTGAAAATCTGTATGTCAAAACTTGTACATTATCATGGAAAACTTTAATGAAACCCTCATTTACACTGAATCAAACAAAACCAAGCAGGACGCCACCCCATCATCAGCTCCATTACCTCCCGCATCATAGCATCTCTGCTCAAAACATCGTCGCTTGCTCTCCTGATAAGAAAGAGTCCTAATGGGACTCCTCACATCAGGCTATTTATCTTGTCGCCGAGTCTGTCATTAGACGCAAGAAAGAATTGTACGTTCTCCATATTAGAGAATCGGAAAGCTTTTACCATATCCGTTCTGTGTTTATCTCTAATTGCTAAGTGACATGCTGATTGAAAATTGTCATTTTATCTAAAAAACAAAATACAAGAAATTATATAATCGGGAATTTGTAAAAAAAGATCTTTTTTCAACCTCATGTTTGCCAAGACAGATTTACACTCAGAGGACAGTAAAACACAGAAAAATCCAAAGACGTTCATTGATTGAGAGAACAGATCCATAGTCTTTTTTCAAACACCATTACAACAACTCCTTAGCAACTGCAAAGCAACCCCTCAGCAATGGCTTAAAACACCATAGCAATTGCCTTGCCACACTCTTAACAACCACCCAGAGCAACAAGCTTTGGCAACACTCAAAAAAACCTTAGCAATTGCCTAGCAACCTCCCAGAACACTTAGTAATACTCTGGTAACCACCCAGATCACATTGGCAACTGCATAGCAATGCCTTGGCAACAAGCTAGAACTGTTAGGAAACTGGAGAACAACACGTTAAAAACCACTTACCACTGAAGCAAACCACACTGAATATCATAGCAACTGCATAGAAACAACTGTAAATGTCTCAGAACCACCCAGAACACCCTGGCAACTGCATAGCAATGGCCTGGAAGTAACCCAGAACACCATAGCAACCACTTAGAAACCTGAAAAAAAAGACACCTTGGCAACTGCATAGCACCTGGCAAACACATAGTAGCATGCTTACAACCACTCAAAACCCTTAAACAACCAAATAACAACACCCTGGTAACCACCCAGAACACCATTGTATCCACTTAGAAATGCGAGGAAAAAAAAACACTTAGAACACCTTGACAACTGCACAGCACCTCGCAACCATATAAAATAATTAAACTGTAATAACGACATAGCAACAACCCAGGTAAATCCACCCAGAACACCACAGCATCCACTTATCCACTTTAGAAACATAAAAAACACACACACTCAGAGAACATTGACAACTGGGCAGCACCTCGAACCATATTTAAAAAAACATTAACGCTGTAATAACCCATAGCAACACCTTGGTAACCACCCAGAAACACCATAGCATCCACTTAGAAACATGGGAAGAAAAAAAAAAACACTCAAAACACCTTGGACAACTGCATAGCACCTCACAATCACATAAAACATGTTAGCACTTTAATAACAACATAGCAACACCCTGGTAACCAACCAGAACACTATAGCATCCACTAATAAACGTCGAAAAACCTCTAAGGACAACTTGGCAACTGATAGCACCTGGCAACCACATAGTAGCATGCCAACAACCACTCAAAACACTTAAATAACTGTTTAGCAACACCCTGGTAACAACCCAGAACACCATAGCATCCACTTAGAAACATGAAGAAAAACACTTGAAGGACATCTTGACAACTGTACTGCATCCTCCAAGCACATAGAAACACGCGTTAACATTTTAACTACATGACACACTGTGGTAAACCACTCAGAACAATTCATAGCATCCAATTTAGAAACATACAAGAAACAACATATTTTAAGTTAACATGAAAAACACCTGTCAATTATCATGGCAATTAACATGAAAAAAACAACACCTTGTTACACAACTAGCAACACCTGGCAACAACATAAAACATTTTAACACTGCATTGGTGCAACACCTGGTAACCCAGAATACCATAGCACCCACTTCTAGGAAACAAGAAAACAACCTCCAACAAAACTTTGACAACTGCTTGCTTACCATCCTGCAAGCAAATAGAGAAATATCATGTTAACACCTCAATAATTGCATAGCAACATCCTGGTAACCACCCAGAACACCACAGCATCCACTTATTAACATGGAAAAAAAAACAAAAACATTATAAACACCATAGCACTCGCATATTAGCATGGAAGAAAACACTCAGAACACCTTGACAACTGCATAACACCTGGCAACCGCATAAAAACATGTTAACACTGTATAACAACACCCTGGTAACCAGAATACCATAGCATCCTCTTAGAAACATTAAAGAAAAACCACACTCAGAACACCTTGACAACTACACAGCACCTGGCAAATGCATAGTAACACACCAACAACCACTCAGAACACTAACAATTACATAGTAACACCCTGGTAACCACCCAGAACACAATAGCATTCACTTAAAAACAAAAAAACACTAAGGACACCTTGTCAACTGCATAGCGCCCTCCAAGCACATAGAAACATGTGAACGCTTTAATAACCACATAGCAACACCCTGGTAACCACCCGGAACACCATAGCATTCCTTTAGAAACATAAAAGAAAACCGAATAGTTATACACTAACAATGACATAGCAACACCCTGGTAACCACCCAAGTCACCATAGCATCTGCTTGTGGCAAACAACTCAAAATCTTAGTAACCACATAGCAACAACTGTAAATGTTAACGGTGACATTGCCCTAGTAACTATAAAACTCCCTAACAACCACCACTCAGGACAACTATGAAACTGCATAGCAACACCCTGGCAACCACTCACAACACCATGACATCATTGGCGGTGAGTTTTACATGAGCAAACTCCATTCAGATCCTTCTGATTCACCAGTATCATCCACCCTGAAGCGATCGATCCCACACTTTACGAGACGAAGACGTGCCTACAGCGGGATTGTGGGTAGTGGAATGGTATTTCTGTTAATCCATCATGATTCTGTCGTGTTTGTCAGTTGAAATTGCTCTATGTGCTCTTTAAAGACAGCGCACACAAACGGCGGCGTTATTGATCTAGACGAGCGCACTGTGTTTATTCCAAATGTTTGTGAGCGCTTCAACAGCCGCTTGAGTTTGATAAATAGATCTGTAAACGCAGGCTATAATTTAACTGTTGAAAATGCCGTCAGCGCTGCGGATCCTCCGGATATCTGCCTCTAGAAAGACGAGGAGGAAGATTCGAATTAATTTTTAAGTATCTAATTTGAATTTTAGCATTCGTAGACAAACAACAAATAAATTATACATGTTAGCAATATACCGCGTCAAGTGTATAACGCAGGCAGGAAAATATAACTAATTAATGCTCTGATTCCAATAATCCTGTGTTTGTAATAATAAAAACAGCATGATGATTTCATAAATGTTATGAAGGTGAAGCGTTGCTGTATGAGTCATGCTGTTTACCATTTCAGTTTCAGTGTTTTCCATCACAGTAGAGTCTTTCTCGGCTTGAGGAAGGTGAGGTCTTGTGCGTCTAACCTTTGTGCATAGGTTCATATGAAGAACGTGCCGAGCGACCAAAACAACTTATTTAACGCACCGCAGGACCCCCGCGGCCCCACGGCAGCTGTCTTAGTAATCATATCGTTCCTCTCGTCCCTTGGCCCCGCTTGTTTGTGTTGGTATTGTTTTTGCGACGTGCAATAATGCCTCTTATGTCCTGCGTTGGTTCTGTAAATGCAGCAGACTGAGATCATGTTTATTTATAAGGCGCATTTTATTTACAGTGATTATTCAAAGTGCTTTAGAGGGGCAATATGGAGAAATGGAGAATTAAAAATAAACTTCAAGCAGCAATAAAAGAAATAATAAGAGTTTGTATAAGAAATAAGAGTTTAAGATGTTACTGAGTTTTTCTTTTTTTATATATGTATTTTAATGTCTTTACATTAAACTTTATTCAAATATATAACTTTATTCAAGTATAAATCTATCTATCTATCTATCTATCTATCTATATCCATATTTATAAGTTATACATTTACAATTTACTTAATATATTATGTACTTAATATATATTTAGATTTTATATTAAAATTATTTAATCATTGTTCTTTTAAAATGTTACATTTAGTTTGAATATAAATATATGTAAATTTATAAATATTTATAAACCTTGTTTACATTTTTATTGTAATATTTTAACCCAACATTAATAAACTTTAGATAAACCTTTTAATTTACTTTTATATATTTACATTTATATTATTTTAATGTGTATACATATATATATATATATATATATATATATATATATATATAGTAGAACATTTTTTATACTAAACTTATTCACTGTTCTTTCAAAATGTTAAACTTTTAAGTATATAAAATAGATTTATAAATATTAAAAAAATAATAATAATAATTAATTGCTTGCATTTTTATTTTAACATTTTAACCCACCATTATTAAACTTTATGTAAACTTTATAATTTACTCAATATATATTTACATTTTTATTATTGCAATGTTTATTTTAAATATATTTATTCATTGTTCTGTCATTTACAATTTTAAACTTGAATATACATATATAACATTTATAAGAAACATAATTTATTTATTAGATATATAATTTATATATTATCACATTAACACTATAACATTATTTTTTAATTATAATTAAGCTGCTTAATTTTCCATATTCTTTTTTTAATTCATTTGTTCTTTCACAATTTTAGACCTTTGGCTTAATATAATGTAAGTGTTTGTAATTACCATCATTATAATGTAAATTACAAGATCATGTTCATCAAAATTCTACCATTTCTCAAGTATCAAGCTGCAACAACCAACAGGTTCATCTTTCTATCTGCGGTTCTTGTAATTTAGTGCTCGTTAATTCCAGCACTTGTGGTTGTGCCAGCTGGTTTCATGTTTTATTCTGGATCTGTGCCACTCGAGACCAGCCGGTCTCATTAATTCAGTTTCCGTAAACATTCGCAGGTTTCCTGGTGTTAAATAATGCGATTAGTGCCCAGTAGGCCAATTCAGATGTTAGCCACAGAGTGGACGTCATTTTCTCACAGCGGCCGTTGAATCAAATTACACATGTGTGAATGTGTGTGTGCGCATCCGCACATCCGTGGTAATGGGTCTTCGTGCATTTTCCCTCGCTGCCGGTATCCATGGTAACGACAGGTCTATCATCGCTGTCGGTTGAGAGGGTCTTGAGTGGAAATGATGGACCATCTCCATGCGCTTCAAATGACATACCCGCCCTCAAGGCACAGAGTCGCCTCACGGCAGCATATCTACTGCCCCCTAGTGTCTGAAGACGATGTGTACTAGGCAGAAATGTGTGGATGACCACGAGCATGAAAAATAACAATAGTGATGCTTGGCTTAGCCAAGAAGGTACCTAAAGAGAAATCATAAATGATCTCACTTTTTTTTTTGTCTTTAGTGTACTGTTCCTTTAAATCACTCTTTGATTCCACACTCTCCCTCAAGAATGAAGGGAGATTGAATGGACCGTGGAGAAACCTGTTGAGGACCACTGGAGCAGACCTGGGAAATATATACGAGCATGTTGAGAATTCATTTTCACTGGCAGCTTCAGGCAATCAGACTGATTGCATTTTCAAGTGATGTGGGTCGACACGGGAAAAAACGTGTTTGGCAGGAGGTCTGGATGATTCACAACCTGAGCTCTGCTGCCATCTGTTGGACGCTGTTTGCATTTGGCAGCTTTTTAAGGTGGTTTAATTGGATATTGGTCTAAAACAAATGGTCCAATGGTCATTTTGTTATGTCAATGGATTAATGAGCTATAACTCTCCAGTGTTCAAGCTACTTTGACCATTTAGCTTCTCATGTTAGAAGCTGTTTGTAATTTCAAGTAGCTAACTAGACAAAGCTTTTAAATGCAGTTCATGGAAATGGAATTTAGAACTGGCGTGCCCAAACTCAGTCCTGGAGGGTCGGTGTCCTGCAGAGTTTAGCTTCAGCTTAACTCAACACACTTCCTGGGAAGTTTCTAGTGTGTTTAGTAAGAGCTTTATTAGCTGGTTCAGGTGTGTCTAATTGGGATTAGAGCTAAACTCTGCAGGACACCGGTTCTCCAAGTCTCCAAGAGTTTGGGCACCCCTGATTTAGAAAATCATCAGTAATGCTTCTGTACAATGTATTTAAGTTTAATTTTATAACAACAACAGTTTAACAGTTCTTGCTCCATTGCATCCATTTCACCCCTTCATAGTTCAGTTCAAATCTGTTGAATTCTGTCACTTCCATCAGTCAAAAAGAAAAGAAGTAACTCTGGCTGTCACAGTCGTCAATAGAGATCAATCAGTAGAGCAGCTGTACAACAAGACACAATAGGTTTTAAAGACAGCGGGCTTTAAAAATAACGCCTCCGGTTTGCTTCCGAACACTGAGTGCTTTGAAAATAAATCTTTGATTCTTTGATCTTGCCAGAATCAATCACGCACAGTTGTCCAGGACAGAAAACATGCAGCTAATCGTCTTCAAGGAGTCTCATTAATGAAAAACCTATGTAAATGACTTGATTTTAATTAATAAATCCATTCTTATTCAAATCATCCCATTGAAATGAGCACAAAAATGTACGATTTTATGTATGTTAAATAAATTACCACCCGAAATTGATTCTCCTCATGTTCTGTGGATTGTGGTGATAAATTTTTGATAAAGTGCTGAATTTCCCTTTGGGAAATAGTACGTTTAGATAGTAAGCGCAGACATATCATGAAAGGGTGTTGGGTTTGCAATTGTGTTCTTTAGTCATCCATGGCATTGTATGTTATCTTCACCTCTGAGCCACTGCCACACACATGCACATATTGATATCTTGCCTTTCCTTGAAACTCTAGAGTGTTTATTCATGAGCTGATAAACGGCAACAGTGACGCATTCAGTATATACTGTTTATCAAAGCATAACGGCTGCTGTGCCTTTTATCACCTAGTGAAAAATCCCATGACTCTAAATTCATGAAGCAGATATTATGTTATAGAAACGACCCGGATTATGCCCTAAGTGCCTAAATGCGCAATGAAATGCGATCTGGTGCTGACATCAGATGCAGGTTGCACTGGGACTATTCCTTGTCTGAGGGAGGGAGTTTGGGGCCAGGAAGTGCATAACATCCCAACAGCGCCATTCTTCTTCAGATGTCCCGATATGAAGGGAGAGACGGATTACTGGGGATGTCCAAGTGCTCAACACCACTTCTAAAGAGATCATTGATGCTTTTCCATCTCAAGTGCTCTGAAGATCAAGTCTGGATTGGTTTATGTGGGGTCGATGAATCTTTCCTGGTTTAACCAAGCAAGCTGAGAAGTTTTTCCGTGTTCTTCGTTTCACCATTGACCAGTTTTTGATTTAACATCATGGTACGGATCACATGCACCATCTCCTTCAGCACAGACAGTGAGCCAGTCGGTCGCTCACGCCAAGGGAGCTTCGACGATCACTACAAGCGCGTGGTGTGGTCGAGAGATGGCGAACACGGCAAGTACCAGGAGGATGGTGATGATCCAGACACATACGATGGGACTGAAGAAGAAGAAGTGCCTGACATCAGCCTTGCCACGTTTTTTGGTGGCTGCTCCCTCCACGGTGCCAACCACGTCTTCGTGGAGGACAAGAAGTTGAGCATCCGCCAGGGCTTGTGGGCGGTGGTCTTCTTGTTGGCGATCTCCATGTTCCTCATGCAGGTGGTGGACCGTGTCATCTACTACCTGCAGTATGACTACATCACCATGCTGGACGAGCGAAATGCCAGGAACATGACGTTCCCTGCCATCACGCTCTGCAACTACAACACGTTCCGGCGCTCGCAGTTGAGCTACAGCGACCTGCTTTTCATGGGGCCGCTGTTGGGATACGAGGACAACATGGCGCCAGGAATCCCTTTGGCGCCGGAGCCCGACAGGCAAGGGTCTCGATTTAGCCTCGCTGAGTTCTTCAATCGCACCCGTCACCGCATGGACGACATGCTGCTGGAGTGTAACTTTGCCGGGAAGGAGTGCGGCCCGGAACACTGGAGAGAGGTAAGACTGGCGTCCGGATGGATCCGTAGTAAGTAGGAGTCGAGCTTTGGCCCCCCGGCACTCAATCCATTCTCGGCATGTTTTTGTGAGGGTGGCTGACTTTATTTGCGAGAAGATAAATGGACTCGGCGCACTTGAGGCGTCACAGAAGATTAATAGGTGTTTTCACTGTATCTAACAGGAATCAGAAGTCATTTATTCTTTGTGTTCAACATTGCAAATGAAAACAGCATTTCAGACCCCCATTATTACCCTTTGACTGCTTGTGATTGATAATTATATGGTGTAGCTTTCTTTGTGTAACACACTGGCCTGTTTCAAGGCCACTTGAGGAATCTTTTCCTTGAGACTTGTGGCAAGTTTTGACATTGTGGAAATTGGTCTCTGGCAAGCGTTTACATAGATTTGTCAGATGTGATGACAAGGTTATTGTGTATTCTTTTGCAGGCCTTGTGGATAGTGCTTTTGTAAGAACAAAATTGTACTGTTAGTAGTTTCAGAATTAACTGTTTAAGCTGTATTATTGTATGGGTTTTCATACATGGAAGGTCCCTCGCAGTGGGATCATCATATTTGGGGCTGCTTGTCGTCAAAGCATTTGAAAACCGCTGATATAGGATGCAAGCTTTCCGTGCAGAGTATCGCTCTAGCGTTCTTCCCCCCAAGAGCGTGTCTGAGTTCGCAGCTAATCCCTTTACGCTGATGAAAAGAGGCCCGCCTGTCTGTGAAATAGGCATTTTGTTTGTCATTGTTGCTGATCTCAAGGTTTCTAGCGGGCGCTCCCGGCGTTGGAGATCTCCCGTGAGTCGAGCTCTTATTGAGCGGAGTGAATTATGTGGTGCTTCGCCGTAAAGGCCAAGAATATATCTGGTAGCGCTTACTGAAGAATCGGTTTAGAGCACTTAAGTATATTTAGTCTCCTGCCTGGTAAGTGCATATGGGGTTTTAAACACAGCTGGTTGCACTCTGATAATGGATGTTTATTATCTGATGCCTCCGATGGGATGTATTATCAACCTACTTAAAAGGTGCAGCAGCGTGGATAATCTGCCGTATGCACACAAACAAAGCATTCAACGACCATAAATACTGTATTATATAATTCACGTTTAGTGGTTCAACTAGCATATCAGTTCATATCAGCTAGCTCAGTCAGTCAATGCTAGTGTTCTTTGTTAATCTCGAACTCGACATTAGTGCTTATTTGCTAATCATTCTTGCGACGCTGAGATTGTGAGTTCACTGTGTGTGAGTCTCCATCGATTGACAGATATTTAGAAGAGTGCTGGAGCGGGTCGATAGGAGGCGGGCCTGTGCCAAGCAGACGGGCAGCTCATCTTTCCGTCCGAGGGCAGAATTCGAGTCCCACTTCCTCCAGCTCCATTAGACAGGGATCTTTTTTCACCACCAGAGCACAAGCTCACGTTTCGCCCCTTCTGCACACCCAGTCATGCGGTCAAGTAACTGTGAGGTTTCAAGATTTTCCTTTCCTTGTTATCACAAATTCCCATTTACACCAAAAACTATAGTAATTCTTCTGGCTGTACTAAAGCATAAAATAATATGTTTGCACATATGAGAAAACATGCTACGTTCACATACTTGTTTCTCTGAAAACCAATGCTACAGCTAGTTATGATACTTTTCTAATGTGTGTACCGTGTCGGAATGTCCATTTTTAGGCGTGTTTGACTTCATATCCCTGCATATGCCGGTTAGGTGTTTTGAAGCATGGCTGCTGGTTTAAGCTGGTCCTTAGCTGATCATGTGCTGGTTTAAGCTGGTCAAGTGCTGGTCTTAAGCTGGTCCTGAACAGGAGCTAGTTGCTTAGGACCAGCTCAAAGGGTTAGTTTACCCAAAAAAATTAAAATTCGGTCATTACTCACCCTCATATTGTTCCAAACCCATTAGACCTTCATCTTTGGAACACAAATTAAGATATTTTTGATGAAGTCTGTGTCTTTTTGAAGTGTGTCTTTCTCCATGCGTAAATAAGGCATGCCCCATGTTTTCAATGTTATAACGCTGGATCTGGATCAGTGCCGGCACCGTGTTGTAGTACTCTTGTGGGTGCACATCCACAAGTGATGGAGTAGAGACGAAAATGTGGAATAAATCGTTATTTTTGTTCTCTTTGTGTGAAAAAAGAATTCCTGCAGGGATTGGTTGAACTATCCCTTTAAACCAGCTCATGACTAGCTAAAGACCAGCTTAAACCAGCTCAAAACAGCAGTCATGCTTCAAAACATACCTAACCAGCATATGCAATTTCTTTCAACAGTTTGACAACATTTCTAACCAGCATGCACTGCTTCAAGTCAGCGCTGCTTGAAATTGAACATGCCTTTTGTTTTGGTCTGTGTGTTTCCGCCCACTGCCAATTTAGGCCCCGATCAGACAGAACGCATCTTTTGCAGTGAGAGGTGCCTTTTTGAAATAATTTTCTATTGGCAGTGAGCGGTATGCATGCTGTTTATGTGCCCCGGGCGCTTTGCGTTTTAGCTGCCTGCTGCACCTCGCGTTGTTGGAGGAGCGCTCTAGCGCCTGAAGTTGAAAAAAATGCAACTCTAAACAGAAAAGTGCTTCTTTTCCATTGTTCAATCGAATGAATGGAAAGGTGGGCCTTCCGTTGAAGAGACGAAAGTTTACTTTTGCTTAGAAAGTCTGGAGACAGCAATGATGGAGAAGAAACTTTTGCTGTCTGTCAGGTTACCCTGAGCTGTATTTTTTTTTAGGTTTTTGCTAATATGACAGTTTTCTTAACAGCAAAAGAGCACCTTGCATTTTCAGACCTAAAAAATGCGTTCGGTCTGATCGGGGCCTTACCCAATAGTATTTTAACTCCCAAAGCTGCCAGTTGGTGGAACACCAGCGTATTACAATATTGGAAGTCAGCAAATATACTGGGTCAGAGATCACAGATTCTACCCAACCTAAAAAGCCTCATCATCCAGTTCTCTATGATCAGAGGAATATTAAAATATGTATAAATCATCTTATCAGATTACATTTTTATATTGTCAGTTGTGCTTGTTCCTGTTGTGTGTTCCCAATCTGGCAACCCACGTGGAATCCGAGGAGACATATCTCTTTCCCATTTTTTAAAATTTGGACTGCAGTGCCCATTTCAACCACTAGCTGTCAATATTACATTCTGAACTTTTAAAAAATCATCCTAATTCTTTAAAAATAGGGAAGACCGCACTATAACAACATTCATGCTATGAATGGGCCTTAAAGGGGTCATCGGATGCAAAATTGACTTTTACATGTTTGAACATAAATGTGTTGATAGTGTGTGTACACAACCACCATATAATGATACAGTAAATATCCACCCACTGTTAAAGTAGCCCAATTCCACTGGAAAACCGTGGACTTGGCAACACTGCACACAGACAGGCCCCTCCCATGACTGTTGAATGACACTGGTGCTTTATCACAGATCCACCCTGAGTGAGTTGTAAACAGTCTGCCAGTGTTTTAACGCCATAGCAGGGTACACAAGAATGTCTCCTAAGCAATCATTTATGATCCAGCTTTACCTACTGAAGTGAGTATAAGGGTTTATTTCATGAAGCTTTGCAAATCGCCTTTTCTGTGCTAGTTAGCAAGTTCTGCGGCTAAAGTTTACAGTCTCTCAGTGAACTGCTCATCACCCCACGGAAGAGAGGGGCAGGGTGAGCAGAGCTCATTATCATTTAAAGGGATATCCACCAAAACTGCTCGTTGTGAACAGTGCTGTTTTTGACAAGGTAAAAAAGGTGTTTTAAACTCCCACTGAGAAACTTTAACCAAAGTATGTTATATACTTTTTATTAAGACTCTAAAGAAACATATCATCTTGTTCACAATAAGCATCTGATGATCCCTTTAAAAACTGTGCTAACACTTAGCAATTTTCGTAGTGGTCAGATTTAATATTTTCACCCGCCGAACAGTAAAATGAATGAAAAATCTCACAGGCTTGGGTTGAACATAAGTCTACCTAGACTAGACTGTTATTGCCTAGCAACTACCCGTAACACCTTTGTAACCTTAGTTTTTTAATTTATGCCTGACTTTTTGTCTAAGCATATGATTTCGCTGAAGAAATCAGTGTTGTCTAAATTGCTCAGTTAGGCTAGTTAAAGAAACTAACTATTTGAGTGAAATACAGTTAATTATAGATGTGAAATCAATAAGTGGGTTAAATTAAAACTCTTACAAACAAAAAGTGTGCAGGGTCTAGACTTTATCTGATGCTGTGTTTAATGTCTTATAAGCATGTGCTAGTGTTCAATTTGACCTTGACTGTATCATCTCAACTTGATCTTCATGGTTTATTGGAGGATCGGTGCTGATGACAGCAGCTCATCTAATATTTACAAGGCCAGAAAACACATTTCACACCAGCTTCTCTCCAGCCCTGGCTGCGCTCCCTTCATAACCCTCAGAAAATGCTTACACAGCGCTCTTTGAAATGCTAATTCATTGCATGGCCGTTTAACGATGATGACGGCGATCACACTGTGAAAGGTTCCAGCATTTGAACGAAGGCTTTGTTGGCGCATATGTCTAGACTTGTAAAATTCCACCTTTTAAAAAGTTCATGAATAAAATAGGAATATTGATTGACTTTAAAAATGCAGTTAAATTAATAGAACGATTTCAGGATTAATTGAATTAATGCTACATGTCAGTATATCATTTGAAACAACCCAAAGGTTGCAGGTTAGAGGGATTGTAGGTGGGGGGAGTGAATGAACAGTGCTCTCTTCCACCTTCGAGGGGGTTTCCACATTAAAAATTGGGGTAAAATTCCCTGATAAATTCGTATTTCAGGGGCTAAATATGACGTGGGTTTGCTTCAACCTGTAGACTTCAGTAACAACACGGCAACAGTGTTAAAGCAGCCAAATTCCACAGGAAAACCACGGACTTGGCAACAGTTTTGCCCACTGAGTTGCTTTGCAGTTTCAAGGGTGTTCAAATTTTGTATTTGGGATTACTTGTTTGTTAAAATCACTCGTCTTATGTGAGCAATAGTGATAGCGATGCTTCGGTAAACAGCGCTAATGACTAAGAGAACTACAAATGACTTTCTTCTGTAATTTTACAGTTTAATGATCATGACTGTTTAATTTAATGTGGTTTGGAGTAGATTTTCAGAGAAGGATTTCCTCTGAATGCATCTAATGGATTTCCTTAATGGATTTAAGTTGCTGCCTGAACATTAGAGGGCGCCAGAACACAGAGAATTACACTTATTCAATAGACTCTAGGACTCTGGCCATTGAGTGCTGAACTTCATCACAAAAAAAGCATGCAGAGTTACAAAAGGAAGAATCAAGTTCATTTGTTTTATGAATATGAGCTTATGCAGAACAATAAAACAGATTTAAAGCAGCACATTTGGCTCAACGCCGCCACAGAAAAACCACTTTATTTCTGAATGGAGATTGAATTTCGGACGTCGACAGCATATTGAAGTCAACATGAAATGACTACTCTTAATATTGTTTCTTGTCATTTTGCCTGATTCCCTATTGCATTTTGTACTAAAGAAAAACATGTTTGTTGTAAAAATGTGCTGTAATCTCTCTGAAACAACAATTTTAGTTGTCTAGTTGTCATGTTGTTGTCAACATGTCTAGTTCATGTCTAGTATGCCATGTAAGGTTAATTAAATATATTACCATTCACTCAATTCCTCAAGAATATATCAAGTCACGCCCATATTTCTTCTTATTAAATATCTTGCTGCATTTATAAATGGTTCCCAAACACCATTTCTTTTCGTCATGTGAAAAACAGTGGTTTATAGCAGATAGAGTCCGAGTCCTTTCAGGTGCTCTTCCTTGATATTTTTACAAGATATTTTAAAAAGTTCAAGTGCAACAATATGTGGTTCAGATGCGTCGAGCTGGCAGTCTGCAGCACAAAAACAATCTGTACGAAGTGCCTTTCTGAGAGTTGCATGCCCACGCTTATCTTGTTCAGAGTAGTGCTGTGATGAATTCACCTCGGCTTTGTTTACCGCGGTAAAGCCGGAGGTGTGCGGCTGATCTCCATTGCCAACGGCAACGCGTTGAAAGCGCGTCATTGTGTTCTCAGGGTCTTGAGCGAGACGCAGATCTTAGAAAACTGATAAGTATTCGTCTCTCAATGACGGTCCTCCCACGTGTGTGTGCAGACGCTACTGAGAGCTTTGATTTACTGCGTGTTTTCATACCTGCCACGGGGGAAAGCAGGGACGTCGGACGACTTATTTCAGTGATGGATATGGCGCATTATCTCCAAGACAATCAACAATTAACCTCCACGCAGGCTGATATGACGTCCTTCAGGGGTTTGTAAATGCATGAGAAAGTTCTCCATTGACAATAAGACACTTCCAGCTGTTTGTTAGAGATCTTATTCAAATCCATATCTCAATTAAGTGTTCATAATGTGTATTAGTCATTTAAGGCAAGACACTACAGGTGAAAAGTTTTTTTTTTTTAAAAAAGGTATCACTATTCCTTTCTCAGCTGATTAATTACTATATGTTACATTTTGCATTGGGATAGTTCATCCACAAAATTAAAATTAATTGCTCACCCTCAGGTCGTTCCAAACCTGTAAGACCTTCGTTAATCTTCGCAACACAAATTAAGATATTTTTGATTAAATTTCAAAAGCTTGAACTACCACGTTCAAGACCAAGAAACATTGTAAGAACTTATGTAATGTTATATAGCTAAGAAAATGTAAGAAAACAAAAATAACGTTCCTTTTGGTAAAGTTTTGGCAAAAGCCAGATTTAAATTTCAAAACTTGTATGATACATGTCACTCTATCACTCCATAAATCAGAAAATACAGTCAGCTGTCAGAAAAAAATCTAGCATTCCTCCAATTTTCACTGAGATTGTTATATGGCAGGACAAGATTTACCAGATGAAGGCCAAAGGAATGACCCTTTCAGCCATTGCAAGAGAAATTGATCATTCCAAATCTGCGATTTCTCAAATATTGCAGGTTTACAATGACCCAAATCCTCTCAAGACCCCTAAAAAGTTTTGTTGTCCACATAAGATGAATGCACGAGAAAGGACAATTCGAAGACTCAAAAGGGAATCGGTTCAACACTCAAGACTCTGCAGTGACAAAACCTCTCATTATCAGAAAGAATCAAAAGACTAAGCTCACCTTTGATGAGGACCATCTTGTGTGGAGAGAGAACTGGTCCAAAGTTCACTTTAGTAATGAGAGCAAGTTTAAAGAGCAAGTCTTATGGTTTTTTTAAAAAATGTCTTCTTTTTTTCAGTTTGTAATGTAGCTATCCTTCAATGTGAACAGTCTGCAAAGTTGTTAATTAAACAAAAGTGCATTATACAAAGAAATTGTCATAACTAGCCAAGTCGTGTTTCGAGGGGGGTTTAGAACTACTTGAACAATCCGTTTCGAAATCATTGACAAATGACGTTATGTATAAATATACATTATGAGAAAATTACAATATTTTCTAAACTTAGATGCATTTAAACCTGTTGTTGGGGACTCCAACACAATGTTAGGACACTTTAAAAACACCATATGACTTACTCTTTATATAATATATATGGGTATATATTTAAAAGATTCTATTTTTTTTAAGCTTAGTGTAGCAGTAATTCTGGAGGAGATAAAAAGTTATGGAAAAAAAAAAGCCAAAAATCTTCAAACTGAATAGAAAAATAAAGTTTTTTTCCTGAAGTGTCTTGCTTTAATTGGAACTTGAGTGCTGTTTGAGATGTTAAAATATTAAAATGACTCTAAAAGTGATAAGTGAAATGGTGTGAAGAGGATTATTTGTATTATAAATGAAATCAGACGAAGTGTTATATACCCTTAAATGTCTATTTTGGATGGTTTATGTCCACTAGTCTGAAAAAGACATGTAAAGGAGCAAAACGGCACAAAATTTAAAAATGGACTAGAAAAACACATTTTTTGTATTGACTTAATTGGAACTCGCGTGCTATCCGAGATGTTAAAATATAGACCAAAATATTGAAAAGTTGAAAATGGGCTGTAAAAATGAAAAGTGAAATAAGGCAAAGAGGGTGAAAATCCCATAAATGGATCTAATTAGGAGGAGCGTGACACATGGGCCCGACCTGACACTGAAATGTGCCAGTAAGCACTTATCCCAGCTAATTGGCTCGTTACTTAATCACTAATGGCTTCTTAATGTTTCCATCCTTCATTTTAAGTAAAAAAAGATCCAGATCCATCTGAAAAGGTAGGATTTGCAGGGTTTGGGTTGAGGATGTGACAGCTTTCGTGTTTTTAAACTCACCTTTGAAGCGATTTACACTCGGCCGCGTTTCAGTTCAGCCGTTCCTAACTGAGACAGATAAACTCAGATCTGCAGCTCAAATCAATTGCGGAGAGCCAGAGAGGCTTGGATTGTAGTATCTAAGTGATTTCAGGTATCTGATTATATGTTAAAGGTCAGAGAAGCATGTCTTTGTGCATAGATGTGTTTTCATAGCCTGTTTTATTTGTGTACTTGCGAATCGCTTGAGGGGTGTGTTGATGTTTTCTGATGTATACTGTACACAGAAATGTCAAGCGTTTGTAAAAATCGCAAGATTGCCTATCTGAGATCTCAGTGCAGAAAGAATTGACTGGAAAACTTCAAAATCGTTTGAAAGGAAGCAAAATGATGTTATGAGCACTTGAGAAAGAATTGATTTCGAATACGTTTTTAGAGTTTTTTGGACACATTATGCACATTTTTTGAGTGGTAAAAAAACTTGATTCTGTCTGTGAAGTAACTGGCATTTTTGTATGTGTATTTTTTATTATTTATTGTATTTTTTGTTTGTTTATTTATGTTGTGTATTTGTTTGTTTTGTCATTTTGCCTACCTTTTTGTATTTTACTATGTGAAGGGCTTTGTAGAACTATATAGATCGATAAAGCTCAGCTCATTTTAAGCTCAGATCAAAAGTGTAGCAGACATTCTGGAGGAAATAAAAAAAGTTTTCAATAAAATGCAGGAGTGAAATTAAATTCAAAAGGCTGTTGGTTGGAAGTGTACAGGATCAGTGACAGAAGTGATTCAGATATGAGTTCCAAGCAGGTGTTGAAGTCTATCAGCCATACACATAAACACAAGCGTGTGTTTCCTGCAGGGTGTCGACATGTCCTGCCTCATTACTCTTGCTCTGTATGTGTCTGACAACTGCTGTTATCCGCTTTCCCTCCACACAGACACACACACGCGTGCAAACAGGCTGAGGTGTACCTGGAGCTGTATTAATAGACCTTGGACAGATTGTCTGTGATGCAGACAGGTGGAAAGAGAAGTACAGCTTCCTAGATGAGTTGAGAAGGTTTGAGAAAGCGCCTGTCTCATATTTCTCCTAAAATCAAAAGAAATACAAGAAATTAATGTCCAGATGCTAGGGGTATAACGGTACACGTATTCGTACCAATAAATTTTCGGTATGGGTCTTTCGGTTCGGTACGCATGTTTACCAAACAATTACAGCATTTTCCCGCCAGGAAATTCAAACAATAAATGGCGTTTTGACAGTCTTTGATATGACATTACAGATCGCTGTAGATCTGCTGTTACGGGGTAGGGGTCCGTTCAAATGGCAGCGTGGAGCGCAAGTGAACGCGATCATTCCTTCCTCTGTACTACTAGTTTTAACGCGAAATAACATGAATGAACATTTCATGCCTCGTGTAATCGCTCAATCGTGTTTCAACCGCGGAAAGACGTCAACAAACAGCGTGGAAATACAATGTCAGGTAGCATTTCATTTACCTCAGGGCAGGCAAGTCATCGTGTGGCCACAGCTCGTTAGTTCACTAGAGAAATGAAGTCTAGAGAAGAGCATTTCGCGAAATATTACACTAAATACTATGTATTTTACTTTACCTGTTAGGGGTCATTCACAAAGAACGCATCTTTGCGTCTAAAAACGCGAGACAAAGCGCTCAGGAATGGTTTAAAAAAGCGCAGCGTAGAACGCGAGGGTCTTGAGACGTGATGCAATAACGACAATATTCAGTGACAGAGATACTTCTGGGATATTTTTATAAGGAACACGTTGTCATAATCGCTTGAAGAAAGGTCATATAATTCAGAGTTTCCGAACACGGACACTATGAGCGCCTCCTCCGCCATATGGTCAAATAAAACAGTTGTCATGCGAACGTGCTACTGTAAAGAGAAGCTCGCAACGCTTGCCCCGCCTCAGAGTTCTTCTGATTGGTCCACTGCTTTGGAACTGACATTAATGTTGTTGAAGTTGAAATTCTTTTAACCTAAGTTAAGCGTTGATTATTATATTTAAAAATAAATAGTATTTAAGTTTGGGTTAAGTTGTTAATTGTAACCTTATAATGTAAATGGGCTCCCTATAGTTTAAAGCGTGATTGGTGAGGTAGATTTTTATCACCAAGACATTTTTTATTATAACTGAATGTTTTTAAAGAAAGAGCCACTTGTTCAGTAAACCACTATTTATTTAAAAAAAGTTTAGTTTTCCCCCCTGCTGTACTGAAATCATACCGAACTGTGACATTAAAACTGAGGTACGTACCGAACCGACATATTTGTGTACCGTTACACCCCCAGTCCAGATGCATTAGTGTTGAGAAACTGAAGTGAAAATGTGCTACATTGTCATGAAAATAATTGTAGTCTTAGTGCAAAATATCTTATTTGGAATGATTATTATTATTAATTTTTTTTTTTCTGATAGGTGACCTTGAAACATTAATTTATTCACAATTATATTTTAAATCTGTATCTGTAAAGCTGATCCATGTCCTTGTGAGCATCAACAGTGAATGATCCTTTTTTAAAGTGTCTTTCATGTTGAGTTGAATGAGTCTGATTCTTGCTTACGGCTGAGTTTTGTCGTTATTTGACATTACAGCATGTTCGTCCTACATGTTCATCTACAAAACCTCGTTTAGTCATTAATTTTTGATGAAATGTTTTTCGTTTTAACTTCAAAGTCTGACTTGAGCTTCATTTCTGTTAGTGTTCGCCTAAGTTGAACCTGTGCCAACTTCCGCATGACTTTGGAAATGAATCAGTCGCCATTATATACTCTTTATTCAAAGACAATTTTGAGATCAAACAAACCTAAATAACTCCTCATGGGGCTGAAGAGAAGACAGCAGAAATCGCTGATGTTCACACGGTCACCTGAGGTGAAAAACTCTAAAAATAAAATCGAGTTCAAATGTAAGCACGGCACCGACTGAGATTATTGCATCTCGGGGCGAGACTTTGATGTCCCGCTGCTCTGAAAAAACTGACAGCACAGTGCTGGGAATTCTGACCTGTAGCGCGGTTGATGCAGATATGTGCGTTAGAAACGGCTGTTTATCTTTGAGAGGCTCTCAGGGAATTCTGGGAGAATGTCTGTTATTTATTATGGAGGTTGTCTCTGGAGATGTTTCCACACTCGAGCATTTGAGTTATTGTTGCTCGTTTTTTTTCAAAGTTGGTCATGTGAACAAGATTCATATCGGCAGCGAGTCAGAGAAGCTGACCCATGCGGAAAGGTTCAGCTCAACCCGTCTGAGAGTCGTTCATCAGAAATGCCTCACTAACACACACTGACTTGCCTGCTGATGCTTTTTCCTTGTTTCTATCACTCTGGCTGTTTCAAAACTCTGAGGTTTCTTGCATTTTGCATCCCAAAAGTTTGGTTCCTTTCAGAACATTAGATTGCTTCAAACCTTAGTGAGATACTTCACCGGGCATATTTTTTGACATTGCAATCACCATTATTGTTCTAACCTAGTTAGGCAGCATTGAACATTTTGATGTTCTTTTTGTGCAGTTTTTGTTCTCTGCTTAAACATTATTTCTCTTGTTTTGACTGCTTTAAGCAATTTTTCATTTTGTTTTGAACATTCATCTTGGTTCGAACTTAGGGTTAAAAACCCTTTCTCTGTGAAATCAGACATTTTGAATGTCTTTCAAAACATTTCTAACTTTCTTTTCATTTAATTTTTTTCTCCTGTTGTAAGCATTTCAAACTATCTCTCTCTGAATTCAAGTCGTGTGATCATTTTCCCTTAGTTTGAACTTTCAGTGTCTGAAATGTTGCTTTTTTGAATCTAATCATTTGAATCTCCCGATCTTGAACATTCTTTCTTCTCTTTAGCTGTTTTGAATGATCTCTTCTCCGAATTCAAAATTGGAATGTTTTAAACATACTTTCTCTTAAATCTAATCATTCTAATCGAATCTAATCAGCCTCAGACACAGGGTTCATCATAGAGATACTGTAAAATTAAATTCCAGGACTTTTCAAGCACTACTTTTTTTGATTTTCAAGGACTTTAAACCCAGATCTTACTTTTCAAACAAGATAGATAAATAAAAATATACTTATAAAACAAATAGGCAAAAATAAAGATAAGCACATGCAAAGTGTTACTACTAAAGTATTACAACTTTAGTAGTAACACTTTAGTAGTAGGCAATTACAGTATTGCCTTCAACACCATCATTTCTTCACTCCTCCACACCAAACTAAACCAACTTTCTGTTCCTAGCTCTATCTGTCAATGGATCACCAGCTTTCTGACAGATAGGCAACAGCTGGTGAGACTGGGGAAATTCACATCAAGCAGCCGCACCACCAACACTGGCGCCCCTCAGGGTTGTGTTCTCTCTCCACTGCTCTTCTCCCTCTACACCAATGACTGCACCTCTAAAGACCCCTCTGTCAAGCTCCTGAAGTTTGCTGACGACACCACGGTTATTGGCCTCATTCGGGACGGTGACGAGTCTGCCTACAGACAGGAGGTAAAAGAGCTGGCTGTCTGGTGCAGTCACAACAACCTGGAGCTGAACAAGCTTAAAACTGTAGAGATGATAGTGGACTTCAGGAGGAACCCTCCTGCACTTTCCTCACTGACCATCATGGACAGCACTGTGGCTACAGTGGAGAAATTCAAGTTCCTGGGATGTTTCATCTCCCAGGACCTGAAGTGGGTCACTCACATCGACTCCATTGTTAAAAAGGCCCAACAAAGGTTGTACTTCCTTCGCCAGCTGAAGAAGTTTAACCTACCACAGGAGTTGCTGAGACAGTTCTACTCAGCCGTCATCGAGTCTGTTCTGTGCACATCAATAACTGTCTGGTTTGGCTCAGCTACAAAATCAGACATCAGAAGATTGCAGAGAACGGTCCGGACTGCTGAGAGGATTATTGGTGCTCCCCTGCCCACCCTTCAGGAACTATATACATCCAGAGTGAGGAAAAGAGCTCAGAAAACTCTGGACCCCTCGCACCCAAGCCATCCCCTCTTTGAACTCTTACCATCCGGCTGGCGCTACAGAGCCCCAAATATCAGGACTACCAGACGCATGAACAGTTTTTTCCCCCAGGCAATCCATCTTATGAACAGTTAAAATGTTCCTCCCATTGTGCAATAAAAATTTGTAGAATAATCTGACATCTACTGCTACCACCTCCACCCTAATGCCCCCCTAACACATCCCTGCATTCCATCCTATCACATATAGCACAACTGTACATACCACCTAGTTATTTGTCAATTAATTTTTTACAAATTATAATTATTATATTCTATTTTATTTTGGTCTATTTATATTCTATTTATGTTCTATGTGTATTTTTCTTATTCTCTTATTTTTATTGTCTGTGCGTTGTTGTCTCTGTGTACTGGAAGCTAATAACACTGAAACAAATTCCTTGTATGCGCAAGCATACTTGGCAATAAAGCTCTTTCTGATTCTGATTCTGATTCTGATTACACTTTTACTATAGTAAAACCATGGTTAATTTTTTTTAAGGGATTTGTATTTGTGTATATTCCTTTTTTTTTCTTTGTTTTGTAACTGTACTGCCTTAATTGTTTTTTCTACTGTTTAAGAAAAAAATCTGAAAATATGAATCGCGAAACTGCTCCGTAATCCTGATCTGAAATAAATGTGTAATCATATGCGTTTCGAAGGCTCGAACTGAATGAACTGAAAATGTGCAAACATAAACGAAGTTCCAATCTGAATCAAATGATTCGCAATCCATGCTCCGAAGTCCCGATTTGAATAATGATTCGCCATCATTTCAGATCATAAGTCAGAGTGCCAGATCGTGAATCATTTAACTTACATTGGAACTTTACGTATCGCAAATCATTTGATTTAGATCTGGACTTCAAATCGTGTATCACAAATCATTTGATTTGAATCATTAAATTTACAAGATGATTCACAAACCCGTTCTACCCTAAATCAAATGATTCGCAATAGGCCCAAGTCCCAGTTTGAACCAAATGATTCACTGTATGCGATACGATTGGAATGCTTTGAAACATTCAAATTATTTTGTGACGCATTGTTTTAACTGATTTAGAGTTTCCAAAAAGCTCAGTTTCACGTCACTATACGTGATTTTTCAAATCATTACAAGTGATATCAAAATTCAAAAATGAATGGCTTTTTTAATGTAATCAGGCTATTGCTAGTGAATCTCTTACAGTGAATGGCTGAAGTGTCAGTGATCAGTCTGAGGGGATTTAGCATAAATGACTCGGTTGATTTGGTTCATCTGTTCCTGTTTTGGCATCTTCAGCCATATGTTACACGACATTGCCAGTACTACTACTGGCTTAGCTTGCTAGTTTTATGACATTAACTGAAAAAGTATGTTTTTTTTTTTAATTGTGTGCATTTTACGTCAAAATACGTGCTTATTGAAAAAATTAAACACTTATTTCGTAGATACATTGTCTTTCAATATTTCAAGCACTTTTCAAGTACCTCTTGTGGAATATTGCTGTTTTCAAGGGTTTTCCAGGCCTTAAAAAAAAAAAAATCAAATTCAAGTACTTCAAGCACTTTGTACGAACCCTGCAGACGTAACACCTACGGACTGTTGGCTGAACATCTGATGCATGTGGCACACAAAATTGGAAACACTTCAGGAGTTTCAAAGTCGTAATCTGATTGGTTGAATTCTACAGAATTTCCAGAAGAAGTGTGTGTAGTGCTCTTTAACATTACGCCTGGAAACAAAGATGCTGTGACGCCAAACCCCCTCATGGAAAAAAAAAAAACTTTTGTGTTTACAACTGTGACGATGAGTGCTTATCAGGAACAACTACACTCTGGATTTTCAAAAGTATGTGAAATATGTTAAGTTTGCAGTATAGGCTCTTTAAAATATTTCCAAGAGTTTTACACACCAGTCTGTTTTTGTGGGGAAATTTTCACTGCCCTAAACACGACATGGCACAAAACGAAACATGATTAGTTGCTTTACCTGTCAGTCATATGGCATTGTGTGTGGTCCATGGCCATTCAAAGCAGCCAAGGTTCCCAGACCTTCTGCCATCAGTCTGAAGGTCTAGCTGTGCGAGACTACTAAATTTCGAACTCCTGATTCAAATATCATGAACATTCCTTTTCCTTCTGTTTTTTTTAACATTCCGTTGAATGTTTTCTCTATTCAGATGTCTACAATATTGTTTCTTCTGATTTTAATGTTTTGAACATTCCTCTAATGTTTTGAATGTTCTCTTTCCAGATTCAAACACCTTGAGTGTTTTATTTTCCCAATTCAAACAGTATCTTTCTAAAATGGCATGCTTTTATCCCAATAGGAATTGTTCAATTTCTCCTTCTTCTCTAAATTATATTGCATTTTGAGGGCCTAAATGTGCTCAAACTCATGAAAAAGTTTTTGACATGGATTTGATGGATTTTAGAAGTGAGTGTGGAAAAATGGCTAAATAGCATTACTTATAAAATTTCAATGAAGTGCCGCTCGAGTTATGTTTTCAATATACATCTACGAAATTTGGTAGACACATGTAACACAATGTAACAATACCTACAAAAAAATTCCCCCAGAACGAAGTCCGAAATCTAACAGGAAGTCTGTTATTTTGAATTTTCTCGACAAGTTTTGTACCGTTTTCTCCATTTTCAGGCGTTGTATTTACACAAACTCCCCCTAGAGATTTAAACAGATAAACACCAAATTTGGTCAGCGTAATCTAAAGCCCTTTGTGACGTTAAATTGTGAAGATCTTGAGTTTTCATTGAAGGGTGTGTCCGTGGTGGCCTGACAAACTTCAGTGTTTTGCCATGAAGAAGGAAGTTGTTATAATTCAGGCATACAATGTCCATCCGAACCAAACTTAACCAATCTGATAAGAGTCCTGGCCAATATTCTGTTATAATCATAGCGCCACCTGGTGACAACAGGAAATGAATTGTTTTACATTAACTTGAGCATGCAATGCCCAATCTGCACTAAACTTCACGTTTGGTAAGAGTCCTGGCCTGAAGACATCTAAAGGCCAATATTCAGTTATAATCATAATGCCACCTATTGGCAACGGGATATGTCATGCTTTGCACTAACTCAAACATACCATGTTCAATCTGCACCAAACTTCATGTGTTTGATCAAATTCCTGGCTTGAAGACATCTACATTCCAATATTCAATAGTCATAGCGCCACCAGCTGGCAGCAGGAAGTTTGGCACATATAAATGACTTTGAAATATTTCTCAGATATTTATCATATTAAGAGAATATTTCTCACCGTTCACTGTTTTCTTAAAGCCACTGGGTGGCGGTGAGCCCGGCTGCGAGGGCCGCTTCAATGCTGTTTGCAGCTTTAATTTCTTTTATATTCGTTTTCTTGATTTAGTTGTCACAGGCATTCTTTCCTCTGATTACATAAATTTAGATATAAAGCACATTCTTTAGGTTTCCTAATAAATGTTACAGTGCAGCTCATTAGGTTTAGAGAAACAGTCATTGTTTGTCCCTCTCTGTTGCTTATGTGTTCTGTTTCTGGCTTTGTCCATGATTTATTCTGTCCTTACATCCACTGCTGCATTGCCTAGTGTTTTATTTCTTTTCCTTCATTCTCTTTCTCCTCTCGTTCTCCGTTCTTTCCATAAACCTGAAGCTCGTCTGCCGCCATTAGAACTGAATTGTCTCTTTTATCGCGTGTGAGAGTCATCTCCGTCCACAGCTGCAGAGTCTCCGCAGAGGACACTTGGCATAAGCCTGGGTGCTGATACAGGCAGCTTTCCAGATCACTACAGCATACACTAGTGGGGTACTGAGGACTGGGTTTAGTATGCAGAATGCTAAATAAGAATGGAATGACCAAACCAGCTTACAGTGTTTATCTCAAATTGGGATGTGATTTGCCAAATAATCAATCAAAATTCGTAATATGAATTCTAATCTCAAACTGCTATCCACCAAAAGATTGTAACGCCATATTCGTATAGTATTAGAGCTGTTGACTCATTTGTGTCTATTTGTTAAGAATAAAATATTGAAGTAAGTGAAAAACAAACTTGAACAGACTACATTGCCCAAAGTTGCGTTTCAAAAGACGAAGAAATCAGACATCATCAAATTCAATTTCTCTCAAGAAATACAACGTCTTTCATTTAGGCAAGAAGTACCTTACTTTCGCTGGAGAAATCAATGAGCTATCGTAGTAATGTTTGCCATTTCATCCCAAATGGAAGGAGCCGTATTGCTGTTGTGCTTTCTGTTTTCCCTTTGTTCACCGTGAAATAAACCACTCTAGACCCCATCAAGGCTATTTTGGGCTGCAAACGATTTTCCCCATAAAATGCAGTCTCAGTTGTGGCTCTGTCATGGTTTTGCTCTTTGAGTCTCTTCCTAAACCCACTGGCCATCTTGCTAGTGTTTGCTATCAGTTCACTAACTGATTAGTAGCTTAAATTGGTATTACTTTGAACACACAATTTCTGCAGTGTAGGAGTTTTTAAACATATATTCTTATTCTCTTTGTTGTTTCTGGTTTTAAAATACCTATTTTGTATCCCAGTGTAATGTTGTGTAAAGAATGCAACTCTTTTGGGTCATTTGGTTGCTTTTCAACCATTATAAAGAGGGTTCACTTTGGGCCTTAGTGCAATGAACCATTTTATACACAATTGAAAGCACTGCTTTTTATTTCAGGCCAAAGGAGATGTATCACCAGCGCATGTCCATTTAACCCTTGTGCGGTTTTCATTGTGGGTTGTACACTTAAGGTGTTTGGGGTCTGTAGAGACCCCACGCAACAAAACTTAATTTTGTAACAAAATAATAGTTTTTTTCTAAAACAAAATTCATTTTTCTGTTCATTAATGTTTTTACTACATTTGTGTCAGTTTTGGAGGATTTATTATGATTTTTTAAATTTATATAAATTAATAAATAAATATTTTTTTTAATAGGTTTTTATACAAAAACAGCTTTTTGTGTAAAATTCACTTTATGAAAGACCCACATTTTTAACTTTCATTCATGGTATAACCTGGATCATTTGACATAGTTTGGTGTAAGATTTTTGCTCATCATTTGAAAAATGCCGGTTTAAAAATAAAAAATTATCATTTTTACCAGTAGATGGCTGCAGAGCTCCACTGTTTACTATGTGCTATTTGACTAACTAAAAGACATCTTTTTACAAGTTTTTCAGTGGGAAAGGAAAGGATGTGACGTGTGGCCAAGTATAGTGACCCATACTGAGAATTTGTGTTCTGCATTTAGCCCATCCAAGTGCACACACACAGTAGTGAGTAGTGAACAAACACCCGGAGCAGTGGGCAGCCATATTGCTATCGCTGCAGCGCCCGGGGAGCAGTTGGGGGATCGGTGGCTTGCTCAAGGGTCTCACCTCAGTCGTGGTAGTGAGGGTGGAGAGAGCGCTGGTTATTCACTCCCCCCACCTTCAATCCCTGCCGGATCAGGGACTCGAACCTGCAGTGTTTCGGTTGCAAGCCCGATTCCCCAACCATTAGGCCACGTCTTTTTTTTGATTTTGATTTTGATTTTGATTTGAATTTTTGGATTTTATCTACAAATGAAATCACAATTATACAAATAAAAATTACTTTTTGTCAAAGTAATGGATGAATTGATAAATTTTGAATGGATGAATTTTGAATCGACATTTTGTTGGTTTGATTCTAATCATAATGTAACTATTGAAAAACTGATTTTTTTTTCAGTCTAAAAAATATTAAACTTTGACAAAAAGTAAATTTTTATTGTTATAATTGTGATTTCATTATATGTAGATATCAATCCAACTGAAAAAAAATTTAAAAAGATATCTTTTTGTTGGTCAAATAGTAAATAGAGGGCAGCCATACTGCTATCACTGTGGCGCCCGGGGAGCAGTTGGGGGCCTTGCTCAAGGGTCTCACCTCAGTCATGGTATTGAGGGTGGAGAGAGCACTGGTTATTCACTGCCCCCACCTTCAATCCCTGCCGGATCAGGGACTCAAACCCGCAACGATTCAATTGCAGGCCCGATTCCCTAACCATTAGGCCACGTCTTTTTTTTTCTTTTTTTTTTCTTTTTTTTTGATTTTTTGATTTTTGGATTTTATTTACATATTATGAAATCACAAATATAAAAATAAAAATTACTTTTTGTCAAAGTAATGGATGAACTGATACATTTTGAATGGATGTATTTTGAATCAACATTTTGTTGGTTTGATTCTAATCATAAAATCATAAAAACTGTTTTTTTTAGTACAAAAAAAAATTAAACTTTGACAAAAAGTAATTTTTATTGTTATAATTGTGATTTTATTATATGTAGATATCAATCCAACTGAAAAAACTTGTAAAAAGATATCTTTTAGTTGGTCAAATAGCAAATTGTAAATAGTGGAGCTCTGCAGCCATCTACTGGTAAAAATGATATTTTTTTATTTTTAAAGCGGCATTTTCCAAATGATGGGCAAAAATCTTACACCAAACCATGTCAAATTATCCATGTTATCCCCATGAATGAAAGTTCAAAATGTGGGTCTTTTATAAAGTGAATTGTACACAAAAAGCTGTTTTTGTATAAAAACCTAATAAAAAAATATGTATTTATTAATTTATATAAATTTTAAAAAATATAATAAATCCTCCAAAAATGGAACAAATATAGTAAAAACATTAATAAATAAGAAAATAATATTTGTTTAAAAAAAAAACTATTACTTTGTTAGAAAATTAAATTTTGTTGCATGGGGTCGCTAGAGACCCCAAAGATCTTGAATGTGACTTTTTTTTTTACACTAATATAAAATCAAGATATCACTCCAATTTTTTTTTTATTTGTAGATCTAGATAGTGCTGACAGCTGTACCAAGTCTCATGTCATTTCGACAAAGAGAACATTTTTTAAAAATTAAGCGAAAGTCATTTGCGGGTCAAAATGACCCCGAAGACCGCACAAGAGGCTGCGAATATAGAAAAGTCTTTAAGAACTTGCATCAACATTTTTAGATATTTTTCAGTCCTTCCAAATCTGATGAAATGTTTTCCAATCTTTTAGCCCCTTTCAGGATCAAAAAGAATACATCGTTGCTCTGCGGCAGCAAACCACGTGGAGGCATTTTCCAAAAAACACGCTTCAATTCATTCTAGGTTCGTAATAAATTGGTCTTTGGCGGCGAGCTGCAGACTAAGTTTTGCCGAATACTAATTTGCGTCTTCATCTGGGTGTTGATGTAGCTCAGCGTGTGATTGTCCCCAAAGCAGAGCCGCATCCTCTTTGATGAAGACGCTTGTAAAAAAGCGTCTGTGACTGTTGAACATGTGGGTGTGCAGTGATGAACAGCCACTGGGGTCCCATGCCAACTTCACACGCCTCGAAAATATGAAAAGATTGAAAAAAAACTTGCTATTCCTTCTGCCTGAGCCATGAAAGCAACCTTTTTTTTTTCTCTGTGTTTGTGAAAACATAATCCTTAATTTTAATTAAATAAATAGAGTATTTTCAGTTAGTAAGAATATATATTGCAAATATGTTTTAGAACTATCTTTATCCTTCACAAGAAATGTCATTTGTGCACTACAGTTACAATAGCTTTCGGGATAAACTTCTAGCATATGATCTGTTCTCTCTCAGAAAATAACTTTTAAATTGTTTTGTGAGCCTCACATACTCTTTAACATTAAACAGCTCTTCTTGGCACATATCTGATGTGACTTTAAAATTAAATGTCAAATGTGAGTCGTAACACCTCCACTGTAATTTATTTGTGACATTCATAGCTCCCTGCGTATTTTTTTTTCTCAGTAAAACAAATGAAAGGATGGCAGAGGACACACAGTGCTTGAATATCCACATATCCGCCCACCAGCATTTGCCTCAGATAAGGCCGAACACATCCGGGTGTTTACACGTTTGTTTTGGCATGGCGTTCTGGTCAATACTGTCCTCTGTTGTGTACACATTTGGACAAGTGCCTTTGTGAGGCATCTCAGAGCCTGCCAGTAAAAAACAGGGCTTATTGACTTTGAACACATTGTTAAGGTAAGTGGGCCATGACCTGCGGGCGTCGTGCCCACTTTCCCTGCTTGACTAACAGCCTGAGCTTAAGAGTCTAACAGGGTGCAGGGTGTAATTATTAGTCTGAATGATGCATTGTAGAACAGGCAATTAAAACGGAACCTTATTCTGATGTAAAAAAGCACCATAGTAATGTGAATGTGCTGATGTCAACATGAGTGTTCTTGTGATAGACGCTATTTTTTGATGCTTGGCTGCTTCTGGCATAAAAACAGAATGCCTGCTGCTATTTTAGATATCATTTGTTTTCAGAATGACCTAGTGCAAAATTCGAATTTCCATACATATTTTACATACATATTTTATTTATTAAAAAAAAATCATTCATCAACAGTACCAGGCTAAATTAAGATACAAATGTGGTGATATATTTTAATCTGACATTTTATGGGTTTATTGCACTCTAAATGTATAACAAAGACGTCTTTTTCGTCAAATAAAATGGAAAAAGAACATCTAACCATCGCAATAAGAAAGTTCAGTGAAGTAACAGGCAGCAGAGGATGAGCGCGCTCACAGAGCTGAGAGCGCGCGGAAGGGATGAAGCACGAGCTGTTGCTGAAACGAGCGGTTCCAGCACACGCCAGAGATATACTTCGACTGAATTTATGAAAATTGAACTTCAAAGTGGGATATCAGATTTACAGTATGGCATAGAACCGCACGAGTGCACGACGCGAAGAAAATGTGGCGAGGTGTGCGTTGCTGGCAACAGTTGAGAGTTTTACACCGGCTATATTTCGCTTCTCTGAGAGGACAAATCTGGAGGAAATAATATTTTACCGTCCTTATTTACTACAGCGCTGTACTTCAAGCAGTTTTGATGATTCTGCAGATTTGTTCCGCGCGTAAAACGCCTCAGGAACAGAACACCGCGATGTTTATTCGTTTTGGGGAGCCTTGAGGCGTTTAACGGTTCGCTTCTGAGGTAAAACTGCGCGCGGCAAAGGACTCCAGACCTACCCCAAAATGTGCCAAGGCAACGCCGCACCGAAGCAACGCACGGAAGGATCGCTAAAGGAAGCTGGGAAGCTTTTCTTGAAGCACACGACCTTTCACGGATTGAGGCACGTCTTTCTGAGCGGCTCGTACCCGCGAAGAGTCGCTTGGCTGCTGGCGTTTCTAACGGCGTTAGCGCTTCTTTTCACTTGGTCCTCCAACCGGGTCCGATACCTGCTCTCGTCGCCGGTGTACACCAAGGCGCATATGGTTTACGCGAAACGCCTTGTATTTCCCGCCGTGACTATTTGCAACCAGAATATCTTACTCCCGCGTCGTATGAAGAAACCGGACATCTTTAGCGCGGGACGGTGGCTCGGACTCTTCGGGAAAAACTGGCAGGTGTCCGCCGCGGTTCGAGAGGCGCTTGCATCGCACGATGACGGAACTAATAGTGAGCCGCCCTGGTCACCGTTCTCTCGTATACTAGACTTCAACCACTTTTTACCCCCTCCTCGAGATTCTCAGCCGTCCATGAGGCAGTTATTGGACCGTCTGGGGCATCAGCTTGAGGAGATGTTGCTTTATTGTCGATTTCAAGGACAACTGTGCGGACCACGTAACTTTAGTACCGTAAGTTTGCGCGCATTTAACTTGACGATAACAAACTATTCCAAAATTGTTTTTATAGTAGAGTAGATAATTTCTTTCTTGTGCTTGTATCATTAAAAGAAAGAAACGCTTTGTTTGCTATAGCATATTACCATACTGATACTATTTCTTCATTATGTATCGTGTCTGCTGTGCATCATGCAAACTTGAACGGTTTTCATCTAATTTAATGCAAACATTGAAAGTATTGGCAGTTGTATGCACATACTGTGTGGTAATACTATATCCCACAATGCACTGCTTCTTGACCTTCGTTTCCAGTATGACTGGTTAAATGCAAATAATTTCAGCTGCTATTTGTGACCCTGGACCACAAAGACAGTCATAAGGATTTTTTATTTTAATTAAGATTTATACATAAGCTATAAATACGTACATAAATAAGCTTTCCATTGATGTATGGTTTGAGATAGGACAATATTTGGCCGAGATACAGCTATTTGAACATCTGGAATCTGTGGGTGCAAAAAATGTAAACATTGAGAAAATCGCCTTATGTTGTCCACATGAAGTACTTAGCAATGCATATTACTAATCATAAATTAAGTTTATATCTATTTATGCTAGGTAATTTACAAAGTATCTTAATGGAACATGATCTTTACTTAATATCCTAATTATTTTTGGCATAAATGAAAAATCGATAATTTTGACCCATACAATGCATTGTTGGCTATTGCAACAAATATACCGGTGCTACGTACGACTGGTTTTGTGGTCCAGGGTTAAATTTTAATATCTTTTTTTATTATTATTATTATAATTATTATTCTATTGTCTTGAATGCTTTACAGTTTGGCCTACACTACATATTACCTACTACTTAAAAAGTAGAACCATTGGTATTATTCAACTGTTATTATTGTTTCAGTATATAGCATATGAACTTTTTACAGTATGTGAAGTTTCAATTTGTCCAAAATATGCAGTATACAAGAAAACACTGTATGGAATAATGGACCTGACCTTTTATTTTCCGGCAAGACAAATGAACGGGAAGCTCTATCGACTGCATCTTGAACATCTTCATGATTTGATCAGGCTTCTAGATTAAAAATATAAGATTTTCCATTTATTTATTTATTTATTTATTTATTTTTGGAGGTTAACGGACTGTTCATTTATTTAAACCACTTACTGGTTTATTAATGCAAAATAAAAAGATTATGTGATAATGTTTGAAATACTTATCACTGTACTCTTTCATGCTATTCTTAAAATTTGTAGGCAGTATCAGTATCTACTTGCACTGCATTCAGTAAACCGTATGGTAGTGTTTTATTCCATACATGGCCTTAATCTTGACCCCATTTTTCTAAATGGCCGCTTGGCTTTAAGACCGCTTTAGTTGTGTAATGATATTTATGTCAGCAAACAAACACATTGGCTCTTTAATGTCATGTTGAACACATTCAGCAATGTGACTCCTGAGATATCATGCTTGATATATTGCATCACGAGTGGCTCAGCATCCCAAGAGGCTTATCTGCAATCTCCTCGCGTCCAGGTCTCACGTAATTTAGCTAAATGTATGCGCTGCGTTGCATTTGTCGTAGAAATTATGATCCGTCATTTTGTCGAGGGCAATGCCCTGTGAATATCTTTATTCTTCATTCTGCATAATAATTGCATTGCTAGTATGTGACTGTAGAAGAAAAAATGAGGTGCCGTCAAGGTGTGTATTGGCAATATTATAACTAGATTTATGCGACTCGTTTCTTTTTAATACTTCGTCTTGAATTATTTTTTTAGGGAAATTGCTGGTGTTCAAAATGAATCATTTGGCTGTTTGGCTTGAAGCACTTTGACTTGATTTGTAGTTCAGCATCAATGCAGCTACTGTAGTAGAAGGTCACTTTCCCTGTGGGCCTGTTTCTATTTAGTCAATACACACCCTGCTTTAAACGTCTACCATGTAGACACCCAACTTTAGCTTTGTAATTCCACTTTTTTATTATCCCCCGTTCACACATGAGCAGAGACACTTTTTCTAATTCAATTGCAGCACCTTCGCATGAGCGAAAAGAAGCAAAGTCAGTCTCAAGGGTCTGTATGGATACACTTATATTTAAATTGCATCTATCTTGTACTATCAGCACACTGGAGTCTGAGATTGAAGCGTCAGTCGAGCTTGAAGTAAACTGTAATTATCCTAACGCACTTCTCAACCACTCTGTGTTTCTTCTCTCTGTAAAGGGAAAATGTATTTTTTCGAACAATATGACACTCTGTTTAAGTGAACCCCATGGGTAGGAAGGGGTTGTAGCTGAGTTTGATGGATTTTAGGTTTATTGCATTTTGATGGGTAACACCATCATGACACTTGACAAAATGAGCTGAAAATGTGTAATGATAAGGAAATTCATTGGATAATAATATTTAATATTATTATTTATCTTTTTATTGATGTATCTACCTCTTTATGGAAACTTTCCAAATTTTTGCATCATTTATAGTCTTCTTTCTTCCTCATATTGAAATTACTTTACATTTCTCAGTTGTTTCAATTAAGTGAGAATTTGAATGAGGATGGACATCTTAAGTAAAACGCTTGTCTTCTGACTTTACTTCTGTGCTGCAGGTAGATCGTATTGAGAATCAATGAGCCTTTACTGGCTCCAAAGGCTAAAATCCAGCATGGAGACCTATTTGAGAATTGAGCAGAGACGACATTGAGAGATTGGAGCCTGTGTTCCTGTCCATAGGCAGGCCACTGACAGATAAATCGTAACCCCTTTAGCAAGCCCGGTGGTCTTAAATTGGCCATATTACCTCTCCATTACATCACTGAGCCTGCTGTCGATGTGTGCGTCTTGCTGTCAATAGAGGAACCAGTATTGATTTTTTTGTGGCCGAGTCTAGTTGAGGCACACCCTGTGGCCATCTTTGTGCCAGTATTGATCGCTGTCAGACCGGGAACAGCGACCTCTCAAACCTGACAAACAATCACTCACAAAATCCAGTGAATTTCTCACTTTTGCCTTGAGATCAAACACCCAGACACAGCTACCGGAAGACCACAGGCTCTTTTGACTGAAGCCTTAGCTTTTTGAGTGTGAATGCTTTAATGAGCAGTTTGTCTGTAAATTAAAATTCTGTTTTCATTTGCACATCCTAATGTGGTTCCAAACCCCCAAAATGACAAAAAGCAACATACGTCATAGACGTAGTCCATATGTCTTTTGCAGTATATTCCAAAGTCATATGACGGGTTTGTGTGCAATACAATAGCCATAAATGGTCATTAAATTCCTATTCTCAAAGGGCACCTACTATGCAAAATCCACTTTTACATGGTGTTTGGACATAAATGTGTGTTGGTAGTGTGTAAACGCAACCATCCTACAATCCACCCACTAGGGATGGGCGATATGGTCTTAAAAATTTACCACGATAATTTCTGGTATTAATTGTGATAACAATATAAATGACGATAATTCAGGGAAATCCTGTTTTTTTTTTATTATCTTTCCTATTTTTACCCAAAATAGGGTGTTGTGAGTAGAGTTGTCAAAAGGTACCGGGTTCAGTACTTTCGGTACTGAAATTTTACAAATGTTCATTTCCCGCTCAACAGCGCTCAAATGTGACCTTCGTTTCCAGAAATGTACCGGTATATCGCAAATGATAAGGTATCGCCCATCCCTACCACCCACTCTTATGTTTTAATCTCCATTAAGCCAAACCAGTCTCAAAAAACATGCTGTTTTGATTCTCAAAGCAGTGTGATGTCACTTTGTTTAGGCTCCGCCCACGGCCGCTAACTGACAGTCCTGCATTGCATATATAGTGGCACATTTGTGACAAGCCACTTTGCAGGTAGGGGTGAACAATACAGTCACGCCATAGCTTCATCGCTAAATATTAGCACTCAGCCACACAAACACACAGTCTGAAAATTGTATTCCCCCTACTTACCCCACCTATTTCCCTACCTGCTCTAAGTGCATAATTGCAATGATATAATAAGTCTTTGTTCACAAATTCATAACATTTAAAACAATACACAAATTAAACACAATAATTATCAAATATAAACGTAATTATATTCAAACTATTAAATCTGGTCAGCACTGATAGCCTTGTGGCGTCCCGTGTTCGAATCCCGACTTGAGGACCTTTCTCGATCCCGCCCCCATCTCTCTCTCCCACATTGCTTCCTGTCACTTCTGATCTGTCCTATTGTAATAAATGCAAAAATGCCAAAAATAAATAAATTTGTCCATTCAGTCCAAAATATGACAATAGAAAAGAAATGGCTGCAGCACCATAGTTTCCGCGAGTTGTGTTTGGTAGTACGCTGTCATGCATTTTCTCTGCACTCGAACAGCTGTAACGTTTCTCGTAAGTTTGGTTGTTTCTCCCAACCTCTGAGCCACTGAGGATGCGGTGAATTACTTTTATTTTTTTAAGGTAATTCACCTCAAAATCTACCTAAATACATTTATGTCTGCACAAATCATTTCAATACAGACTGCTTGGTGAATGTCATATAATTATAGTACCTGGGTAACGTTTTAACCGTATTTCCGTGAATACATTATCAAAGTATTTTAATTGATCAGCGCCACGCTGGTGAGATTAGTTCATGCTGCACTGGTGCAAGCTCTGCATTGATTCTTTGATTCTTAGTATTCGATTTGTAAAAAATCCTTGATTGCATTTTGTCTGTGTTGAGTAATTGTCAAAATACTGGAAGTGGCAAATTCCACATATTAAACCCATTTAAAAATCATAATAAAGCATAATGCTATTAAGAACTCAAAAACACTACAATTCAATTAAATAAATATATGCGATGCAGATTTAATATATGTGCTTTAATTATTTACATGCGTGTAGGTTACAATGTGCATCTCAGAGCGGTTCACAGTAAATGTTGCTCCACACAAACATCATTTACGTGTGTGGAGCGTCTCAAACTCCATCTCTGCAAATTGCTGTGAGTTTGGGTTTATTATAACATTTATCTGGGAATGCAACGTCCGTTATTTCATCAGATTTGTAAGGTAAATCATTTATAAATGAATACATCATTATCTCTCTCAATATGCTAACTGTTCATCGCCTTTTCAAAATAAGTTTAAACACTCACTCTGAGTTTACACGGTTTGATGTCCACATATTCAAGGTTTTCAACTCTGGCCCACGAGATCCATTTTCCTGCAGAGTTTAGCATCAGCCTTGATCAAACTCACCTGCCTGTAACTTGCTATAGTGATCCTAAAGACCTTGATTAACTTGTTCAGGTGTGTTTAAGGTTGGAGCTGAAATCTGCAGGAAAATTGATCTTAGCCAGAGTTGAGAACCCCTGCGCTGTGGGGTATTTTGAGCTTAATCTTCACAGACACATTCTGGGGACACCTTACATCTTATAAAAAAGGGGCATCATAGGTGCCCTTTGAAACACTTCACACGATCGTTCACAAAACCATCCTGGTTTGTTCAGTGGTGTACACGTCTGTTCTGCTTACTTTTCAGGATTGAAACCCTGGAAAGCAGGCGACATGTTCAACAGCTTGACTTTGGCTTTAATGCTCTTGTATAATTTCATCATTTTCCGTTTCAGCAACGTTGATCTGATCCGTCATGACAGCGCAAAGCTATCGTACATCTGGAGCCACCAGCCGCGCAAAACGGACAGTGAGTTGTGCAGCTTATTAGACACGCAAGCTTTGTAATCAAAGTCCTCTGACAACTCTGACAAACGGCTTCAGCTTGCTAGGAGTTCGCCCATGGTGCACGGAGAGCCCCCGAGCGAGCGGCAAGGTGCCATTTGGGTCTCAGTGAATTATTCATTTCAAGAGGCACAACTGTCAATGCACTGATCTTGATCAGTAGTGATGGGTATATCAGTCACGCTCGCGAGACACCGGAGCCGCGTCGTCTTCAGCAGTCTTCGTCCTATCACAGTGAAGTGGAAGCTAATAGTGACGTATAGTCTTCTATTTCTAGCCCTGCTGCGTAAGGTGGATTGTGAAATTGCTTTGTGGAGTTGCAGGCATGGGGGGGAAGTATTAAATAAATAAATATTGGCTTTTTAGTCTCTGGTTGCATGAGAAAGAACAATATGGAATTCAAAATCATCTGTCAGCATTTCCACACACTTCATATTTCATAATAGACTTTTGCATTCATTTTTATCTCCTTTTGTGTTGATAAATATATTGTTTTTTGGGGGTGGATATTAAAATACTGACACCTGTAATGGGACATCAAGTACTTAAAGACATTTAGGACAGGATTTAACAGGGCTCGAAATTAACTTTTTTACTTGGTAGCACTGGTGCTCCCAACTTCAAAAAGTTAGGAGCACCAAAAAAAATTTAGGAGCACCAAATTAATATTAAGGTTGCATTAAATACAACTACACAACCTATAGCCTACAGCCTAGATATGTTATATAGCCTAATTTGCGCACATTGGGGAAACGCTCTCAAAAGGTGGGCTATTAAAATTGCTTTTGAATGCGCGTGCGCGTTTTACTTTCGGTTTCGTTTTAACGATCGCGCGAAACTCTCGGCGGCGCTGAGCGTGCATTCTACAATACAAGACATTAATTTAACAAAACAATTTGAAAGTAGGGGGGATTTTGAAAAGTGTGTCCCCAGTGGAAATTACGCCCCTGCGTGAGTGAAACTCTGAAGCTGAGTTATCATTTGATGTGTATGCCGCGTTGTACAGTATATTGAGACGGAGGCGTCAGAATTGCGTCTGACACCATGTGCGCTGTAGCACTAAATATAGTATATTTCTTCAAAAGCAGGTTGTGGAGACATTTTATTTGTCCACAATCAAAAATCGTCATATCACACACCCCTAATTGCAATGTAGTCTGTACAAATCAGGAACAGAGTTTAGTTGAGAGAGAGAAAAAAAACGGCCGGTTCCGAGTTTCAGCGGAGCGCAGTGTCAGTGACAGGGAGTGATTGACGGCTAATATCTAAATTCTGCATTAAAGTTAAGAATGTACAGATCGAGTTAAATTATTTGTGTAATGTTGGAGAAAACGGCGAAACTGTCACTGTATCAGCTCACAGCAGTCTGGGCAGTAGTTAGGCTAGCGAAAGTTTTGTAACGAAATGAAAACAAGTCGCACCACAACAATTTCTTGCACTCGCACAAATGCTTCCAAATATATTTTGAGGTCGCGCAGATTAAATTTTGGGAGCATATGCGACCAAAACGGTCGCAATTTCGAGCCCTGTTTAAGATGCATCCTTAATTTATACAAATATTAATATACTTTAATATAAAGAGAGAGAGATAGATGTACATGTACATATGCATATATATATATATATATATATATATATTTTATTAGGGGTTCAAGCACGTAGCTAATCTAATAATTGTTAGAATGGACATGGATCAGCGATCGACAATTAAAAATGACGGTGCAGACCAAACTGTAAGTCGCAGAGACTTGAAACTTGGAGGGATGGTAGTACTCACACCGCCTACAATGTGACCAAACCTCGCCCCAATCGGCCTAACGGGGGTGCTACAGTGAACAAAAGTACGAAATCGATCGTAACTCCTAAACCGTCAGTCGGACAAAGCGCAGATTCGAATAGGAAAAATTTGGGGTATTTCGCATTTTTTTAAAAAACCTACTTTTGCGAACTAGTCCTAGGTTTTTCGTCAAATTGGAACCAAACCAGTGCAGAAAGATTCAGAATCAATTATCAATTATCAAAAACAAAAGTTGCATTTTCGACTCGCTGTCACAAAGGGACGCCAAAACTTTCAAAAGGGACAGGGCCACTTTTAGTAAATGCCTGTAACTCCTAAACGGAATGAGATATCTTCACCAAACTCAGAACACTTACGTAAGAGCTCAATCTGAAGTCACAGAAAAAATGCAGAGCTTGGCCACTTGGTGGCGCTATTAGAGGGGAAAAACATAAAAATGGCTATAACTGGCCAACCATTTGTCCCTTCAACATGGAAATTGGTGTGCATGGTCTTGGTCCAAAGTGCCACAAGTGTCTATAAGGATATTTGCATATCTCAAAAAACATGGCTGCTATTGGCCGATGAATTTTGTGCACCTGTTAGACAAGGTTAACAGAGACTGATCAGAATGAAATTTGGGGGTTTCAAAAGTTTTTCAGAGGTGTAAACGATTGTACATTGAGTGTTTTTTTTTTTTTTTTTGCACATATGCACAATATGTTTCATACGATAGAACTGCTGTCAATCAAACTGTTTGTTAAATGGTTGAGAAGATCAAAAAACTTTTGCAAGCTAGTGCAAGCTAGTGCTAGGTTTTTTGCTCAATCTGGGAAAAAAACACTGCAGTACAATTCTCTGGACTCTCTTGTCAGTAATTATCAAAAAATTTTGAAATTTACCCTTTGGGAAACCGGGTCGTTTAAAAAAGAGGCCTGCCCAAAATCCTATAAAGCCTAAAAAAACACTCAAAACTTGTGTGATGCTAAACAAACATGCAAAGTTTTAAGGGGATTGGACCACAGCTGCCACTATAACAGTCATAAACGTTAAAAAATAAAAAAACATATTTCTATGGTAAACCCGTTTTGCTAAAAAAAATTTTAATCATTGATTTAGGTAGGTACAGCCAACAACAACATTTATTTATAAAGCACATTTAAACAATGTAAATTGATTCAAAGAGCTGTACAGTATACAAACCGATCTAGTAATAAAAACAACTACACACAAAGGCTACAGAAAAAAAATAAGATTTAAGTCTAGACTTAAAAATGTCCAGAGAACGAGCAGATCTCACATGTTAGGGGAGACCCCAAAGCTTGGGGCCAACCACAGAAAAAGCCAGATCACCTTTTGATTTGTACCGACACCGTGGTACAGTTAAAAGCAAGTGACTCGAAGATCTAAGTGCCCTAGCAGGACAATATGGCAAAAGAGGTTTAGAGATATAACTTGGTGCACTTGGTGCCTTATAAACACATATAACTTGGTGCACTTGGTGCCTTATAAACAAACAAACAAACGAATTTTATAGTCAATCCTGAATTTAACGGGAAGCCAATGAAGGAATCCCTCTTTTTAGAACCAGTCAAAAGTCTTGCCCCAGCATTTTGAACAGCTTGAAATCATGCCAATGAAGATTGAGGAAGACCAGAATAAAGAGAGTTTCAATAGTCCAATCGCGATGTAACAAGTGCATGAATCACAACTTCCATTTCCTTCCTTGACAGAAAATGCTTCAACTTTGCAATAGATCTCAAATGGAAAAAACTTACTCTAATAACAGCACTAATTTGTTTTTCACAAAATAGAGAGGTTTTTGATTTGTTTGCGTACATTATTTGAAAGTGGACCTAACTGATCTTGCTAACTAATGTCGTTTCCCTTATATAATCGCTGCTTGCAGTTATATTTAATATTATTTTTTAATAATACAGTTTAGTTGTGCAAAATACTATTTAATACATTTTCTCAATGGACCCAGCGTTGGCAGATATGGAGAGAAGTTAATTTTGGGCCCCGGATAGATATTTTGAACCTAATGTGGTTTGCATAACATTCATTCAATTCCTAAGAAGATGTGAACATTTTTTCATCGTGTTTGTAAGTTCTCATGGCTGATTTTATTTTCAAAGAAATTGCTGATTAAGGCTGTAAGCTCTCCGCTCCTCCCCGGTGATTCTTTTCCAGTCAACAGAGTCTCTGAAAAGAGTCTGCCAACTGACAGCGTCCTACTGGGAGATCAGAGCGCCTCGCTCCTTCAAACTCCCCTCGGTGGCCAGAAAGTTTTAAAGTCCTTTCATTTCTCAAAAAGTCCTGTTACAAAGGGCAAAAATGATAATGTATTATTGATGTCTTCAGCCCCAGTGGAGGCGGTTCTCTTGTATTAAAGCAGTAGAGGCACACAAGATGCTTGCTGACACTCAGTGGCCCAGCTTTGGCACTAATAATTTAACACACTTTACAGCTCGGATTGAATGCATTATTAAGTAGTGTTGTTTTGGTTATTTGGCTCTTTTTTTAGGGCTTATAATGTGTTCAAACCCCTAACACAGCGTGTTTTAAGTAAATCTTGTAGAATGCTAACAAAAACAACCTAATGTGTTTCTGTCCTCAAAATAACTGGAAAAATACTCCAGCCAGACAAGTACAGTGTGTTCCTGACTCATTTTCCTTGTAGAACGGCATGTGAAGCCTTTTGGCTATTGTAAATATTTTCAAAAGCACTGTTAGCATATAAAGGTCCGCGTGAAGGTCTGTTCTTTCAAAATAACATGCAGTCATCTGCACTCAATGAACCGATGGCCTCGTTAGGGGACTTCATTGTGAAGTTTCTCAGAAAGACTCCACTAGCATCGACTCTCCCGCGTCCCAAGGTCAACGGCACCCTAACCAACTACTCCGTGCTGCCACGGTTACCACAGCAACTCTCTCTCATCTTGGCAACAGCCTCGCTTCTGTTTGCTAAACGCTTTAGACGCTGTTATCTCATCAGGAGTAGTTTAGCTGTAGAAGAAGCTCTGGAGCACTTATTATTGGTAATGGAAAAAAGGGAACAATTATTCTGATGCATTTAAATATGTTTGTCTAGAGGGGGCAAGAGCTTTTTAAAAAGATACTGGATGTTCCTTTTGGGCATCTTATGTGCTTTTTAAGTTAAAAATGACTATTTAATGCCCCAAAATAGGGCTGGGTGATATGGCAAAAAATTAAAATCTCATTTTTTTTCAGAATGTTTGACTGATCTTTTTTTTTTTAACGATTTTTAACCATTCAGCTGTGTAACTGCAACTTGTTGTTTATTAAACCTCTAATTAAAGAAAATTCTAGTCTAAATGCACCATACATGAAGTTGTCAGCATGATGTAAATGTTAAAAGAGAAATTCACTTCCAGAACAAAAATGTACAGATAATTTACTCACCCTCGTCATCCAGGATGTTCATGTCTTTCTTTCTTTAGTCGAAAATGTTTTTTGAGGAAAACATTTCAGGATTTCTCTTCATATAGTGGACTTCTATGGTGCCTGCGAGTTTGAACTTCCAAAATGCAGTTTAAATGCAGCTTCAAAAGGCTCTAAACGATCCCAGCCGAGAAAGAAGGGTCTTATCTAGTGAACTATCGGTTATGTTCTTAAAAAAATGACAATTGATATGCTTTTTAACCTCAAATGCTCATCTTGTCTAGCATGAACTGTGTATTCTGGTTCAAGACAGTTAGGGAAGGTCGAAAAACTCCCATCTCATTTTCTCCTCCAACTTCAAAATCGTCCTGCATCACTATAGAAGTACAGACCCAGTGTTTACAAAGTGAATTTGCAAAGAAGATCAAACGCCCTTTACAAAACAGCCATGGAGTTTTTCGATCTACCCTAACTGTCATGAATCAGAATACACAGAGCTCATGCAGGGCTAGACAAGACAAGCGTTTTAGGTTAAAAAAAAAAATGTCAATTGTAATTTTTATGGAAAACAACTGATAGTTTTGCTAGATAAGACCCTTCTTCCTTAGCTGGGATCATTTAGAGCCCTTTGAAGCTGCATTTAAACTGCATTTTGGAAGTTCAAACTCTGGGGCACCATAAAAGTACACTATTTCAAAAGAAATCCTGAAATGTTATTTTTAAAAAAATATAATTTCTTTATGACTGAAGAAAAAAAAAAGACATGAACATCTTGGATGACAAGGGGGTGACTACATTATATGTAAATTTTTGTTCTGGAAGTGAACTTCTCCTTGAACAAATCACTTGTTAAACATTTTTGCAGAAAACATGCCTGAACTACAATATCTTGTACGAATTTGTCTAATATATTAAGAAATAATACAAGTAAAATGCTTTTAAACAAAATCTTAAAGGGGTCATTGGATGCAAACTTCACTTTTACATGTTGTTTGGACATTAATGTGTGTTGGCAGTGTATGTACAAATCTGCCCTGTAATGATAAAAATCCATGCATTGGTTTTTAATTAATCTGTAAAAATAATATCCTCTTTTTCAAATCTCAGATGCCTGTCGGTGTGCCGTCACACCGACAGAGGCTGCTCCCACGATAGTTGATTGACATGAGCGTCTTACCTCCGATCAGCTGTAACAGTCCGACCTCCATTGTTTCGATGCGGAGCACGGATGTAAATTAGACAAGAATATCCCTGATTGAGTGATTGAGGTGTTGTGTTACTGGATGTAATAATAAACCCAGTGGTCATCATTTACTCCCGACATCTGAGCCGCTGAAGATGCAGTAGATTACGTTTGTTTGTGAATGGAATGCGCCTCTCGATCTACATAAATGCGTGTATGTTCGCGCAAATCATTCGTGATCCAGCTTCACCTACAGCAGAAGTGAGTATAAGGGGTTTTTTATGAATCTCTGTAATCACCTTTCCAAATAATGTGATAGTTAGCAAGTTTCGTGGCTAAACGCGTTAAATGCGGCTAAAGTAAACAATCTCTCAGAGCAGAGGGGCGGGCGAGCAGAGCTTATTTGCATTTAAAGAACAATCCCTCAGAAAGGGTGTTGTTTTACACAACCAATGAGAATTTTTAACTAAAGTATATTATAGACTTTTCATTAAGATCCTAAAAAATCATATCAACTTGTGGAAAATGGGCATCCGATGACCCCTTTAAAAGTCAGGATAAATCAAATTCAAAATGACTGAAGGTATAACACCAGTACACTATTATTAACCATAACTGTCTTTGTCAACACAAAAGCGCATTCATTATGTGGTCACTATTGCTTTGTCTCTTCTTACATATCGTTTGATTTGTATTGAGTTTATGCATCATTTACCTATATTACAGCAGCGTCCATCTATGAGGAATGAATGTACGCTGTTAAACATACACAAATGTTAGCCAATCATAGCAGTGGGTGTTCACTTCTGAGTTTACAATCCACCACGCCTATTCAAACAGAGCGTTCTGATGAGGGGGGTTAAAACCAGGACAGAAAATAGCTTATTACTTCTAAATTATGTTTTTATTTATTTATTTATTTTTTTATGTAAAATCTTGATAACATTATAAGTGGACCTCAAGAGGACAGTACCAAATAAATATAACCAAAAACAGTTCATGACCCCTTTAAAGAAGATAAGGAGCACTTAAAGCTTTGTGCCATGCTGCTTTTATTTATCAAGCACTAAAACCACCCATTCCATGGCCAAAACAAGCTGTGGATAAGAGAATAAAGTGAGTACTGATGGGATGTTGTTTTGCTCCACTTCACAGACAATGAGTGGAAGGAGAATTCTAAAATAACATGACAGTCATTTATGACACTTCATTCTACAAAAACAACAGCTGGTTTCCACGAATCATATGCCATTTTTGTCATTGCACATGCAGAGTACTATTTTAGTTTTCAATCTGATCAAGTTTTTTTTTTTTTTATATTTTTCTTATTATAAGTGTTGTTGTTTATATTTTTGGGCTTTTTATTCCTTTATTTTTCAAACTGGACAGTGGAGAGATGACAGGAAACTATGACTAGGAGATGGGGGTGGGATTGGTATCGGACGCTAAGATGGGAATTGAACTCAGGTCGCCGTGAGCAGAGTTGCGCTGTATATGTCAGCATACTAACAACGAGGCTATTAGCGCCGACCAATCTGATCAAGTATTTACGTGTCTTCTCGACTGGATTAGAAAAGGTCCACACCACCCTTTTCAATTAGATTGAAATTTCATTTAGATCATGCTCAAGCTGATTCAGATGTTTACATGAAGACTTTTTCTAGTCTGATTGAGCCATTAGCCGACTGCTAATGGATTATTTACTTGATTGTAAACGTATCCAATCAGGGCTCATCAATAAGGATGGTCCTTTGGGCTGGCATCAGTATGAGACAATTTTAGGCCCGTTAACTAAACTTTACTGGGTCAATGCAATTTTTTGTGGGCAGCACGCTGGCATATAGCGTTGTCACGCTACAGGTGTCCCGAGTTCGAATCCCATCTCTTGCTGATCCCACTCCCCTCTCACTCTCCAACTTCGCTTCCACTGTAAAAAATAAAAAACACAATTTGTTGAGTCATCAAAATAATTTGCTACCCTGCTGTCTTAAAATTTTAAGTTTAGTCAACTTGAAATGTTAAGCTGTACTAAGTAACAACTTAGATATTTGTGTTTGCTAAACTTAACAAATGGGTAAGTAACCCAGCTGCCTTAAAATTTTAAGTTGATTCAACTAAAATATCTAAGTTGTCACTTAGTATAATTTAACATTTCAAGTTGAATAAACTTTTTTTGAGTTGACTGAACTTAAAATTTTAAGGCAGCCAGGTTACAAATTATTTTTAGTTGACTCAACAAATTTTGTGTCTGCTTTACACGGTCTTATCATAATAAAGGCAAAAATGCCAAAAATAAATAATAATAATAAATAAATAGTTTTTAATTTAAAACATTGTTAATTGGCCTATGTGGCTAATTCTAAACATGATTCTTTTACAGTGTGATTCATTGAAATGCGTCAGTGTTGACATTTTTTAAAAGCATGTGGGAAAAATGGTACTCACTGACTCATGGATGTCTAGAATCTCAAAGAAATTCTCAGCTCAGTCTCAGAACGGAATCTGTATCTTTTTTTGCTGTCCTTGCCAGGATGTGTATTTATATAAGCACTCCATCTGTGAATACGTGCATGTGCATTGGCTGAATCAACCATTCATCTGTCTGTCTGCAGTTTCATCACACGCCAACTGATATCTGACACATCCTTTATTGGCATTGAGATGTTTCTCTCTCAAAGAGGAAAAAGGTAAAGACGGCTGACTGCATCCAGACACATGTTGCGTTTCCTTCTGAAATGCGATTCCCTGGAGAGCAGCTGCCATTTTTTTTTTTTATAGCGTTAGTAAGTTCTCTAAAGATGTGGCTCTTTTCATTTCCTCCGTGAGTTATTCTCATTTGTCCGCGATGGTAATCAGGTTTTTCCGCAGTGAGGAGCGCTTGTGTTTGAGGCGCCGCGCTCTCCATATCCTGCTGTCTGTGATCTGATTAGATGTCCATTAGTTCAGTTTCAATTAAGACTGTCTGGATGAGCCCTTCTGCCCCAGTGAAGATCACATCACAAGTTAGAGATGCTCTATAATTAATCAAAAGATTTCCTGAAACCTGCCTTGCAAGACTTTGATTTTAGCTGGAAGTGCAACTGGGTCATTCCTGTTCAGAAGCACCTCTGAACTTAAATATGCTTGTGTTGATTTAAGGAAGCATTTCTGTTAAAATGTATAAAGGGCATTTCGAAATATGCTCTCTTTGATTAATTATATCTACATTATTTATTATTCAGCATCATTTAATAAACATTTCATGAATTAATGTTGCTGTGATCACTATGAAATCTTCATGCCTTTAAACAATTCTGTTTATCGCCTGCAACGAGCGATAATAATGAAATGTTAATTTAATCAGACAAACAGCGCTGACTTTTGTGAATAAGACAGTTTTTATAATAATCCTAATTTGCATGTGGCATGTTATGCTGAAAAGCAAGTGATACCCTTGTTTAAATATGCACATTGAAGCACTATACCAGTGATATTATACCAGTAAACGTTATAGATTTATGCTATTCAAAGAAATTTGAAATTGGTCCATCGTTAAAAACAATAATTGCTCAAAATCTCTGTTTATTTTTCTTTCAGATCTTCACACGCTACGGAAAATGCTACACCTTCAACTCTGGACAGGATGGAAGGCCACTGCTGATCACCATGAAAGGAGGGATGGGAAATGGGCTGGAGCTGATGCTGGATATCCAGCAGGACGAGTATCTGCCCGTGTGGGGAGAGACTGGTACGTCTCATTAACCCTAGTAATCTCATGTGTCTTCTCAGTTTTAGATGAGATCCCATAACATTAACCAGCCTGAACATCAACAATTGCTTCATTTGTCTCCTAAAGAATTGTAGGAGAAACATCTGAGACAAAGCTGAAACTTGCATTGCATTTAGCCAGATCCATTCAGTCTCCTGAGGCATCTTTTTCAAATCCTGATCCAACAGGTCTTTACTTTTAGAATCCACGCTAAAACAATTCCAGCTGAAACTCTTGGGATTCCACCTATTCCTCCAGGCAGATTTGCATAAAATCAGCATGGCATGAGCTACCTAAATGTCATTAATCTGCTTATGAGGGTTTAGTTTGGGATTTATCTGTGTTTGCTAGACTGGGGCTATGTCTTTAATATTAATCAACAGGTTAAACCGAACAGACTGAAATGTTAAATGAACATTCATGTCACAAAGCTCACCACAAGGGACAGAATCAATTCAAATCCATAAAAATACTGCTAGCGGGCATGAACACTTCTTAGCAGCATTCTAACTGAAATAGAAACTGATTTGAAATGCTTGATTTGACTCGCCATTGATTTCAATGCAATTTTATGTCAGCATGTTGTTAATATTGACACGTTTGTCTTATTTTATTCTGCGATTGCGGCGATGATGCAAACAAAGAATTTGGCCAAAATTAGGCAACAAATGTCTAAGTGTGGAGCTCACTGGGTTTTGCAGCAGACCGCCATAAAACAGCAGAACAGTTTATCAGACTGAGTCTGAAAAAAAAAACAAAAAAAAAAAACAAGCACAACACTGCAGTAAACAACTACAGCAGCAGCCGTTGGACATGTTTGCCAGCAGAAGGTCAGAATGCTGCAAGGAGAAAATGTCTGTGACCTTTCTGCTAAAGTTCAATCAGTTTTGAGCACTCAAAATGCAGAAAGTGACGTCAGGCCAGATCCTATTGATCAGAAAACGGCACACATTACAGCTGCAACCCAATTACAGGTGATGTTATACAGTCCAGACCGGGAAGTGAACCTAACTCGCGTCTGTCTCTCAGCAGGACCAGTTTAACCTCTCTACGCCTCCGTAATTGAAAAGAGAGAGGGGGTAGATGGGAAACCCTGCACACCTGCCTGTGTCACCACCTGACATTTACCGAGATTGTTTTTTATAATGCTGTGATTTCCCGAGGAGTTCTGCTTTTGCTCCTTCAAATTTCTCCAAACGCCAGGTGCTCTCGAAGGTCTCTGATATCTAATCACATCCTCCAAGCAGCTCTCTGGTTACTCGGGTGAATGCTGTCCTGAAATCTCTTCCACAGCTGACTGGATTTCTCTGTAATTACAGAGCAGCTGTCTCAAAGTCCTGACAATGCCAGGCTTCTTCAGAAACTCTGCACTGCACTGTTTCTCTCTAAGGCTTTTCATGCTCCGCTTAACCCTGGGCTAACATCTTTTTAACCCTGAGTTAAACCATGTATCACACTTTTGAATGGGGGTTTGCTTACATTTAACCCTGGGTTAATGACCAAGACTTGGCTGGCCACACACTTGAGTGCAATTTTGAGCCTCAACCTCAACGGTGCAGTCCAAATTGAGGTTTGTTGCAACAAACATTTTGATCAAAACATCCTTAATTGTGTATGATTATGTTACTGCTCCCAATCACATCAGAGCCTCCATGATCCCTCTTGATCAGGCTACTAGCCTCTGACATGATACTAGCGATAGCCAATGAGAGCAAGCATCACCTATCAGTTGTGTGCTTCTATAGCTAAAACTTGGCAGCCAGAAACATGCCAAGAAAGTAGAGTATTGAGAAAGAACAACACCCAGAATGCACTCCAGGAGAGCCAGTTGACCACGTCAATTGTCCTCCATTTGTTTTTCTTACCAAGTCACATTTGAGTGCGAGTCTCTGTAAGATCTCATGCTACTGTGATTGTTCCTACAGTTGACAGGTGTGTGGTCTCTGGGTCAGGCCAGATCCTCTAGCGTGTGCATTCAGATGATTATAAGGCTAAAAAGCGATTGAAACTGTCTTGAATGTCAGATCTCTAGGGCTGCCCTTGTCTGGTCGACTAGTAGTCGTTCATTTTAAGCCCTGACCCTCCCATAGACAGCAAGGGTGCTACCACTTTCAAGGCTCAGAAAAGTACCAAGATGATCGACAAAGTAGACCATGACATCAGTTGTTCAAGTGTTATTTTACAAGCTACGAGAATAATTTGTGTGCATAAAGAAAACAAAAATAACGACTTCATCCCACATTTTCTTCTCTACTGTGTCACTTGTGGACGCTCGTTCATGAGAGTACCCCGATGTTTACGTGTGGCAGCACTGAGATTTCAATAGCTTTCATACAGCGTGCGTCTCTATCTGCCTGTAAACAAGGCACGGCGCATGTGTTTAATGCCATAATGCCGGATCTGGGTCAGCGCTGGCACCGCCATACGTCGTGGTAACGTACTCTCAGGAACGTGCGTCTACAAGTGACACAATAGAGGTGATAATGTGAAATAAAGTTGTTATTTTTATTTTCTTTGCGCACAAAAAGTATTCTCATAGCTTTGTAAATTACAGTTGAACCACTGATGTCACATGAACTACTTTGTTGATCATCTTGGTACTTTCCTGAGCTTTGAACATGGTAGTACCCTTTTTTTCTATTTGAATTGGTTCATTTAAAAGTAGACATTTCACTCTCTATAGATACATTTTTCATGTCTGTAAGGTAAGTTTCACACTCAAGTTAACAGAGACCAAGGCGGCAGAAAGCGCATCCTGTTTCTTTATTTTACAAAAGCGTAACACTTTGTTGTAAATCTGGGTGCACACAAATAAATTTAGAGTCTTTGCAGATTCAAAAGATGTATTACTTTTATCTGTATGACCAAAAATGACGGAATATTTTAGGAGCAAGTGACTGCACCAGTGCCTTCATCTGTCATGGAGTAAGCGAGTGTGCTACTATTCAGCTTCCACACTCCACACAGACACTGGAATAGTGCCAATTTTTCTAGGTTAACTTTAGATTGAGCTGCCATGTAAATTTGCTACTCCATACATCTTTCAGATGAAAAGCCATTTTTGAGGTCAATGAATAAATGATAGATCTGTCCATTATGGACTGCATGACTTTGCCACTTCCTGTGGAATTTTTATTTTTTCTGCAACTATGCGACTAATAAAATTTTGGTTGACCAAGCCTCTTCTTGTTGACTAATGGTTAGTCGACTATTAGGGGGCAGCCCTACTGGTCTCCAACAGTTTTTTCCAACAGTGTGTCCCAAAAAAGTAAAAAGTAATCCCAGGTTTTCAACATGGTCTCATGGATTTAGACAAATGGTTAGTAAAGCAGGTTGAATGCCGCTTTGACTGTCGGGTAGAAGTCTGCCGCAGAGCTCGCCTCAGGAGGGTTTGGCAGAAGTGCGCATCGAGGGCACAAAGCGCTCGCAAAGGTGTCACTGATGAGCACCCCTCTGAAAGCTAAAATGACGAATGGGACACCCTACGGCAGAAATAGACAACATCGGTCCTGGAGTGCCACTGTCCTGTAGAGTTTAGCTCCAACCTTAATCAAACGCACCTGAACAAGCTAATCCAGGTCTTCAGAATTACTAGGGCTATAGGCAATTGAGGGTTTTCTCAGGGTTGGAGCCAAAACTCTGCACTTAACGGACACGCGCATGTGGCGGACATTGTAAGTCTGCAAGACTGTAAGTGCCCATGAAGTGAGCCATTTGGAACAGTACTTCTCCAGTCTTGTATATATGCAAATAAGAACATTAGCCCAGAGTTTACAATGTAAAATCTGTAAGCCTGACTAGTCAGGATTAAATAACAAACTTGTGATTTAGTTTTACAAGGCCTGTTGTGATAGTAAAACTATGAGTTCATTTGGTCTGAGTGCTGGATGATGCTCTTGATGATCTGCTAATAAACAATTCATTAAACGGGGCATCTGCGAGTTTACTGTGGCCGGCTGTATCATTTCCCTCATGTTGTTCTGTTTCTGTGTTAATTATCATTAAGCAGATGTTGAAAAGGCAAAAATGGTGATACAGCAGGTGGGAGACATCCGTAGCTCCTCTGTGTGATCAAAGAGGATGAGCTTGGAAACTGCATTTGTAACAAATGTCATTAGTAGTGTCACATGTGGACAACTTTGTAGACTGTATAAAAATCCGCCAGGTGTGGAAGAACGCCAGCATTCAGACTATAATATACTGATCTGAAGTATTTAAATGATGCAGAGTAGAGTCAAACGCAGCTTATAATCTGCGCTAACACTGATGTTTGCTTAGCAGTCCACAGAGACGCGTCTCGAAACCTGAGGATTATTCATGTTTACAGTCTGAGGATGACACATGGCGAAATGTCAGAACGTTACAGATGTGAAGCTGTTTGAAATGTCTTGAGACTAGTATATAAAGATATCTTTTGGTTTTGGTTTTGGTTTGTTGTTTTCATATGCTGTAAAATGATTAGTCGCGATTAATCAATTCAAAATAAGTTTATGTTGGCATACTATGGCTATGCCTGCATTAATCAAGATATATTTGAAAACTGAGTTTTCGTTTTAAAACGCTCTGTCCACATTAGTGCTTTCTAAAAGTTTCTCATCCACACTGAAACGTCAGAAAACTTTATAAATAAACCTCATAAAAGCTCACCAAGATGATACAGACAAAACAGACTTAAGTTTTCGCACAATTCTTCTCAGGATTATTTTATTTACGGAAATATCTCATCATTCACTGACACTCCCATGTCACGCTTACTTTGTTTGATCTACGAAGCAGCTGCCCTCATGTTTTGCTGCAAGACAGCAATTGTGAGTCAATTTTCTGTCATCTTTTTAGGACTGTAATATAAAGAGTGTACAAAGTAAATATCTTTAGCAACAGTGTGAAAGTAATTAGCTCACAACAGGCACAGTTACCGGTATAAACATAGATGTTTATTGTTACAATATGCGTCACATGACTAAACATGCGTCATTGTTTTCAAAAGCCTCTATTTTCACAGTCCACACTACAACGTGAAAACGTCATTTTCAAATTTATCCACTTTGGAGAGCGTTTTCTAAAAGCTCAGTTTTCCTTGACAAAAACAGCATCTCAGTGTCTACAGAAGGCCAAAATGGAGAGAAGAATTAGCATTTTCAAATGAAAACATTAGTGTGGACATGGCCTTCATGTGTGTGTACTGTGTATATTTATTCTGTATAAATACACACATACATGTATATATTGTGTGTGTGTGTGTGTGTGTGTGTTGTAAGTATTTGTATGTGAATACTTATATATAATTTATATTATAAATATAAATATTTTACATATAAATCTAACATATCTTTCCTTAGTATATACATGTATGTCTGTATGTCTTATATATACGTAATAAATATACACAACACACACACATATAGTATCCAAACAAACTTTTACTTTGAATCGATTTTTGCTCTAATCAGCTCTAATTGTCTGTCTTTCTCATTTAAGATAAAAAATATTGTTGAATTCCTAATTTTGTTGTGCATATCAATGTTTAAACTCAATCTTATTTGTTGGGTTATTCACATTTAATCACAATTGTCATGTATTTTAATGGTCTTATGCACTGTTTGTATTTGTATTGGATGTGGGACATTCTCGTGGTGGAGAAATGTTTACACTTTATTTCATTTTTGGCTTCTCGATTTGATTGCTGTTAGTTATCTGTTGCTAATTATTATTTCTAATCCAGGGCTCGACAATAAGGAGTGCCCAGTGGCCCGGGGCCAGCGTAAAAGATGCTCAGGACTGTTGACAAATTTGCTGCCTCATCATAAAAGTTTATCATGTGCACGTGTTTTTAAGCCTTGTTCATTTAAAATTTCAAGCATTCACAGAGAGACGAGTCTCTAATGGACAAAAAACCTACAAAAGTATGTCAAAATACCCGTCTTGACGAGTAACTTTGTAGCTTTAACAATGATGAAACTATATGAAATTTATACAGTGTAGTACAGATGCACCGCTTGACCAGACATATTTCAATCGATCTGTTCGGGCTTGCTCACTAACTGAATGCAATCATTTTTCAAAATGGCATGTGTGTGGAAATATTACAAACTCTTTAAACAACTGTTAACAGAGACCAGAGACGCTGACGTCAAACACAAACAGTAAAAAATACTGTAGCAATTAGAGCAAGATCACGGTTTACGGGAAATGGGGGTGTGTATGAATGTATCTACGAGAGGAACTTACTGTTTTAACCCTTTCTTTCTTCATTCCCCTTGTTCCTATCACACTTTAGAAATCATAAGAAATTATATATCAGTTCAAAATGTAAAATCTTAAAATTCATCTTTAAAAGGCACTGTAAAATCAGACATTGCATTACCACGGAAAATGTACATTAAAATCATATTACAAAATGTTTTTGTTCATGAATTATAAAAATTTAAGTCTGGCATTTTCTTTATGTGCATTTTTAAGTCTGTGTTCAAAAATGGGAGTGACAGTTAAAGGGTTGAGGAAAGTTTACATGGAGTTTTCTCATCATTTGCCTTTGTATAATCCATTTAACGTATGGTTCAAAAGCACGACGCTGCTTTGTTTATAGCGATAACCAAGGAAACATTGTAGTTCTTGCTGTTGTATTGAAATTGGAATCATTCATTTATTAAAATAAAAGATAACGTGTCAAAAACACTATCTTATTTTTTTGTGGCAGGGCCAGTGAAAATTTTGACCGTGCAAGTAAAAATTTGAACCACTGCCCCGATGGGGCCAGTAGAAAAAATTCTTAGCATTGAGCCCTGTAATCATCCCTTCTTTGAAGATGTCCATGTTTGTAGCATTATACCATTGTTTTATTGTTACGATCACATTGTCATGTCATATTTTTATAGTCATGTTTTTTGGGTTCTTAGTTTAGATTAATTTGGGTTAATTAAGAGTATAGTCTCACGTAGCCAGACCTTCAGACGGACAGCAGAAGGTCTGGGAACCTTGGCCACTTTGAATGGCTAAGGCCTGCCCAAGAGGCCATATAAGTGAAGGTAAAGCAACCAGTCACATTTTGTTTTGTGCTGCGTTACATATTTAGTTGATCCTGATAAGCGCTCACAAGCACCACAGTTGTAAACACAGCGACTTTCTTCTTGCACGAGGGGGTTTGGTGTCACGTCATCTTTGTTTGCAGGTGGAACGATAAAGAACGCAACACACGTCTCCTGGAAATCCTGTATAATTTAACCAATCCAGTGACGACTTTTAATTTTATGTGCTGTATGCATCAGATGTTCAGCCAATGGTCTGTAGGCACGACATCTGAGGCAGAAACAATTAAGAGTTTTTGCTAAGGAAGGCATTGTCATTTGCTCCTATTTGGAGTTAGGGAACAGACAGCATTGACATTTCCTTCATCCACTGTCATGATCTTCTTTTGCTACTTCTATAAAGACTCTTGAGTTCAACTTGAGACTGTTTGATATTATGATATAAGCTGAAAGCACGGCCCATCTAATCTGATATCATCTGTTCTTCTGAGACACCTGCATTGAGTACATGTCCAAGTCTTCACATCTCTTTTTCTCTCTCGCAGATGAGACGTCTTTCGAGGCTGGAATCAAAGTCCAGATCCACACGCAGGATGAACCGCCTTTCATCGATCAGCTGGGATTCGGAGTGGCTCCAGGCTTCCAGACGTTCGTCTCCTGCCAAGAACAGCGGGTACTAAATCATTGTTCTCTTTGTAAATTTCTCAGTCCTGGACTCGTGTCAAAACGCACAGGACTGGGCCAGTGATTGTGCCAGTCTGTTGTTTAAGTGCTAGGTTTTGGTATCTATAGCTGTTTTTTTATTTTTTATTTATTAAAAGTTCAGATTGACATTGTGATATTCTGATGCCAATAAAGCACATTTTCAACAGTGTATAACAGTTATTTGGTTAATAATGGGACTTTCACACTTTAGCAAAACGTCTTTGTCATAAAATAGGCATCATTTTCACTATTCCAAAAAGTCTCATGGTTATAAAATCAGCTTCACTATTCAAAATATAATTTCCTGTTTTTCTGTTTGATTTCGGGCTGAGATATGATGTGGACAGCGCCTCGAGATTCACCCGAGAACAAATTTGGTCTCCCACAACCACAAACATGATTTGATTTTCAGATGAGAGCAAACGGCCGACACAGAGGTCGACCCTGCTGTCTGGAATAAATATTATTTATTTATAGGATTCTCCGAATCCATGTTTAATTTTCATGAAGGCCACATCATAAAATCAAAACAGCATCTTTGTTTCTGTGAGAGAAAGAATCAGGCGAAGCCAAGGTGTATGTGATCGATAAATAAGAGTCAAAGAGATGGGCAGACGGTCTGATTGGCTGAAGACAGACAGAAAGGTGGTTGATATGCACAGACGGCTCTCTGCTCTTGTAATTGGAGGTCAGTGCGTCTCCCATGTGCAGGGGATTGATTTCAGTAACATTTCCCCTCATTTATTTTCCTCTTACACAAAGATCAAGCCCCCGTCTCTAGATGCATCACCAAGATTCAATGTCACTGGCTTTTACAGAATTAGCATCCGTCTCCGTCTGTCGCTCTCACCATGGTTCACAGAGACAGTGTTTGGGATTGACAACCGTATTTACTAATGGATGCGACTCTGAAACTGTGCTGGTCTTTAACTAAAGTCAATTTGTAATGACTGTTACCATACCGATAACCATAGTAAACTTAATAATTTTCTTAAAAAAGGAGTCACTGTTGTTCTTTTAATCGCGAACACAACTTTAAGTAAACAAGGCTTTCTATAGGATCTACCAGATTCATTAGTCACTGACATTTGCCTTGTGTAATTAATGTTGCATTAGCACTTGTGGACAGCTGCAGTAGTAGTAATGCTATACAGTCCAGAGTTTGACATTAGCATGTTGCCAAGCTAACAAGGCAGTATCCTAACAAGCGGGAAAAAAATGAATTTTTTTTTTTTAATTAGGCTGAACTATTTTTAACAGTTCTTACTAAGCTGGTTGCAGTGCATTCTGAAACTGGATACAAGCCAAAACAAGGTATCTTAGGAGGCAGCAGCATAATGCCATCTGTCTTTCAAAACAGTGTTCATGTCGTGAATCCTTCTATAATGCCTTCAAATACTGCCTATGTTGCCAGCTTACTAGGTTACGGAGCGAAGTCAACATGTCAAATGCTATCTGCATTGTTTTGAGCCTGAAACATTCCTCTAAGGTTTCAAGTTGGAAGTTTATGGATAGCGAATTCATATGCGGTAGCATTATGTAAAGCATTACCCTACTCTACCTTTGTGTCTAGAGCTTGTGTGTGTATTTTTAGCGTGTATGCAGCATTTGTTTATGGTGTGCGTATGGTGCATTTCTCAAGCTGATAGTGAGGTGTCTTTAAGGATTATAGCGTTGTCCAAAACCTAGTGATGTGCCAAATAGACTTTTTGCGAAGGATGCTCCAAAATGTATGCAGAAACATTATGCAGCCTTTTAAGATACTTTGTTTGGCTGACTGCAGCATTACGTGAATAATGCAGCTTGAGAGGAATCTTACCACACTTCTATATAAATTCCTATATTTCATTGAGTACTTGAAGGATATCACTAAAAATAGTTGGAATTGTGAATATTTATGCTTATTAGATTAATATTCTTTAAGTGTTAGCAACATGTCAAACTCTGTTGGAAGCCACTGTGATTTGAGTCTCCTATACACTCCATGTGGGGAGCGATATTTGTGTTGCTGCCTATAGATGTGTTTCCATTACAGATTTGTGTGATACTTTAGCAATATTTTATAAATGTTGATAAAAAAAAAAAATTGCGAAATGATTGTGTTTTCATTAACTGATGTTATATGATTAAAACGTAAATTTTTCCTCTTGCAGTAAGTCATGGCGACGTATTTTGGTGGGATTTTGGCTCTATTTAATCGAAAGAGGCATATGCGCGTTTCCTTACAGAAGCAACATTGGTTAGAGTGGCCGCGATCAGCTCCAGTGGCCATGTTAGAACTGCCGTAACGCACAGCAGACGTGTTCAGTGTAAATAGTCTAAGCATTAACCCTCAAAGACCGAGACAGTCGCCCATGGCTAAAAATAACAACTGTTCTTAAATATTGAATAACTCTTGAAACACTAATCCAGTCTGAATGCTTTAAAAAGTACCGCAAAGCTGAGATTCTCCTTTTTCCCCTTCTATCACTTTCTCATATGGATATTCAGAGTCTCCGTAGTGAACGTGATTACGTCATCACATTTTGATCGCATTGATTCGTCCTCTGAGCCAAACAGGAATGGTTGTTGATGCTTAGTCCCACCCTGTGCCCAGATTGGTTAAATCTGTCATCTATTCAACCAATAAACATAGGTTTTGGACTTTTGAACCACCAATTAGCATGTGAAAGTAAAGTGCGTCGTGCGTGCATGAAAACAAACACAAAATAACTCATTTGCATGACAGCACTATCTGAAAAAAGCACATGAAAACACACAACAGAGCACTTTGACATAAAACAAACCAAAAACAAAGATGAAACAGCGGTACATATCAGATAAAGCACTGGAATTTATGTTTTCATGTGGCTATGCGCTGTCCCGGTAAAACGATTCCCACACGGAATACAGCCAGCGGATCGATCCATTTGGCTGTTATATTATGTAAATTATTCTTATATAGTTTATAAAGATCATTTGCACTATTTTTTTTCTGTTACACTCTGTATATTTTTCTCTCATTTTGTGTGTAGTTTGTGAATCATTTACACTGTTTGTATATTTGTTGCACAAGACCATTTTTGTAGTTGTTTTCACTACACTGTTTATGTTTGTTGTTCATACTCGAAACTTGAAAATATATTTCTCTGAAATTTTTTTTTTTTTTAACTGTGTTTTGTTATTATGTTACTATTACTTGAAAGTGGCCATAAAAGTGTTTATTGGAGGTTATAGTATATTTAAGAATGATCATATGACTTTTTACATACGCCGTGACCTGCAAATGCAAAAAGAAGAAACGTTTCCATTGCGGTTGCGAAAATATTCATTTTTTCTAATTGCTTGAAAAACCACCTCATGTGAGCGTAATTTTTTTTGCAATATATGAGAGTTTTTGCAAAATTGACGCATTTCTATTAGCCGTATTTTCAATTTGCAAAATTTGAAGAGTATTCGAAATGCAGCAGCTTATAGTTGAGGAATATATCAAGTGATTCATCATAAAGAGGCAAATAAACACAGGAATTGCTCATAATACAAAGTTTAAGACATAAGTACAAGCTAGACTTTGAGCTCAGGGGTGAATTATATACCAGTAGACATGATTAATCAGTGGAAATTTATCAACCAGTATAGATTTTGGACTATCATTTCTATGATAGTTACACACGTGTGACGTTGCGGTGCTACATGGTCATGAAAACGTATCCTTCACACGTTTTTAAGCATTACGGTTAAAAAATAAGCAATTTTAAGCTTTTGAAATGCAATCGCAGCATAAGAGAACTAATTCTGCTAAAAGTTGAGTGCTGAGAGACTATTCTGAATGTAATTTTTGCAGCTTTATAGGACTTAAAGGGTTAAATACAGACACTTGTATGTGTCGAAATGCCATCTTTGTGTCTCCAAGTCTCCCTGTAAACATCTAGGTGAGAAAGCAAGTGAAAGCAAACAGCTGAGAAAACGTGTAACAGTATATTTGATCCGGGAAAAGAGAAAATCTCACTGCCCTTGACTATATCACTTTTGTAACTTTAATTACAATTAATATGTATTTAATTAACAGAGTAAAGAATATGAAGTGTTTTTATACCTATGGTATAAAATATATACCTATATTATTTTTTATAATGTATGTTGCATTTATTAATTATTAGTTCTACTGTTGTTGTTTTGTACTGTTACTTGTACTTAGGTTCCTATTCTTATTCTGTTTACTTGTTTTCTATGAACTTGTTTTTTTGGTGATTATGACACTGGTGACAGTAATTACGAAATTTCCATAGTATTAAAAAATTTGACCTTACTTTAACTTACTTTAAGGAAAAATAACTGTATTGTCATATATAATGTTAACAAAACTAGTAGGGCTGCCCCCTAATAGTTGACCAACCTTTAGTCGACGAGAAGAGTCTTGTTCAACCAAAATTTTATTAGTTTAATTTTATCTTTAAAGACTGTTCATTTGTGTGCACTTAGAATGACAACGAAACATTGCGCTTTTGTAAAATAATAAAAGCCAACAGGATGCGCTTTCTGCCATCTCGGTCTCTGTGAACTTGATTGTGTCATTTCGAAACTCCATGTATACTTGCCTTACAGACATAAAAATATATGAAAAATGTCTACTCTCAAACCAATTCAAATGGAAAACAAATCTTCTTAGATTATGTAATCCATATGAAACATGCATACAGGAGCATCACTACTGCGGAGATGACAAGTTAGTGTCACCAACTACATCTCAAGCACAAAACAAAGAAAGCACTAGTTTATCAATGAATTCTTAAAATGTTAAAGAAGTCCACTTCCAGAACAAGAGTTTACAAATAATTTACTCACCCCCTTGTCATCCACGAAGTTCATGTCTTACTTTCTTCAGTCTTAAAGAAATTGTTTTTTGAGGAAAACATTTCAGCAATTTTCTCCATATAATGGACTGATATGGTGCCCAGATTTTGAACTGTGGCTTCAAACGATCCTAAATGTGGTTGTAAACAATCTTTTTTGTTAAGGGTGTTTTATCTTCTTTGCATGTTCACTTTGCAAAGAGTGTCGGAACTTCTGCAGTGATGTTGGATGATTTTGAAATGATTTTTAAAGTTGAGGGAGAAAATATGTTTTTTTTTTTCAACATACCCTAACTGTCTTGAGCCAGAACACACAGAGTTCACGGAGAGAAAGGCAAGATGAGCGTTTGAGATTAAAAAGTATTTAAATGTTATTTTTTAATGAAAATAACCAATCGTTTCGCTAGAAAAGACCCTTCTTCATCAGATGGCATTTACAACCGCATTTGGGATCGTTTGAAGCTGCATTTAAACTGCCTTTTGGTTCAAAAGTTAAAAATCAGGGCACCATACCAGTCCATTATATAGATAAAAATGCAGAAAGGTTTTCCTCAAAAAACATAATTTCTTTACGACTGAAGAAAGAAAGACATAAACATCTTGGATGACAAGGGGGTGAGTACATTTATATGTAAATCTTTGTTTTGGAAGTGGACTTCTCATTTAGCGCTCCTTACTGTTTTCCCTGACACATTCATAATCAATATTTCTGCTGTTGTGCTGTAGCAAGCTTTATGCGTGCACTTGAGCACTTGTTAATCTATGTAGGCACTTAAAGGCTCATTATTAGATTTAAATGGTTTATCAATAAATGTGCGATTAGTCGACTAATGCTCAAAATGAACGACTACTACTCGACTAGAAATATCTTTATTCGAGGGCAGCCCTAAAAATTAGTCATATCGTGATATAAGATTTTAGTCACGTCACCCGCCCCTCGTTGAGCTGTTTTGCAATGTGTTCTAAATAATTATATTTGTAATGAATTTACATAGTTTTAACAAGACTCAACAATTTACTATTGCCATTTGTTTCTGTCTTGTAGCTGACGTATCTTCCTCCTCCATGGGGCGACTGTAAGGCAACACCCATGGACTCTGATTTCTTCAGCACATACAGTATCACCGCCTGCCGCATCGATTGCGAGACACGCTATCTGGTGGAGAATTGCAACTGCCGCATGGTCCACATGCCCGGTAAACACGCACACACACACGCAGTAATATATCAACAGAACCAAATATGATGTTGTCTGCTATGATAGATATATGATTGCCTGTGCTGTTCTCTCATGAGCTAGTTTGAAAGAAAGTAGCTAGTTTGTGAGAATCTCATTTCCCCCAGTCTCATCTTTTTTAGTACGCCTCTACTAATTTAGTGTGTTCTGGCCGGCAGTTATTTATTTAATGAATTGCTCATTCTTGTGGTTTGTTATTCCTGTTCAGAACGAAATGTTTTCAAGCTGTTGCTTTTTAAGCCTCCGATGATTTTAAACCCTTGCTGTGCTCCTAAAGCTGTTTAGCACGTCGCCTTGCTTAAATTCTAGTTGCTAGTTTTTGGCTTAGTGAAAGAGGATTTTAACCTCAGCGAGTAGAAAACTATAATTTCATGCAGCCCTGTTAGGCTCCAGCACCCCACTGAGTTCTGTGCGTCTGTTTGAAATGCGTCCCTCTGATCATCTCTTAAGACTTTGTCATTAACTAGATCTGAACTGCATCATACAGGGATTTGCTGTATCTTCAACGCCATCGACACTGTGACAAAACTGGAACGCTCTGGTTATAATCAACAAAGCTGTCTGCACTAGAACTGTAGCTTTGTAGACTGTTTTATTATAACTAAAGGTTTGTAGCAAACTTTATTGATTTTAACAGAAGGCTCTTTCGTAAGCAATCTAGTTTAATTATTACGTTACATTTTATCGTGGTCTAGACATGTTTCTTTTCATGCAGCTTCTTGTCAATTGTATGCACTCTTTCTTTCTCTGCAAGAGTCCTTGAGCTATTCGAGGAAACTTCAGGACCTGAATAAATAAAATTAATTAAAAGAGGAAATCTGATTTTTGAGGAGACATTCAGAGCTGATAACAACAGCGTGATGGACGGCGACACGTTTTAATTAGCAGACAGACAGAGGCCTTTAGCCAGAACATTGTGTTCTTCTCTACAGCACACCTTTTGTTCTTTATCCTCGCGCTTTTCTTAAAGGGTAACTCGCACAAAAACATGTTCAGCTCTTTTTTCACCACAAAAGCAGAGCAAATAATAAGAAAATACATTATGCATGAAGAAAATGAGGCCTGTTTTGTATAGTAACTATTATTTGCATCACAATTAAGCACATTTCTCATTACTCTCATTATTATTGTAGTAATTATTCTTAATGATGTTTCTTATTACTGTAATAAAGTCACGAAAATCCTCTTGTCTCCTTTTTATTGACATAAGCATAAATTTAAAACAGCGCACATACTACTATAATGTAAATACTTGATATTATACTTTAGATGCTTTTTATTTTGAAATATTTTTGTTTGTTTTGAGGTTTTGCTTGCTTGCTTGATTTGTATTTATTATTTTATTTTTTGCACTGTGGCACTAAGGTAATTTATTTGATGTACTGCCTAATTTATGCTGGTTAAAATAAATAAATATTATTAATCACTGTGTCCAGACAAGATTATTTTCATGACTTGACTACAGTAATGGGAATCTAATAAAAAGCACCATTAAATATAATGAGAATGACAAACTTGAAGTAAAATGTCCACAGTCAATACAGTAATGGTGCTTAATTGTTATTAAATGCACGTTCCAAAAGAAAATCCTTTATTTATGTTCTTAATGCAAAATATGATTTTTTTTCGGTTTTGAGGTTAGAAATTAGATTTAAAATGAAGCTGTCTTTGGTCATAGGCTGTTTCTCTGTCTTTAGGAGATGCTCCATATTGCACTCCGGAACAGTATAAGGAATGTGCAGATCCGGCTCTAGGTAAGAAATTAACTTTTTCTGTTCTGAAACGTTTCAGTCTAGAGGCCAATTCTCCTCGCTGAACCCATCCGGTCCTCATTACTGATGTCTGTACCTGAGGCCATGATGGGACAGCTCAATTTATGACCTCTTCTAACCTCACTACCCACTTCCCCAGGCCTTTTTATACTTTATCATCTGTCCTATTGTTTTTCAAGCCAGGATTTTTGAGGTTAAGTGAAATGTTCTGTCTTATTCTCTGGCTCTAGATTTTCTGGTGGAGAGAGACAATGACTACTGCGTTTGCGAGACGCCCTGCAACATGACGCGCTACGGCAAAGAGCTGTCCTTCGTCAAGATCCCTAGCAAAGCCTCGGCCAAATACCTGGCCAAGAAGTTCAACAAGACGGAGCAGTACATCGCGTGAGTCTCACTTAAAGGTCCACTGAAGTGCTTTGTGTTGATGTAATTTAAACTGAAACTGGAAGACAGGGCGGGACATATCAAGCAGTCCCGCCCCCCCTTTGTTTTAACAGCCAATAGCATTTTGTTTATATCACAGCCCATAGGGGGTAGGGGGTGGGACACTTCAGATTCTAGAGAGCGTTTGATTGGACAGAAAGTTATGATGAAGTGCAGGGTGATGTCATCAAAACCGTTGATCCATATTGGCGGAAGTTAGAGATTGAATGAAGTTTTGAATGCGTATATCTTGTAAATGCAAATTTTGTCATTGTTTTGAAACACTAGCTTATAGATAACATTAAGGCTAACATATGCATACTAAAAGCCAAAAAGCATCGCTAGCCTTGTGAGCAGCGAGCCGACATATAAGTGTCATTGCGCTACAGGCGTCCCGAGTTCAAATCCTGGCTTGAGGACATTTAACCCAGGGTTATATAAGGTGCTTAAAGTGCATGTAGTATTTGAATTTGATTTTGGATTTGATTTAAGGCCTGGAAAACCTTTGAAAATAGAAATATTCCTGTAGAGGTACATGAAAGTGCTTGAATTATTGAAAGACACTGTATCTATTAAATAAATGTTTAATTTTTTCAATAAGCACATATCTTTTGACACAAAATTCACACAATTCATAAAACTATTGAGTAGTAGGACTGACAGTTTTATGTAAACGTGGCTGAAGATGCAAACAGAGGAACAGATGAACCAAATCAATTGAGTCGTGAATCGTGAATCACTTTTTTCAGATCAGGACTTTAAATTGGTTAAATGGTTTGGGAATCATTTCACAAATTGATTGATTCAAATCAAAAGACTCACGATACGCAATTTAAAGTCCTGATCTAAATCAAATGATTTGCGATACGTAAAGTTCTGATCTAAGTCAAATGATTCACAATCTGGCACTCTGAGTCCTGATCTGAAATTATGGTTCGTGAATCATTATTCAGTTCAGGACTTCGGAGTGTGGATCGCAATCTCATATAATTTAGATCGGAGCCTTGGAGCTGATTTGTGAATCTTTTGCTTTAGATAGGAGCGTGGATTGCACATCATTTGATTCATTTGTCTCGGTTCGGACTTTGAAATGCGTATGGTGAAACATTTGTTTCAGATCATGATTTCAGAGCAGTATCCTGAATCGTTTTTTTTTCTTTAAGTTTTTTTTCTTAAACAGTAGAAAAAAAATATTGAACAATTAAGGCAGTGCAGTTATAAAAACAAAACAAAGAAAAAAGAAATATGAAGAGTTCAGATGCAAAAGCCTCTTTTCTTTTAAATAAGTATTTTTATCAGGCTCCTATGAATAGGTTGCTATGTAAGTACCGGCACTTCTAATTGAGCTGAGGCTGACATTTAGCGAGTTTAAAGTAAAAGTATTTGATTGGCGTTACAAATACTATTCATGTGCTTAACTATTTTTGCCATTTTGTTTTATTTATATATTTTTATTTTTTATTTATCCATTATTGTTTTTTTTAGAATTTGAAAGAGAAGACGTTGTTTGATAAGTAAGATCTCTGTTTAAAGTTACAGTATCTGTATTAAAGTAGCTGTTTACCGATCCCCCTACCCACTTCTCGGCAGCCAAAAATAAATCTTAAAAAAAAAAAATGTTGCTCGTCTCTGGTGCTGAATACAAAATCATCCAAAAATTCAAGCCCAAATCTGAGAGTTTTGGCCATGACGAAACATTTGTTGGTTTATATTTCTGTCACGTTGCACTAGACATCTCCGAAAACTCTGTAAATCAAAACACTGAAGAGATTTCCTAATCTGACATTGCGCAACTTAATATGAACAAGGTGAAGGTTGTGCAGACACTTAAAATAAGTAATATTTACATAATTGGGAAAATTACTTGTTTTCAAAGAATGTTTCTTGCAACCGGCAAAGGTTTTTCTTTTAAGCATAAACCTCAGTAAATCACAAGAAATTTGCCAAATTAAAGAAATGTGTAATTGTAGGTTGCTCCAAATGTTACACCCACTTGTTTAATTGTCCAAATTGGCAGCTGTTTAGCGCCTCATCAGTAATTAACCGGGATCGTTGTCTGCCCTCATGCAAGATCCAGACAGCCAATCATCTAAACATCTTAAAGACCAGACAACAGCATGGCAGACATGTAACACATCACTGCTTTGACAAACACGCTAAGAAATGTCAGGAAATGTCTCCACATCCGCAGCCATCTGGAACAAAACAAATCCTGATTAAGTTTACAGAGGGAGGTGAAGAAAGTTGCTGCAAGTTTGCTGTGTATTCTACAGGCAATTATAGTAGTTTGGGTGCTAGTTTCTTTGTGTCAGCGTGTTATGAATGATTAAGTGGTGTATGTTATTCAAAAGTGTGAAAAATGTTTCTTTTCAGCTATTAGTTCAGTGAAATGGGTTGCGTCGTTCCATGCTGATGTAAACATTAATTCGTCAAATTATTCCGCCAGCCTAAATGCATAAAATAGCGAGAATCTAAATTTCATGAAACCTTTCTTGTATTTGCATGAACTAAATGGAGAAAAACTATTATTTGCAGTATTTTGCATATAGAGAATGAAAAGAGAAGTCAAGTGGAACAATTGTAAATTATTTGCAGTATTTTACATTCAGAACAGGAAAAGAGAAGTTACTGAAGAACTTGGGAGAATTTAATCTTCTGAACGCAATGCCTGAATGCCTCTATTTAGTTTTCAGCTTGTTCCCGATGATATTGATGACTTTCCAGTGAAAAGACTCAAAATCCGATATCTGTCATCTTAAATTTAAGAAACGAATGATACGTAATCTTAAATCTGGCATCATCTATTTGTCTTTGACAGCAACAGGGTTATGTATTAATCTAAGGCAGAGATATTGAAGTTTCAAACTCGGATGATGTAACGTCTGGGTTTTGAAGGGGGAAGATGGTGTTTTTTTTCAATACTTGGTTTTAAAGTAGCACCTCATTACTATTCCTCGATAAACCTGCTGCGAAAGAACCATTAAGGCTAACCTTTTTTAATGTTTTTGGCTTCTAGGTAGCTTTGAAAAGCTTGGGCAAACACTCGTAAAATAACTGCAGCTGTCGCCTGTAGCTTAATTAAACTTTTAATATGTATTCAGAGGAGACCAATCGGCAGTGAATGTGTAGGAATGTTCTTAATAAAAACTCTTTTTAAAAAGTTGAGTAAATTATAGCAATATGATATAAAGTCTGAAGTGCCAATACTTGATGTGGAGAAACGTAACAGATACTCTCAGAATCAACTCCAGCTGTGTCTGAAATGGCCCGAGGTCCCTGCTGGCTTGACTCCAACCATCTGCTTACAGCAGTGGAAGATTAGGGAATGAAACGCTGTGAAATTGGCAGAGATTGTGAATCGATGCTTGGAGGATAGTGCGAAAGATTAGGATGCTCATGGAAGTAAATGCAGTAAGGGTGTCCTCACCTTTCCCTTCTGTTCTACCCTTTAGAGAAAACATCCTGGTGCTGGACATCTTCTTCGAGGCTCTGAACTATGAGACCATCGAGCAGAAGAAAGCCTACGAGTTAGCCGGCCTTCTTGGTGAGGGGGCGATTTCCAGTTCACAAACTTTTAAATCATCCATTCCAGGTGTTCTTTAACTGCGTAAACCTGTAAAAACCATAACCGTTTACAAAAACAGCTTAAGTGAGACTATCGATAGCTTACTTATAGTGGCAGCAGCTTGTAATTTTACAATTCATTTATGCGTGATGTGTTGCAAAGCTTGTTTGTTTGTTCATGTGGCTAATTACTGAACTCTTTCAGGTGACATTGGCGGACAGATGGGGCTGTTCATTGGGGCCAGTATCTTAACCATCCTGGAGCTCTTTGATTATCTATATGAGGTAAGATCTCCATGACTTAATCCAAACCTGGACCTGTTATATCTTCTTTTTTCAATTTATTAAACACCATTCAGAGATAATCAAAGAGACACCTTGGAAATTTCTGTCACTCAAAATGGCACTTTTCTCCTTTCCCCCATAATTGTTTTTGATGTGACCCTTCAAAAAGGCAACTTTGGAGCTTTCTTCCACTTGAGACTCTTTTGCCGCACTCAGCTTCTGAATGAACGGAGCGTAAATATGTTATTACTTTTCAAGCCTTGGCTTAGGATGTGATTGCTTTCAAGATATCAATACCTGAAGGCGAAGGGTGGAATTATCTCTTGATTGGAAAAATTGTCATCGGATGTGATAATAGGCAATCCAGCAGGCAAGCAAGCAGAACAGTGCAGAAGCAAACTACCAGAAACTTATTCAACGCAAGACGAGGGCTTAGTGTTGTTTGGAGATGCAGTGCTTCAGGCGTTATGGAAAAATCATTTCAGTGTGTATGCACACGCTCTGTCATTAGCATCTTAATCAACATGTTGTGCTAAGAATATTGTCCTCCAAACTTCTGTTGAAGATGACTGATAACCATTGGTCTCATCTGGGTGGGCGATATTATTCCCCCTTTTGACAATTTTCAGTATCTTTAAGTATTTCTCCATATGGCCATCTTTTCAAACTGATTTAAAATATAGAAAAATTACCTATGAGCTACAAGTCATAAATCATCACAATACTCATGATTTTGCTTAATGCTGTATTGCCAAACTCCCAATCCTACTATGCATCAAAACATACGACTTTAAAACCAGCAAGCAGTGCCAGGAGAGCTATTTTTCTTGTCTCTTGTCCCTCCTTGGGTATCTTTGTTTGGCAGTGATTGATAACAGACCACATGATGTTTTCCAGGAAGTGCTGACTTGCACCACTGCACTACAGACTCACATCAGCCTTTGGAAAACAAAAGCAAAGGCACAAGCACTCAAGGTGTTTCAGCTGAAAGATAAAGGGGACATATAATGGGATATGAAAGGGATAGTTCACCCAAGAATTAAAAATCTGTCAAAGCTGACTTACCTGAATTTTGTTTCAAACCTGTATGACTTTCTTTTTTCAGTAGAATGCAAAAGGAGACTTCAGCAGAATGTTTCAGCATTCATGTCAAAATGATTGCATTTATGAGTTGAGCACAGCACAATCTTATCATTCCCAGTGGAGAATTGGAATGTTTTTGATGCCTTAATTTGAAAGAGAAAGAGAAAAGAAAAATATAAAACCACCCTATGTGCTTATTTTATTCTGAACAAAATCAAATTTGTATGTACATACCTTTTGGAAAAGCTTGAAGGTAGTGACCAAGGCCTAGGCAAGTCTTCTGAAGCAGTACGGCACTTTTGCATGATGAATATACCAAAACGGTTCTTATTCAGCAAGTGAGACGTTTAAGTCATTTTCAGAGATTTATCTTCCCAGGATATTGCTTTCATTTGGGGTTCTTCACCCAAAACCATTCTTGTGGAAAATCTAAATAAATCTAGCCATGCACCAATTTTGATAAATTGACACTCCACGTGAAAAGTCCCCAGAGTCTGGTTCAGACTCAACGGCTGGCTCTGAGTATCACCACTGACATTAGAACACAGATGGAAGACAGGCTGTCAGATATGGCAGGTGGAAGCTGGCATCATTTGCAGGAAATGAGACACAAATGCTGTCAGTTCCAGGACTTGTGTTTGTGTAATCTGGCTGGTTTAAACTGACTTCTGGTACATGACAGCCGAAAGCCAATAACAAACAATATATCATCCATCCATCATCTTGTTCTGTGTGTCAGGAGGTCCTCACGGGAATTAGGAGGGAAATGCCCCAGTTACAAGTTCAGATCAAGTACTTCATATAGTTTCTGTCAATCTCTAGGAAAGCAGTGCTTGGGGACAGAACAAAAAATTCTGACTTCCTGGAAATGTTCTGAATGTGTGCTATGCAAATACTTGGCTAGTCTTGCATCTACAAACCCAAGAATCTTCAGTTCCATGCATCCATGTCTGCCATCCTAATCTCACAGTGGATATTTTTCTTCGGTTATCACATTTGCAGTTGATAGAAATTAAAGTTTGTGTTTACACTTGCTTTTCTGATTTTCAAGTAGAAGATCATAACGTTCAAAAAAGCTCTCCACATGACCATCCATAGCAGATATCATAGTGTGAACTGAACAGCAGGTTTTACACGCAGGTTTGTTTTCTCTTTTCACAGGTGATCAAGTACAAACTGTGTCGCTGCGCCAAGAAGAAACACCAGCGGAGCAACAACAACGAGCGAGGAGCCGTTCTCAGCCTAGACGATGTGAAGCGTCACGTCAGTAACTATCACACCAGTATCTGTGCTGGCTGATAAACTCATACTTGCAGACAATAAAGACTATGTTCAGAATAGCATATTGCCATACTACTCATACTGTGTTTGCAGTATTCAGTATGTTTACTGTGAACAGTGTTAGGTTTTTGAACTGGAAGACCAACTAATATATATAATATAACTAATATATAAAGTTATATATAATATAACTTATATGCCGATACAAAACCGAAAACTGCATGAGATTCTGTATCCCACAATGTAACATGCTCATCTTTATATCAGCTGTGTTTTTTAGTTATTATTTGATTAGAGTGCCAAAAGTTCTAACCTGATCTCATGACAATTCGTATTTTACGAGGTGGCAAATTTGTACAAATTCATACAACCTCACACTTATTTTACCAAATTCGTACGAATTCACCTGCAACCCTGCCCTTAAAGGGCTGGTTCGCCCAAAAATGAAAATTAGCACATTGTTTACTCATCCTCCAGGCATCCTAGGTGTATATGACTTCCTTCTTTCAGACAAATCCAAATGGAGTTATATTAAAAATTATCCTGGCATTTCCCAGCTTTAGAACAGCATAGACGGGTGTTTCTTTTTATCAGTCCAAAACTAGTCCAATAAAGTACATCAATCCATAATAAAAAAAAGGCCTCAGCCCAGAATAAAGGCCTCCTCTAGTGAATCTATGCATTTTTTGTAAGAAAAAGATCCATATCTAAAACGTAACAATCACTTTAATCTAGCTTGGGCCAACTGGTCATACACGGAAGCCTTTCTGGGCAAATGACGTAATATGTCGGCACTGCACATGTGCCGCTCAGACCTGACAAACGCAAACATGCCATGGAGAAACCAAAACAAAACAACAGTCACGAATTATAAGTTCAAAATGAGGATTTGTAAAGAAAAATGTTGGGGGATTTCGATATAAACCAAGAGGAGACTGGTTTTCCTTTGCTAAAGTGAGGAAACTTTGCTTTGCTTCTGTAAACAAATGCTGGTTTTGACGAGACTCATCAGCGCATGCATAACGCCGACATCTTATGTCATCTGTCCGGAGCTGCTTCCTTGTACAACTGTTAGCGCAAGCTAGATTAAAGTGATTGTTACATTTTAGATATGGATATTTTTCTTACAAAAATGCATTGATTCAGAGCTGTGTGAGCCACTTTTTATTATGGGTGGATGCACTTTATAGGACTTGTTTTGGGCTCATGAAGAGAAACACCTGCCTGTTGCCATGATAGAGCTTGGAAGTGCCAGGATAATTTTTAATATAACTCAGATTGCATTCGTCTGAAAGAAGGGAGCCATATACACCTAGGATGCCTGGAGGGTGAGTAAAAAATGAGCTAATTTTCATTTTTGGGTGAGCTAACCATTTAAACCTACCTGTCACTGGGATCTAGACAAATCATAAAAAAGTGTGGTCACATGAATTCGTACAAATTAGCCACATCAAAAAAATAAGTATGAATTGGTTGTGAGATAGTGTTGAAAGTTCAAACGTTGTTACACAAAATGGTATTTGAAATTGTCTGAAATGGTAACTGGAAGCCACTTGCTCAATTTACATGCATCAAAAAATGATGCCTGAAATAGTTATTGCTTCATACTGTGTAGTGTTTCACCTGCTACTTTTTGTCTAATTGTAGGCAGTAGGCACTGTGCTGATTATCTATCTTTCCTCTCAGGCTCCATGTGAAAACCTGCGTACCCCGTCAACCTACCCAGCCAACATGCTACCTCACCATCCTGGCCAGGGCAACTTCGAAGACTTCACCTGTTGAGCGTAAAGCAAGAACGGCGTGTCTGACAGAGAACAACCAAAGCTGACCACATCAGTACGGACCCCATTCACAACCGGACATTACAGAACAACCTAGATCTGCTATACACTGCAAAACAACCATGTCTTGAGATATATCCAGACATCTGAGGAATGGTACAGAACGACAAAGTCTATTTTCACTAACACGTTCCATGGAAAACTTTTGATGTTTTTTGAACATTTCAAGGAAATACTGCCTCAAAAATGAAACTCCTTGAAGCCTAAGAAATGACACGTTATGTGACTTGGACATCGAATAGCTTTCTGCAGCTGGACCCTGATGCCTTTTGTGTACATAGTGATGGCTCTAAACTGTCTTAAGACCAGTGGCTTATGTAGGTCAGTAGATAAATATAGCGCTTATTCACTGTATGTAGCCTCATTAGCCCCATCTGCTGGATCGATTCAGCCTCAGTGTATCTCAGAATGTAACTTCCAGAAAAAGGTGACCATTACAAGCATCAAAGGGGTTTTGGGACGCTGGAGGGTTCAGGTCCCATATGACATTGTGTTACAGGTCTCATCTTGTAAATGCATGCTGGTCGTCCTGTGCATGTTTTTAGTTTATTTAGATTTCATTATTACTATCGCCGAGTTTGCCTCAATTATTATAGAAATGTTGGAAGATTGTGTAAAGTTTTTATTTTATTTTGTGTGTGTGTGTGTGTGTGTGTGTGTGTGTGTGTATGTTTTTGCACAGATTTTGCTGTTCTTGTGGGGATGAAGTTTCTTAATGACCCCAGAAGAATAGCAAGCTGACAAAAGCACGTTGTGAGAACCTCTCTATAAGGACGTTTTTAAAAGAAACTAAATGTATAAATGCGTATTTAAAATGCAAAATTATTTTAAGTTTAAGATTAGTCTGTTGTATAATTAACATATTTGACTAACAAGAAATGTGAATGAGAAGTCCCCAAAATTATACAGAGTCCCCTAAAGATATTAGGACACTTAAATTATTATTTCAAATGTGTGGGATTTGTTGCATTAGATTGCACATCTAAAACACTGCAGTATTTAGGGGATTTTTAGTGGATCTATAAAGCTTGTTTTTCATACTGCAACTACTTTTTGTGAAATGTTTTGTCACTTAATTTGATATTTTTTGCCAGACAAAATTACATTCAGACATTTGTAAGTCTAACAAAGGATTAGCTTTCTTCAGTCGAAAAGAAATCAAGGTTTTATAGGAAAACATTCCAGGATTTTTCTCCATATAGTGGACTTCAATGATGGCCAACAAGTTAAAGGTCCAAAATGAAGTTTCAGTGTAACTTTAAAGGGCTCTACATGATACCAGATGAGGAAACAGGGTCTTATCTAGCAAAACAATTAGTCATTTTCTAAAAGAAAATGAAATTTAAATACTTTTTGACCACAAATGCTTATTTTGCACTAGCATGCATGTCTTCATGTATTGCGTAATCACGCTGGAAAAGACATGCACGGTTAGTTCTTCAGCTGTGTACTTTGGTTCAAAAAGGTACAGTAGGGCGAAAAACTCCATTTCATTTTCTCCTCCAACTTCAAATCATCTGACAACATTGTTTTACCTTTTTTGTAAAGGGTGTTTTGACTTTTTTTGCACTTTGCCTACGTCATGTGTGTGTGATTACGTAATGCGTGAGGTTGAACTAGTGCAAGATGAGCATTTGTGGTTAAAAAGTATATAAACTTTTTCTTTTAGAAATTGACCAATCGTTTCACTAGACTGGGATTGGTTCCTTGACTGGGATTGTGTAGAGCCCTTTGAAGCTGCACTGAAGCTGCAGTTTGGACCTTCAACCCACTGGCCACCACTATATGGAGAAAAATCCTGGAATGTTTTCCTCAAAAACCTCAATTTGTTTTCGACTGAAGAAAGAAAGACATAAACATCTTGAATGGCAGGGGTGAGTAAATTATCAGGAAATTTTGTTCTGGAAGTGAACTAATGCTTTAAGTGTCCAAATGCTTAGGGCTAATGATTGTTTATGTGTGCATGAAAGTGTGACTGAACACGAATGTTTGTGACAAATGTTTCATCATTTTATGTGGTGTTGCTGGTCTGTTCCTGGACGAAAGTCTTTCTGGGATCAGGAATGTAACAAACCAAAGAGTTTGTATCACTGGATGGACCAGATCAGCCGCTCAGAGAGCACACCACTCATGAACGCTAACTATTGTAGTTGTGCGTACGTAAGTGCGCATGTATGTACGTGTGTTTGTTTGTGTGAGACTGTTATTTTTCCGTCTTTATTTAGAACTGAAATGTGCATTTTACAACTTATTGTTTATTTGAATTCTGTACTTGCCGAGGCGTATTTGTTAATGTTGCGAACTTCATATCAAAGCACAAACAAGACCACCAATATGTAAAGGTGATGTTAAAGAATGATAAAATATTCTTCTCAGTGTTATCATAATCAGCAGATTCATTAGTGCTCTTATTCTTTACTTTTTTTTTTGTTTTTTTTTGGGTTTTTTTACAAACATACATATTGCCTGATAGTGCAGTCGGCAGATAATAGGCTGTTCTATTTATCTATGAAGGTATAATAAATATCATTCAGAATTTTACAGATGTCTCAACTGTTATTTCATTCAGCTCTGAGATGGATTTTGCAAGATTGTTCGTTTAACTTGAAAAGTACAGTTGAAGTCAAAAGTTTACATACACCTTGCAGAATCTGTGAAATATTATTTTACCAAAAATAAGAGGGATCATACAAAATGCACGTTATTTTTTTATTTAGTACTGACCTGAAGTAAGATATTTCACATAAAAGATGTTTACATATAGTCCACAAAAGAAAACAATGAGGGACTCATATGCAACTATTGCAGAAGTTCCAAATGCTCACTGATGCCTTAGAAGGAAAAACGATGCAATAGGAGCTGGGGGTGAAAACTTTTGAACATAATTAGGAAGTGTACATTTTTTCATATGTTTTTCATGTAGTACTGCCCTTCAGAAGCTACAGAAGATACTTATATGTTTTCCAGAAGACAAAATAAGTTACATTTACCCTGATCTTCAAATTCCAAAAGTTTTCACCCCCAGCTCTTAATGCATTGTGTTTCCTTCTGAAGCATCAGTGAATGTTTGTACTTTCTGTAATCGTTGCATATGAGTCCCTTGTTTGTCCTCAGTGTGAAAAGATGCATTTCATAATCATACAAGGAAACAAGGAACTCATGAACGTCTATCACAAAAAAACAGCTGTGGATCATTCAGGTAACAACACAGTTACTAAGAATCAAGTGTATGTAAACTTATGAACAGGGTTGGTTTTTTTTATAAATTCAACTATTATTTTCTCTTGTGGACTAATATGTAAACATCTTTTATGAGAAATGTCTTACTCAGGTCAGTACTAAATAAAAAATAACATGCATTTTGTATGATCTGTCATGTTTAGGTAAAATAATTCGCATTTTGCAGATTTTGCAAGGTGTATGTAAACTTTTGACTTCAACTGTAGATGTAGATTGGAATAAAAACTCTTCTAGATTCATCTACGTTAATGAACTATTCTGGACTGCAAGTGCACAATACATTTCTTTGGCCATGATGCTATAGATTCAACGGCGGAAAAGCACTTGTGACATATTTTTGTATAATTTTCCATTTCCATCATCAAAAGAACACAGACTTTCAATAACACTTAACAGAACCGGACGTCACGGAAATGATTCAGCTGCAGTATTCTTTTAAAAAAAATGGTTCTGAATTACAAGTGAATCCTGATTTCCAACCATGCTGTTCACTTACCTCAGAACTATTCATGAATTCAAACAGCAGGTAGAATTAATTTTGAACTTACATTATGGAAAGTAAAAAGAGGGAGATGAAAGATGAAGAGAATGTTCGTGGGCATCAGACGATTTCAGGGTATAGGACATGAGTGCATGAGCTGAAAGATCAAACCCAGGAGGAAAAAGAGAAAATCCAAACATGAGACATCCATCAAGATTGTCGGAGGACATCCGAATCAAGTCCTCTCAGGAAAATGTATATTAAAGTAGCCTACTGGCATCTGAACCACGTTTAAATACAAATAGCAGTTCACATCTAATGGGAATTACATTGTCCAAAATCACCCGCAGGCTTTCGATCAGGCCTTGTGGTGGTCCTGAACGTTTAAAGGAAGTGAGAGACATCACAATTGACTGATGAATGTCATTTCCTACTGTCGTCTCTGTGCTGATGTGGGAGCATCCCTAGCAGATGCTGGGAAAACTGCCAACGACTTCAGGCAGCACAATCCAACCGTCAATGCATTCTGATGAGGATCTTGTAGTGCAACACTAGTGCCTTTGAGACGTTCCTTGTCCTCCAAACGCATCAAATATACACATTTGGAAAGATGCACTTAGTCTTGAATCAGCACAGCTGCTGCTCTTGTGAATGCACAATTTGTTTAGGGTTTAGAACCACTATCCTAGAACAATTTATGGATGTTGCACTAGTGTATTAGGCTAATAATATACTTATTTTAGCTAACAATGCCTATACTTGTGGTATATATGGTACCCCAATGGCACATATTAAAAAAAAAAATAAAATACTGTAATGTGAAACAACAGGCTAAACATAAAGCGAGCTTTATAGTTTGTAATAGATATGTCTAAATAATTGAGCGGACTGATGTTAACGTCCTGTAGTTTCTATAAAGTATTATCGCATTAGCAGTGTCACTTAATTTTTCAGATCATCTGAAACTGCGAAAATGGAAGTACCCTACAAGCCTCTTTTGAGTTCATCATGCTGGTACTCGCTCATTGAAAATGAGTTACTATTCATTTCCCATAATGCAACTGTCAGGAGTTTCTGCCCTTGTGCGAATTTATCCTGTCAGATCTCGTGGCACAATTAGAAGCTACAGCCGTTTGTCACTGATAAGAGTGTCATCGTGCTCTTTGAGAGGATTATTAAGAACTCCAGAGACTGGCGCTATTTAACCGGGTCGACTAGAGAGACCTTAATTTGCTTTCATGCCAGTTTTACATGCATCCATCGTATTTAGAAAGTCCAGCATCTGTCTGTGTTATCATTTGCATACTAGGTTCATTAATAATCTTTTTGTGCAGGAGGACACTGTGAAATGATTGGCTGAAAGACTGTAATACTAAGAACTCATTGGCTTTGGCAGCAAAAATCTGTCAGAGTTAGCTAACAGGACAAAAAATGCAACACGCAACAGTAAACAAGCTCCATTTTGTTTGTATGTCATACCTTGTGTTTAGGTTACAGTGAATGGAAATAAGTTGTTCACATGAATCTGTGAAGATTCATCATCCACACCTCATCCACATATACCATTTGTATAACTACAGTTTTACTACAAATACCATGGTTAAACTACAATTTGTGTAGAAAAACCATGTTTAATCTGTGGTTATTATGGTTTAACTATAGTAACTATGTTTTTTGGTTTTATTGGTAGTAAAACTATGATTAATTTTCGTAAGGGGTGAATGTGTAACTTTAAAATACATGAATAGGCCAGGCTACAGTAATACTGACCAGTATTAACTGATTGAAATAACGGCAATATGGTGTTATTCAACTGTGAATGATATGTAAAATGTATAATATGATATTATATATTTTACATAAACATCCTCCCACTTGTTCGCATTAACATCTGTTATCAGCTTATGATTACATCGTCACACGAACACGAAACAAACTTGATGTAATAATCTTATATCATGTTTACATATCATAAGTAATGGTTTTACGTGGATTATGATGTTATCAACGAAAATAATGAGTTAAATATCGTAAATTTTGATGGAGCTGATGCGACTCTTACCTCATCATAGTTACGTCGAGCGCGAGCCAACGAAAGAGCGCGAACTGAGGTAAAAATTACGTCACGCATGCCGTCAGAATACAGATATGTAAGTTTAATATTGTAATAATTTAAATTATAATACATGTACATATATATATACCTATTAAAATAAAGTTTTAAAATGCATTTATTTTAAAATAAGTGTAGTTCAAATCTATTTTTACTGACATATTGCTCGAGACTTACTGATATAAAATTTAGCACAGTCAAATATACTTAAGTATATCTTCAGTTGGATTTAAGCTACTTCCGCACAAATAAAGTGCATTAAGTAAAAATTAGCTGTTCCAATTTAGCAGACTTTAAATATACCAGATTAGTATACTAAACGTACATTTGCAGGGTGTTTTTATTATGAACATAATATGTACATTTATTTGTAGTATACTTAACATGAAATAAATGTATTTTTAATTAAATTTAAGTATATTTATTTTTCTCTAGAGAAGACACGCTTTTGTTCGCTTTTAATTGTTCTAATGTCTACCATGAGAGCTTAGTGGGCTTATTGTTAAGTCACATTTACATCTCATTTGAAATCAAGAATCATAATATAGGATTTGCACACTGCCGACAGGATTATAGATCTGTCAGTGCAATTTTATTGAGATGCATTATGTGATTTATGCATATCGTTTTCAATACACAGAAAGCAACCATAATATTTCAGCTGCTGGAATCTCATATTTTGTTGTTGCATTATATGGCATGGCAATATCATGGACACAGCATCTGTTTAAAAGTTGTATACGTTGAGTACATTAAAATGTCTCAGAGAAATTATCTAGTTTGAACTTAATTTACCTTAGCACTTAGCTTTTTTCAACCATCAACAATTTAGTATAGAAATACCTGAGATGTCTTCATTTTGTGTTGATGGCTTTGACCCATCTATTGAAAGCGCAAAAAATATTTACCTTGATTTTATAAGTCTTGACAAGAAAAAGGAGTGCTAAATGGCCATATGTGAAGGTATTTCTGATGTTCATATTTGTGTTTATTGATCAGAAGTGTGGGTGGAAAGCAGGCCACCTGTTATATAGTACAAATGAAATCCAACGAAACCTGCTGCTTTCTAATGTCTTGTTCTTTCATAGCTTTTTCTTTTCTCACAATTTTAAGGCTCTCAATATCAATAAAGCAACGTCTTTTATCAAAACAATCACAAGTGAAGGGAGAATAAACCTTGCAGAGATGCCTTTTGCAACATAAACTGATGTGACTGAAATGAAAACCAGCTCTTTATTTTCTAATGAGAAGTAGGCAGGGGGTCTGATCATCCTGTTCTTGTTTCACACTGCTGTGTGTGCTGCAACTAATTGCTCGAAATTAGTACTAGTTCATTCCTGTCAGCACAATGCAATTAAGAAAACATTTCAAACTGCTGTGAAAAGAAATGCTCACATTTACAGTATAAGGACAAACATGTATGTTGTCAGTGTTTGAGAGATGTAACCTATGTACAGCCATCAGTGTGAAACCGGTCAGAAGGATTCCAAAAAATTGAAAATATTTCTTTGTTACTTTTTTTTTTAAGGTCTTGGAAGGTCATTTTCTTCTCTATAGTCTCCATGGAAACATTTTACCAGGAATACATCCACACCTCATCCACATATATTTGCACAGCGAATTAAGGGATTGATTTTAGAGTGCGCTAATGGGAAAGAGTTTAATGATATCATCAGAGTGTTTGTGACCACTGATGTGTGACTTATGGACGCTGGCGCAGTCGGCAGGAAGCTGATCAGCCCTTTTAATCAAGCGCAGTGAGTGCTTATTTGAACCACTTTGTGCGTGTATAAATCTGTGCATTAGGACGTACGCCCAAATGTCAAAATGAAGGACGTGAGATGAGATGCTTGACTTCTAATTGATCTGATGTGATTCTGATGTCCACTGTAGTGGATAGAGCTTTCAAAGTCGTTTTAAACCATTCAGAGCATGATGTTTTATTCATGCAACTCCCAGAGATAACGACCTTTGACCTTTTCCTCATAATTCTCTCCTATTTTTTGCTATAGTTTTTATTTACAACAATCAATCGAATTCAGATGTCTAAGAAAAGTAATAAAGCACAATGTTAAAAGAACACTTACTTGTTGCGTTAGTGGTACCAATGTTTTATTTTCATATCAGAGATATGAGACCATTCTAAAAAGTCTGGTGACTGTTTATAGGTGTTTGTCTCCCTCTTTTGGATATAGTGTGAATTTATTCACATCCATTTGTGCTATTTGGGAGTGTTTTGTGAAGATTTACTTGATTGTTGTTTTCTTTATATGTTTTAACTGTATGTTTGTATATGTTTTAATTGTAAATCACAGTGCTGGGCAACGATTAATCGACAAATTAATAAAAGTTTTTGTTTATATAATGTATGTGTGTGTACTGTGTATATTTATTTTGTAGACCTAGATAAAAAGACACACATACACTATATGTGTACGATTCTGAAATATATATATATATATATATATATATATATATATATATATATTTTTTTTTTTTTCTTAAATGTATACATGCATGTGTGCATATTTATATATACATAATAAAAAATCACAGTACACACACATTACATATTATATATTGTGTACACAAAAACTTTCATTTTGGAATGTGATTAATTGCTGCCCAGCACTAAATATATCACAAATCAATAAAAATATCAAAACAATTTTTTTTTCATGCTAAACAACTTGAAAATAGCCTATGTAACAACAAAACAATAAAAAAACAAACAAACAAACAAAAAAAAACAATAAAATTGTAATAATTAAATAAAAACCAAAGTCCAGGGAATATATATATATATATATATATATATATATATATATATATATATATAAACATTGTTAAACATTGAGAGTAATTTTTATTTTTCAAAGATTTGTATGCACTTCAAAGATGTAATGTGCAAAAAAAAAAAAACAGCAGTAGTAAATTTTTACATTATATATAAGAAGGGATACCCACAATTATAAATCAATTAACAACTAAAATAATTTTAATAAATATTATATAAATACTACAATAAAAATTAAAAATAAATAATACTAAAATATTAAAAGAGAACTCATTATACATATATATATATATATATATATATATATGATTCTATATGCAATCAAAGAATACAGAGTTGACATTTAAAGTATGTTTTGTACATATTATGCCAACTGAAATCAAAGAAGTATTACAGAATACAAGAAAAAAATCGGGGGATAAAACTAAAAGACAAAACATAAGAACTTGAGAGTAAGACATTTAACCATCAATTACAGTATACAACGTATACTCAACGTAAGTCATTACAAAATGAAATAGTTGTTCTTGCTTTCTTATTTTCTGAGAACGAAATAGTGTTTAGATTTATTTTTACATTCTTTAAACACACACACACACACACACACACACACACAAAACAAAAACAAAAAAAAACAAATCAAAATATATACTGAATAAACATTCTTCAGATGTCGTCAGGGCCCAAGCGGGAGGTCTCGTCACATCTCGCGAGACTCCGCCACGGCCCGTCGTTGGTGCGCTTGAGCTCTCGCGATACTCATTCACAGCTCACCGGTGGTGCTCCGTCTGTTTGCGGCTCGCGGAGAAGATGGCGGCTCGTAGTGGTTTTCAGCCTGCGACACCCGGAGGCGGCGGAGCCCCGATGGGACCCGGGCCGCCCGTGGCCGGTGCAGGGCCTGGAATGGGTCCCGGTACACCTTCGGGACGGATGGGACCCGGCGGGCCGCAGAACCATATGTACCGATCACCAATGCCCGGATACCCGGTAAGGCGCGAGGAGAACAAAGAAGCAGGCGAACCTAAACAGAGCGGCTTGGTTTTAATGTCTCCATGCAGGATTTGTGGTTTTATTAAACGCGTCAAACATTCAGACTGGCTTCAATTGAATTTAAAAGTGTTAAAATGAGAATATCTTGATATTATGCACACTTGCAGTGGTGCTTTGACTAGGTCACTGCTAAGCATCAAACTGCACATGATTCTGATTTATAATCCTGAACCCATGATTTCTTTGTGTTTCATTTACAATTTGCGTCAAGAGAAAAATAATCAGACGTTAATTTTGCTGATATTAAACGAGTTTCAGCAGAAAAACTTGGGTTTGTATGATACTGGGGCCTACAAGAGCATCATCCTCCTGGGTTTTGGTTCCATTGATGGCTATTGTGTTTATATATATATATATATATATATATATTTTTAAACATAATATATTATGCTGCAACGTGCTTCAAACCACCAATGGAGATTCTTATGTTTTGCGTTTTTCTGGTTGAATACGTATTTTTAATTCATTATACTATCAACAAACAGTTTAAGTGAGAAGTTGAATTGAAAAGTGGACATGACCATGTTCTTCAGCATGATTTGAGATGTTGTGAAGAGTCAGATGATCAGCAACACTTGTTTTATTAGTGACCCAGAAACAACATAATATTTGTTTGCTTTATTAAATAAATTCAATAAATTCAAGATACAGATACTTTTAGGGCATCTAAAATCTATTGTGCTATTCAAGGATTATAGACAAGAACTTACACATTTAGGAAAAAAAAAATGTGAAGAATTTGTGATGGCCCCATCTTGCATTAAAGGATGGATTAGAATTTGGTTTGCCTTTTTGTGTGCTTGTGTGTAAACTTAAGTGAAACCTTGAACACCAGTATTCTTTTATTTAGGAGAAGGCAATAGTTTTTTTGCAATGCATTTTTGTCCAACTTGGCATTTGCATTCTCTAGTTGAGATTCAAGGTTGTTTATCATTCCACTTTGCATATATTTTTTTTTTCTTTTTGGGACTTGATAAATGAACTTGACAGCTTGTGCACTTTTAAGTGCCCTTTTCAAGCATGAATAGACTCCAGTATTTAGCTCTTGGCATTTACAATAAGAGGGGAACCATCAGCCAGAGGAATATTGCTGGTTAACAGAATCATATTACTGAAAACAAACTATTAAATGCTTTGGTAGTTACAACGGTTGCCCTTTTTATGACCGTAATATAATATCTAATTTTGGTCAAGAATTTTGTAAGACTAGTGTTATGTCTCAGCAACTTGTATCTCATTTTTTAAATGCTAAGACAAAACACAAAATCACATAAAAACAGCTGGTCTCCTGGGTTATGTCTATTTGGATAACTGTCCTTACTTCCTACTTTTGCAGAGACCAGGAATGCCTCCAGCCAGCCGTATGACTCCTCAGGGACCCTCCATGGGACCCCCAGGTTACGGGGCCAGTCCAGTGTCCCGTCCCGGAATGCCAGTCATGGATCCGTCCCGCAAGCGACCGCCGCCAAATCAGATCCAGCAGGTCCAGCAACAGAATCGCAACCAACAGTAAGTCCAGTTAACACTTCATTTGATGAATAAATAACAGAAATCATTTGAAGTGCTTAATTAGATCCATCACTCTCTCTCATGGTGCTGTTTTGTCATTTTAGTGCCAAGAAGAAGAAAATGGCAGATAAAATCCTACCTCAAAGAGTAAGTGGGTGTGTTGTTTTTTTTTTGTTTTGTTTTTTTTCTTCCTTTTTCGACCATGCAAATAAGACAATCCCTGATAGTTGATGCTTGCTGAATGGATTATTCAAAAAAAGACTGAAAAAAATAAGTTGTAGTAGATTGAAATCTGGTTAATAGATATGGTTCAAAAAGCTGTTTGGATGATCTTGATTATCTCTGTGGCTTGATTTCAGATCAGAGAGCTTGTTCCCGAGTCTCAGGCATACATGGACCTACTAGCTTTTGAGAGGAAGCTCGATCAGACCATCATGCGCAAAAGACTTGATATTCAGGAAGCTCTCAAGAGACCCATTAAGGTGCGTTCTTTACCAGCATTGTCCTGGCTTTTGGCTCATTTAGAACAATATTGCTGGCTCAGCTTCCATCTTCAACTTTGTTTCACTGTTTGTTTCATGCAGCAAAAAAGAAAACTACGGATATTTATCTCCAACACCTTCAACCCTGCCAAACCAGATGCAGAGGATGGCGAAGGAACCGTTGCCTCTTGGGAGCTGCGTGTGGAGGGACGACTTCTTGAAGACGTAAGCTAGATTCTGTCATCTCACAGGCTTTTCAGGTCAAACACTTTATTGAGATTATTTCTAAAAACTCTAAATGTGTTTCTCTGCTTCAGACTGCTGTGTCCAAGTATGAAGCCACTAAGCAGAAGAGGAAGTTTTCTTCTTTTTTCAAGTCTTTAGTGATCGAGTTGGACAAAGACTTGTATGGTCCGGACAATCATTTGGTGGAGGTGAGATGCATAAATGTGCATTCTTCAACTGTATTAGTTTACACTTTGTTGTATTGTCCACTATATCTCCTTTATTGCCGCTTTTGTGCCATTTCTCACTCACTAAAGTGTCTTTGTCTTGTTTCCAGTGGCACCGAACAGCCACAACTCAGGAGACAGATGGATTTCAGGTGAAGAGGCCTGGAGATGTGGGTGTCCGCTGTACTGTACTACTCATGCTGGACTACCAGGTAATGGCAAACACATATTGTATACCTAATGCATGAAATATGCCATTCCAAACTACCAGCAGGTGGCACCACTGCACATTATTAGTAAATGTGAGTAATAGTGAGAGAGACTATTTTTTTTCTCTTTATAGCCCCCTCAATTTAAGTTGGACCCCAGACTTGCCCGGTTGCTGGGGATCCACACTCAAACACGGCCTGTGATCATTCAGGCTCTGTGGCAGTATGTGAAGACCCACAAACTCCAGGACCCTCATGAACGAGAGTTCATCAACTGTGATAAATACCTCCAGCAGGTAACAAACATTAAAGTTTGTCTTTAGATGCTTTTACTTCAGTAATCTCAGGTGTCTTACACTAGAAATGCTCACTTAGACTTGTATACAGGAACAACAGGAACACAATATTACTTTTTTAATAGTAGTTGGTTCTTCTCATTCAAGATTTTGAAACCTGATAATTGTAGGTTTTATGCTTTTAAAACCCCCAAATTTTTCAGTTACTTCAACATTTACCTAATTATCTCAGTTCTTATTCTAGTTCTTTGAAACCCAATTATTGTCCGTTCTTATTCAAGATCTTTGTGAACTGTTGGTTTTCCTCATTCTAAATCTATGAAACCCAGAAGTTGACGCTGCTTCTTGTTCAAGAATCAATGTTTCTCCTCATTCAAGACCTTGTAAGCCTAATAGTTGCCAGTTTTACTTGTTATAGGTCTTTGAAATCTGATAATTGTCTAATTTGAGATATTTGAAACACAACAATTGTCATTCTCCTTGTTAAAGATTAAATGAAGTAAGATTACCCAGTTACCCTGGTTGTTCTTGTTCTAGGTGTTTGAAACGCAGTGGTTATCAGTTCTTGTCAAGATTGGTTTGGTTCTTCTCATTCAAGATCTTTAAAAACCAATTAATTGTTGGTTCTTCTTGTTAAAGATATTTGAAACCTAATAATTTTAGGTTTGCCTTGTTTGATGCATTTAAAACCCAGAAATTGTCAGATCTCTTTGATTAAAGATTTTGCCAGTTACCTCAGTTCTTCTCATTCAAGATCTTCTCCTCATTTGAGATATTTGAAACCCAAAAATGGTCAATTTTCCCCGTTAAAGATTATGTAGATTACCCAATTACCCCTGTTCTTTACGTTCTAGATTGTAAAAAAAAAAAAAAAAACTTAAAAAAAACAAAAAAAAAATTATTGGTTCTCATTCAAAATGTTTGGAAACCAATAGTTGTTGCTTCTCCTCATTAAAGATCTTTGAAATCTAATAATTGTAAGTTGGCTTGTTTTGATGCATTTAAAACCCAAAAATTGTCAGATCTCCCTGTTATAGTTTCACCCAGTTTCCTCAGTTCTTCTCATTCAAGATCTTTGTAAACCAATAATTTGATTATCATTCAAGATCTTTAAAAACCCGATAATTGTCAGTTCTACTCATTCAAGATCTCCAAAACCTAATAAGTGTAGGTCTGCCTTGCTTGATGCATTTAAAACCCCAAAATTGTCAGATCTCCTTGTTAAAGATTTACCCAGTTACCTCAGTTCTTCTCTTTCTAGATTTTTTTTAAACCCAATAATTAGTCAGTTTTCATTCAAAATATTGAATTTGTCAACCAATAATTGTTGGTTCTTCTCATCTGAGAACTTTGAAACCTAAAAATTGTTGATTCTCATTGTTCTATATCTTTGAAATCCAGGACTTGTCAGTTCTCATTCAAGATTTTTGTAAACCAATACTTTTTTGTTCTTCTAATTCAAATTCTTTGAAACCCAGTAATTGTTGATTCCCATTATTCTAGATCTTTGAAACCCAGAGGATGAAGTTTTCTGAGATTCCTCAAAGGCTGCATGCACTACTGATGCCCCCCGAGCCAATCATCATCAACCATGTCATAAGGTACCCATCACCCACATGGTGTTTCTCAGAATTGTTCTTTCTGCCTCATCTGTGATGCAAAATCCAAACATCCTTTTTGTGCCTCAGCGTGGATCCCAATGACCAGAAGAAGACAGCTTGCTATGATATAGATGTGGAGGTGGACGACACCCTGAAGACCCAGATGAACTCTTTCCTCCTGTCCACGGCCAGTCAGCAAGAGATCGCAGGCCTCGACAACAAGGTATGAAAGTTTCTCATGTGGCTGAAAGCCTCCAAAGTGGTGTCTTTGTTCTGGCTGGATAAACAGTCCTCAAAATGTTCGGCACATCACTGCAGGGGAGAGCGCTGCCGTTGCCTTTGCTGCATATCCTGTCCTTGTCTGCTGCATATCAAAGTGACTCTTGGCAACACACAGGCCTGAATGTTTTCAAAAGGTTTTTTTGGGGATAAAAGCCAAGGAGTGGTCCAGAAAGAAAAAACATCCTGCTTTCTGTCAGCTATGCACATGTTTAATTTTAATCCTCTCTGTTTGCTCAGAATCTTTAGTAGTCTAGTAACCACTTCAGGGATGGCAACCGGACTCACTGTGGTTTCATTGTTGCCACAGTTACTCCATGCTTCATGTAATCATGTTTTTCAGCTTGAGTGGTTGTGAATTGGTTGAACTGCTAAAATAAATCAGCTGTGGGGTAAAGTTCAGTTCCTTTGGGTTCATCTATAGTTTATAAAGCATTGCACTCAACCAAAAGTGGAAATGGCCAATATTACATTATCTGCATATTGATCTCCAGGCTTTTAAACTTTCACACACTTAAGTTTAACCATTTTTTGCTGTTCCCCTTTGACCTAGTTAAACCACCAGTCTGTTTGCAACAGTCAAAATGTGCCCTTCACAGTCAGTAGCTGACCTTTGTATTTAAAGCCAGATTGTGTTTATGAAATATCAGAATACAGTACAACCTGTATGATGTTAAGCAAGATGTGATTGCTGTTATATAACAGTTCAATAAAGAACTTTATATTGAGTACAAATCCAAACTAATAAACCAGAATTGACTGTTGTGTATTGAATGTAGTTTAATAGTAATGATGATCCCTCACAGATGTCTCCTCATTTTCTCAGATTCATGAGACCATTGAAACCATTAACCAGCTGAAGACTCAAAGAGAGTTCATGTTGAGCTTCGCACGAGACCCGCAGGGCTTCATCAACGACTGGCTCCAGTCACAGTGCAGAGACTTAAAGGTGAGTCCAAATACTTAAAGCACTTTATAGTGGCACACGTTTTGGCCCTGGTTCCAAGGTAATACCATGTTTTTATGGACGCACAAGTCTTCTAAAACGTGCAGGGTTCACAAATGCTTCTACTTGGTTCTGAGTTTGCTTGTCGGAAGAGGTTGTTTAACCTTCGCCCGAAGCTGTAGTCTTTCTCCATCTGTATGTTTGCTCAGCTGAATGTTAGTTAGTGGACTGCCTGGACTTGTAATGACTGTGGGGGTTGGGAGGGTGTTTCACAGGCATTTGAATGGGATGCTACATTTCTAAACAGCTACGGAAAATAAAGCTTGCAACTGTTTGCTCAATAGTAATTTATCGGCCTAAAAATATACGGCTGTTGCGAAGCAGTTGCATGTATTTCCTTGGGATTTAACATTGCGACGGGTTTCAGAAAGTGTGTTGCTTCAGACAAACGCCATTAATCAGTAACCGTTACATCTTGTTCTGCTGACGTCTGAATTCTGTGTCCTTGCAGACGATGACAGATGTGGTTGGAAACCCTGAGGAGGAGAGGAGAGCTGAGTTCTACTACCAACCCTGGGCTCAGGAGGCCGTGTGCCGATATTTCTATTCAAAGGTGATGCTTTACACTTTGCAATTGTTTTATTTAGCCACTGTGAAGTATAGTTTGAGGTCTCAAAGGTTGCATGGAAAAATCACGCTCCTTTTTATTGACGTTACTCTCATGATCTCATTCTCTCAGGTTCAGCAAAGAAGACAGGAGCTGGAACAGGCTCTTGGCATTCGAAACACATAAGCAAGCTCGTGGCCGTTATGACACAGGACCAGAGGGGGTTCTGGGTAGCAAATGTCCTGCTGCTCGGTGCTGCAGACGCTGATCACTACAGTTATATTACAGTTTATCTTGTGCTGTCCTGCTGTAGCTGCCCAGGAATGACCCGTATACAGAAATGACCTTATTTTTTGTTGTGACTCCGCCAAACTAACACCCCGTTGTCTGCTGTCTTTCGTATTTTTACATATTTCACGGTTCCCATGCGACTGAACGTTTGTCAAGGTGCTGTCATTTCGGAAAGTGTAGTTTTCTAACCAAACTGACAGGCTTTGTTGGATAATTTTGGTAACTGCGTAACTCCAAATCACAAGAACGCTCAAGAACAAAGCCCATTTGCAGCTTTCCATATTAACCTGTCAACAAGAATTACTCTTTGCAGGGGTCTTTGTTTATTTTTTTGAAGTTATCGATATTGTCTTTGATATTTTAATGTTCTCATAATATGAACTTTATGAAGATCTAGTCTAGTTAAGCATAGATGACGGATAATGACGTAGTTTAGTACCTCAGCTCTGTGAAGATGAATTATTTGGAGGAAGTTCCTCGAACAAGTCCGTTGGCGTCAAAAGGCGAGCTCACTGGTTAGCGTTTTCTGCAATGCTCGATAAATACGATTTTTTTTCAGAACTCATCCGTTTAATAGTCGTTATAGATCCACAAGATTCGATGTACTGCTGATCGACCTGTTTGATTTATAGATATTTTGGTCACAAACTTTGTCCTGGACTTCCACTCTAACCTTGCTGTGATATGTATTAATATATTTAGAGAATTGCATTTATGGTTTGTTGGATTAATTATCGTCATTATAGTCAACTCTGAAAGAACAACATGAAAACCTGCCAATGCAAGTACTAATTAGCCATGGCTACCCACAAAATGCTTGGGAAAACGGTCAAGTGTTTTAATATTTTATAGATGCGCTGCAGAGAGGCCATGGGTTCTTCCATTCAAGTAATTCGAAGCGTTTAGAAGTCAAGTGCTAAAGACTTTAACATTCTGGGTAGTTTAAGTTTTAACTACATTTAATTGTTTTCCTAAAGTCATGCATTTGCTTTGATTTTTATATCTTACAGTTTTGTTTTTCTTTACTTTAATGGACCAAATGTTGTATTTCTTTGTTAGCCCTTTGTGTTATAATAAAGATAATCTTGTATTGATGCTCAACCCAGTGCTGTTTAATCTATTTTCTGTAGAATACAACTGCAAGCGACGGATGGAATATCCAGTATATCCAAATATCATAATATGAAGAGTTAAGATGCAAAAACCTCTAAATCCATCTGACGTATTTCTTTAAAATTAGCTTCTGGCTACTTTGTATAGGTTTCTATATAAGTACTGGTACTTCTGATTGGGCTGAGGCTGGAATTTAGCGAGTTTAAAGTAAAAATATTTGATGGATGTACACTGTGTCAGAAGCATTCACTCAGTATCATTCTCATTTTTGACCGATTTAGCTGGTTTTGCATCTAAACTCTGCATATCATAATCTATGATGTCGGTCATTTTCTGTTGTCTTATGGTAACCTTAGTACCAGTAAAATAATCTTTATAGTGCTGTGCTATCAAGCGACATAAATAAGATGATCGATAATTGTAAATTTAGTGTGTCGAGGCCCTTTTTTTGCCAATGATAACTGTGCAATCAACTGTGAGACAGTTTTGGCGCCTAAATGCCAACTGAACTTTCTGAGAGACTTTAGCACAAACACGTTTTGTGTACATTTGAAATATATCTGTGTCGTTTATTCAAATAAAGCAATTGTTATTGATAATATGCCTACTTACATTTCGTTGAACTATGATTACCGTGAGATGTTTACCTCAGGAGTGTCTCGGGCGTCTGTTTTGTGTAAAATACGCGACAGTATCGTGCTTTAGTGATTGTAATAGCCTACATAAAATTACACTTTAACCTTTGTAGTTTCGAGTCTTAAATCTCACTTAATTCGCAACCTCAATACTGTACTAATGATACTTTCTAATAATACTAAATCTTCGGTCAGTCGGTCCTGTCTTCCTGTCAGCCAATGCGCGTTAAGGGGAGTGAGGCGCGTTCACGGGCTATTTAAAAGCGCGCCCACAGAATTTGCTCCGGTCCGTCAGCGGCTCTCAAACACACCGAAGTCCTACAGCCAGTCCAGCCGGGACAGACGCGCAGTATGGCGGCCAAGAAAGTCTGCATTATCGGCTCTGGCAACTGGTGCGTGACATTTATATTGCGTAATTGTTTTACACTGTTTGTGTCGGTTTATGTTTTACAGTAGTAACGCAAATCTGTTGTGTAAAGTATATTTGAAAACAGTCGGTTTTAAAACATAAAGAGAATATATTTCTATTTTTAGTAAGTTGAATAAATGCGGTATATGTTGCACGGCTCCCCTCTGCGGATATCAGGTGCAAACCAGGAATACTTAACCTCGCTGCTGATAATATTCTTGAAAATCACAATCACTACATACGCAGTGTGAAATATTTTTAAATTTAAATATTTTAATAGATTTTATTTATAACGTATTAGATATGCATAAAATGATTATTATATACGATGTTAAAATGTGCAGTGTTTTGCTTGCTGATGTAATATTTGCTGAGTAATGATTGACCCAGGTGTCCAGTGATCCTCATTAAGCCAAAAGAATAGACTGCACTCTTTTCTTTCTGACCTATAAACTTAAGGATGTTTTATGGCGTTGGAGATACTGAAGTAAGGCTGTCATATGATACGGATTATCATCCGTAATTAGAATCTTAATTACATGTTTCACGCTTCCAGTGTTAGAGTATTATTAAGTTTATATTTAGAAGGATTTATGATTGCAGACACAAGTTTGAGTATTTTTTTAATGTTGATCTTTATAATGAGTATCTTCAGTGAATACTTCCACAGTAGTTAATGTGTTCACCATAATGTTAACCACTTCAGCACCTGTTCAGTTGCAAAAGTCAGGTGTCAACCTGTAGTTTAGAGAATGTGTGTCACAGTAATTAAGTTCTCTTTTAGGTATTCTGTTAATTAAGCCCTCAGTGGATGTGCAGCTGTCATTATGTAATCCAGCAGCAGTACTAGCCGCTGATTATCTAATACAGTAGGTCTGTAATGTCAAAGTTCTTTCGTTTCCTCAGGGGTTCTGCCATTGCCAAAATAGTGGGCGTCAATGCAGCAAAATACAACACGTTTGATAACACAGTGAACATGTGGGTGTTTGAGGAGATGGTCAATGGACGAAAGCTTACTGAAATCATCAACACTGAACATGAGAATGTGAAATACTTGCCTGGACGCAAGCTGCCACCCAATGTGGTGAGAACGTTAACTATTATTGCTTACTTGTTAACAGTGATAAATTTAGTACTTATAACAGTGAAGTTATAATGTGAGGAAGCATATCTTTGTTTACCAATCTTGAAATTTATGGAAAAGAGCATCAAAGTGGTGTTTGATAGAAAAGTGTAATAAACCCAGTTATAAATGGCTGATTTTATTCAGGTGGCGGTTCCAGATCTGTTAGAAGCAGTAAAGGGTGCCGATATCCTCATCTTCGTCATCCCTCACCAATTCGTGTCCCGAGTCTGTGACACCATCAAGGGTAACATCAAAACGGACGCTGTGGGAATGTCCCTCATTAAGGTGAGTTTTCTGATACGCATTTCTTACTTTATGTAGTTATGTTTTAGTTTGCACCTGGCCCTGCAGCACTGTTATATCACTGTGTGTGTTTCGTAAGGGTGTGGATGAGGGTCCTGACGGACTGAAACTGATCTCTGATGTCATTAGGGACAAACTCGGCATCACCATGACTGTCCTGATGGGTGCCAATCTGGCTAATGAGGTCGCTGATGAGAAATTCTGTGAAACTACTATTGGTAAGTACACAGAAATGAAAATGTTAATGAAAATGTGCCCATATATGCCACTGTAACTACAGTTGAAATCAAAGGTTTACATACACCTTGTGGAATCTGCAAAATGCTAATTATTTTACCAAAATAAGAGTGTTTGATTCTTAATATTGTGTTGTTACCTAAATGATGCACAGCTGTTTGTTTTTTTTGTTTGTTTGTTTTAATGAAAGTTGTTCATTAAAGTTCCTTGTTTGTCCTGAACAGTTAAACTGCCACTGTTCTTCAGAAAAAACAAAATCTTCAGGTCCCACAAGTTCTTTGGTTTTTCAGCTTTTTTGTGTATTTGAACCCCTTTCAACAATGACTGTATGATTTTGAGATCCATCTTTTAACACTGAGGACAACTGAGGGAATCATATGCAACTATTACAGAAGGTTCAAACTCTCACTGATACTTCAGAAGGGGAAACAATGCATTAAGAGCTGAGGGTGAAAACCTTTGGAATTTGAAGATCAGGTTGTATGTAACTTTTTTTTTTTTCTTTTGGAAAACATGTAAGTGTCTTCTGTAGCTTCTGAAGAGCAGTACTCAGAAAAAAACAGGAAAAAAAAAGATATTTAGGCAAAATAAGAAAAATGTACACATCCTCATTCGTTCAAAAGTGTTCACCCTCAGCTCTTAATGCATTGTTTCCTTCTAAAGCATCAGTGAACATTTAAACCTTCTGTAATAGTTGCATATGAGTCTCTCAGTTGTCCTCAGTGAGAAAGGTTGGATCTCAAAATCATACAGTCATTGCTGGAAAGGGTTCAAATACACAAAAATGCTGAAAACTCACAGAATTTGTGGAACCCAAAAGATTTTTCTGAAGAACAGCGGTCAGTTTAACTGTTCAGAACAAAGAAGTAACTCATGAACAACTATAACTAAACAAAAAGAAAAACACAGCTGTGGATCATTCAGGTAACAACACAGTAAGAATCAAGCGTATGTAAACTTTTAAACAGGATAATTTTTATCATTTCAACTATTATTTTTTCTTAAACGTCTTTTATGTGAAATCTTATTCAGGTCAGTACTAAATAAAAAATAACATGCATTTTGTATGATCCCTCTTTTTTTGATAAACAATTAACATTTTGCAGATTTTGCAAGGTGTATGTAAACTTTTGACTTCAACTGTATATACAGCCACTATATTTCTTTAAAAAATCAATAATAATTTTGTGTTCAGGATGTAAAAGTAAAGCTCACGGACCCCTGCTGAAGGAGCTCATGCAAACACAAAACTTCCGTGTGACAGTGGTGGAAGAGGCTGACGTTGTGGAGATCTGTGGGGCGTTAAAGGTAAACCTTCTCCCATTCTTTTTAAGCATAAAGCGTTTAGATGAATAAAAGCCAACTGATGAATTTTTTTTTACTGCAGAATATTGTCGCAGTGGGTGCTGGTTTCTGTGACGGTCTGGACTTCGGTGACAACACCAAGGCCGCCGTGATCCGTTTGGGTTTGATGGAGATGATCGCCTTCGCTCGGATATTCTGCACGGCCAGTCCGGTTTCTCCCGCCACGTTTCTGGAGAGCTGCGGTGTCGCCGACCTCATCACTACCTGCTATGGAGGACGCAACCGCAAAATCGGAGAAGCATTCGCTAGAACAGGAAAAGTATGTTTGACCTTCAGGTTTGAATGTTAAACACTGACAGATAAAGGTTCCAAAGGGTGTTTTTGCAGTGATGCCATAGAAGAACCTTTTTTGGTTCCCCAAAGAACCTTTCAGTAAACAGTTATCAAAAGAACCTTTTTGAAGAACATTTAAAAAATCTAAAGAACCTTTTTTGACTATACAGAACCTTTTATGCATTTTCCAAAGGTTCCATGGATGTTCAAGGTTCTTAATAGAACCATTGATGCCAATAAAGAACCTTTATTTTTTATGTGTGTACCTTGTTTTCTCTCGCTGTTCTTGTGCATCGTTAAATATTTTGGTTTGTTGTCAGACTATCGAGGAGCTTGAGAAAGAACTGCTGAATGGCCAGAAACTTCAAGGTCCGGCAACCGCAGCAGAAGTTCATCAGATCCTCAAACACAAAAAGCTGGTGGAAAAGTAAGTATCTTTCGGTTCTTCAAAGTAACCGATTACATATAATAAGATTACAAAAATTAAGTACTTGTAATTAAATGTTAAAATGCTTGTAATCAGACTACAGTTACTTTTTTTTTTACTGATTACCTGATTACATATTCTTCAGACAATAGCAATAAATTATTCAGAAATGCTTGAATTTCCCTAATTATTATTATTATTATTTTTTATCTTTTTAATTATCCTTTCTAAAATAGCCTACAGCTTATACATATTCAGAAATTCTTCAGGTTTTGTTTTCGAAAGTCTTTACGTATTTGAGTTTTGGCTAATGGTCACATGACATGCTGGTAAACAAATGATTTTTTTTTTTTTTAGAAAGTGTTTTTTTTTATTGTTACTTTAAATGATTGGTTTTAAGGAATTTTATGCTTTAATAGCTTTTCATTAAATTCACAAACCCTAGTTTGGGAAAACTTGGCCTTATGTAATGTTTAATGCACGTCTTGTTGCTAATAACAATGAATGGAATATATTTTCTTTCTTTTTGTGTTTTTATATCAATAGGTACAGGATTATCTTATTTAAATCAATGATAAATGAGTTACATCAAAAGTAATCCAAATGTAATCCAAAAGTAGTCTCACTATATTAACGGAAATGTGTAATGTAATGGGTTACGTTACTAATTACAATTTGTAAGTAATCTACCCAGCACTGTTCACGATATGGAAAACATGTATTTATATCAATTTACTCTGTTTCTCTCCAGGTTCCCTCTGTTTAATGCAGTTTATCAGATCTGTTTTCAGAGTCACCCGGTCAAAGAGTTCGTCACCTGTCTACAGAACCATCCAGAACACATGTAAACATCATTATGGACTTTACGGCTGTTTTAGTTGTTTTTTCATTAACACAGTATGAAGGATTTATGTCTAAATGTTGTAAATTAACAGTACATAAGATTTTATTTTGGATAAAATGCAGTGCAAAGGAAGTTTGTCCTGTTTTGAAGTCATACACTCTCATGAAGTATTTTTAACATTTCCTGTTCTGTAATTTTGCAGCGAATGAAAAAGTGCCTTACAGTTGAGTCCTCAAAAGCATTTATTTTCTGGAAAACAAAGTTTCTTTGTTTGTGTGCCATAAAAATAGATTTTGTTCACTCTCTTCTTCTGTAAGTTTGTTTGTAAAATCATTTGTGATTTTGCTATCGAGTCCAGTGCGTCTCTGTACATTGATATTACTCTCTAACACACACGGAATGTGACCTTTACTTTCGACAGCTCCCTGTGAGGCTTGTTCACCTTTAACATTTTAGGGGTTCAACCTTTGACCTTTTCTTGAGAGCAAGTAGCTCCTTACCTAACGCAAAATGGAGTGTTTCAATTGCATACGTTTGCAAACTGGACTGATCTAAATTGCACTGCAGAACAGATCTTATATTTAAAACCGATATTAAACGAAATTGTGCAATGCATGAATTTGTTTTGATTTAATGTTAGAATCACGTCAGGTCCATTCATATTTTTTTTTACTTTCACTTTCACTTTGTGAAAGGTCAGTTGCATGTTTTACTTTTAGGCCTGCGCCTTGTTTTGATCATTATTACTGGTTTCTTAACGTTCCTTCTGAGAACAGCTGTATTTATAGCGCTCTCTATCGGCGCTATTATTAGAGATGTGATTTTCCGCTTTGGACACTAGAGAGCGTTATTGCGCTTGTGCTACACTTGCCAACAAATCTAGCGGAACAAACCGTATTGTATGTGATAGAGCAAATCACTATGCAATGCACTCGAAATTCAGTTAAATAAAACGTGCTGTAAATTTCAAACAAAGGAGCACAGTGAAGGGTTCGGGTTAATATTTAATTATGAAAGTTAGCAAATAAAACAATCTAGAGCTTTAGTTGAGTTTCTGGATACTGTATCACTAATAGACTATTCAATTTCAGACATCATGACAATGACGGATAAACGCAACACTATAGACTAATAATATACCAGACTGTAAACATTTGCCTTGTGTTATAGTTTAAGCATTATATGATGCATAAACACTAAGCAACTTTTTTAACCCTTGCCACCTTATTTCAGTAGCTGTTATAGACAGATGATTAAAGATAATTAACGACAATAGCCTACATTTTTGGTATATATATATATAAAAAAAATAAACAAATATTGTACAAATTTCAAAACCAGTTAATTAAACATCAAGTTATACTATACATGTATTAGTTTAATGGATGCAGAATTTATTTAGGTCCCAAATTAAACCCCAAATGTTGTTAATAATAACAACTTTGCTCGACAGCAGCCTTCAAAATTGTTAGAAGAATGAAAATGAAGTTCACACTGCGAAGAATACAATATACTAACACAATAAACGAACATTTATACAGCAAAGCCTGAAGACTTGTTTTTCTGCAGTCAGATTAAATAACTGCACGAAACGTAATTACGTCATCGCGTTACAGTGCGTAAGGAGCCTCCCATATTATAACTTTTGCTTTAGCAAATGAAACCGAGGAACAAAATCTGTATAATTGTTTAGGCAAAAAAAGAGAGAAAATGAAGTTTGTTTCAAAATTGCTCTCATTGCTCATGTATTTACCCATTTATGGTAAGACGGTACAATAATGCCAGTATGGTCGTGTGATCAAGCTGCAAAAGATCCTCCGTGAGACTCGTATGTTTGTCTGATGAGTGCATGTGTAAATCAGTGATGTTCTGCTGTTTGTTTGCATGTATCACTATTCAAGATCTTTAGAAAAACATTTTCACAGCACTTCACAGTTGTGCAGTTTTGCTCGGCTTATGATTGACTCCTCATTTTTTTTTTCTCCAGTTGTGTCTGATTTTCACACATGCATAGTGTTTGTAACTGAGGGAGATTCAGTCACTCTAAATTATGCTGAGGCATTAGGAATTGAAGATGAATCGTTTACTTGGAGAATTGACAAACTTATGGCTGGACACAATGGACATTTCTGGAATCGGTCTAACTGTAAAGATGTTCAGTGTAAGGACCGTAATAAGCGACTCCGAGACAGACTGAAAGTGCATCAAAATGGATCCCTGACCATCACAAACGCCACAATCACAGACTCCGGAGGTTACTGGTTAAAGGTCGAGCATCCAAGGTTCGGCGACGATGTTAGATTCTACTCTGTTGTTGTTCGTGGTGAGTCCTGTTTAAAAGCAAGTCATGTACATTTAAATCACATTGTTAGTGTATTTAGATACCATTCAGAAAGTTTTTGGTTATTTTTACTCCAATTTATCTCATAATTTTGTCAAAGAAAATTAAATCTCTTTAATGGTGTGGAAAATAACACTTCCTAAAGTATTATTATGGGTAATATTTATCTATGTAGTATTCACGTCTAGTATGATGTTCATTAAATCACTCAAGATCATTCGTGAGACTCATGTTTGTAGGATGAGTGAATGTGTGAATCAGTAATGATCTTCTGCTGTTTGTTTGCATGTTACACTATGAATCCAGACAGATTTCTCTACTCTACTGATCTGTAGAAAAACATTTTTCACCACATTTTCCTGTTGTTCGGTGTTGTTTGATTTATAATTAACTGTTCAGTCCTACTTCAGGTTTTTTCAGTTTTGATACAGATGGAGTGTCAGTGCTGGAGGGAGATTCAGTCACTCTACACACTGGTCATCAAATGAAACAAGAGCAAGTACTTAGTTGGTATTTCAATAACACTGTCATTGCTGTAATCTTTGGAGATCTCAGTAAGATCTGTACAAATGAGAGATTCAGAGACAGACTGAGGCTGCACAATCAGACTGGATCTCTGACCATCAGGGACATCAGAACCACAGACTCTGGACTCTATGATCTACTGATCAATAGCTACCGTGGTTCCCGCAGCAGAAGAAGGACCAAGGTCTTTCCTGTTGCTGTTCATGGTGAGTCATTATGTTTAAAAGGAAGCCGTATATATTTTAACTGGTCTTTTATTTCATCATCATTGACTTTTGTTCATCAACCAAAGTGCAGAGAAAGTAACTTGTGTAACTTGTTTCCTTTTTTCTCTCTCTCTCTCAGTAAAAGATCCAGCTGAATGAGATGAAATAGAGAGAAGGTCAGTGGTGGAGGGAGAATCTGTTACTTTAGATACTCATGTAACAAAAAAACCAATAACAGTTCAATAACATGGTATTTTAATGACACTCTCATTGCTGAAATCACTAGAGATCAGCGTAAAATCTGTACAGATGTTCATTGTAAAGATACTGATGGGAGATTCAGAGACAGACTGAAGCTGGATCATCAGACTAGATCATCACAAACAGCAGAACCACAGACTTTATACTGATCAGCAGCAGCAGATTTAGCATCATTAGGTTTTTTCAGTGTTACTGTCACTAGTGAGTATCGTTGAGTTGTGATACATGAAATATCAATCTTTGTTCATGTAGGTGGCTGATTAAGAGTGAATGATCGGACAATCCTCAAATGCAAACTGTGTGTGTTTTGCCTTGAGAACAACCATACATTTGTGTTGTGTTTTGCTTTCTTTTTATATATTCTTCATTTATTCTTCATTCATTAATCATTTGATCATTATATTCATTTATATATTCATTTTATTGATTCATTCATTTATATTATATTATAGTTGTTTATATATATATATATATATATACAGTAGTCAACATTTGAAGTGGATCAAAATAGTTCATCAAAGTTGTCCTAAGACAAGAATAAGGTATTGTTTTGGTTTTAGGACAACTTTGACTGAAAGATTTTGATCCACTTCAAATATTGAACCTATATATATATATATTTTTTTTTTTTCCCAATGTTGTTTAGTCTTATGACTGTGTAGTTTCAACATGAATAAAAATGCGCAAGAATACATGATATTTAATTTACATTTAATTACTGTTAAAATACATTTTGCCTTGTGTTTTTCACCTTCTGTCTATTCATTTTTAACCCAGTTAGTTCACCCAAAAATGAAAAGTAGCCCATTATTTACTCACCCTCAAGGCATTCTAAGTGTATGTGACGTTCTTCTTTCAGATGAATAGTTATATAAACAAATGTTCTGGTTCTTCCAAGCTTTTTAATTGCAGTTTTTTTGTTTAACAGTCCAAAATAAGTCCAATAACGCATCCATCCATAATAAAAAGCACCTCATATGACTCCAGGTGGTGAATAAAGGTCTCCTGTAGCCAATCAATGCATTTATGTAATAAATATACAAAATGAAAACATTTTGTAAACAGTTTTCTCTAGCTTGCGCTAACAGTCGTACATGCAAGTTGCTCTGGGCGGATGACATAAGATGCATGCGCCGATGAGAAGTGACAAACATGGATGCGCAGAGGAGAGAGCAAAACAAAACATTGGTCACGAATTAGAAGTACAAAACAAGGATTTTGATATAAGCCAAGAGGCTTCCTTTTTTTTGCAGTTCTTGCTGCCTACATCATGCTTGACCTTCCCAATATGCATCTGTCACATAAACAGTCTCGTGAACAGTCTGTTAATTTGCATTAGACAAAGAAAAACCCTGATTTTTTTTTTTTTTCCTCTGAATCCTCATTTCTCTTTGGTTGAAGAAATTAAATTATCTTGGAGCCTGAGGATTAGTAAATAATCAGGAAATTTTCATTTTGGGTGAACTATTTCTTTAAGGTGTACAAAAAGATCTTTTTACTGTTCACATGGATGTTACATACATCAATCTTTATGAACTGTTGAACTGAACTGAATTGAACTGAACTTGTGAACTTTATGAACTTAAATGGATGCAGTCACGACATAACTAATGTCTGTATTGTCAAAAATGTACAGTAGTCAGCGGGATTTCTAATTATTGGATTTATTAAATACAAAATAGAAAACATTCAATTCAGGTTAATACTGCTAATGTATCACTCTGAAAGGGACTACAATTGATCCAACCAAAGCTACAATTGATCCAACCAAAGCTGTGGGCCCCGCCTGGGCAAGCATTAATTAATGTCATTAATACTATGGTATTGGTGTGGTATTGTGTGTGCAATCCTTTGGATTTCCGGGGAAATGTAATTACTAATTTATTTTTTGTAAAACTTTGAAACTTTGAAATACTTCACCCAGTCATTGCCTCCGGTTATGACAGTTAGGGTACGTGTAAAAACTCCCACCTCATTTTCTCCTCCAACTTCAAAATTGTCCTACAAGACCAGAGTTTACAAAGGGAACATGCAAGAAGATCAAAAAAAAAAAAAAAAAAAACAGTAAAACAGCGATGTAGGAAGATTTTGAAGTTGAAGGAGAAAAGATGGGAGTTTTACACATACCCTAACCTGTCATGACCGGAAAAAAAACAGTTCACACTAGCTAAACAAGATGAGTGTTTGAGGTTAAAAAGTATATAAATTGTAATTTATTTGTAGAAAATAACCGAGCATGTAAGGGGAGACCAGGGATGGGTGTAACATTTTTGGCATCTCTGTCTGTATTTCTGTTTTTAAATGATTGCTGCAGCAACATGCCACAGTGTGTGTGAGAGTGACAGAGCAAGCGTGGGTTTATGTAGATCAAAGTAGGAAAGTCTGGACCTTGAGCGCAGCTGTCCTGCAGAGTTTAGCTCCAACCCTGAAAAAAAACAAAAAACTCCCCTGCCTATAGACTTTGTAATCCTAAAGATATTGATTAGCTTGTTCAGGTGTGTTTGATTGGGGTTGAAGCTAAATTCTGCAGGAAAGCGGCTGATGTGGAGTCATACAATGGTCTGAAAATCCTGATTAGCTGGAATGTGTGCGTTTAAATTTCTGAATGTACAGGAAGGCCTAGTTCCATCAGTTTAATCACCGTTTTATATTAATGTGCTACCTGAAGCGCACACATATACAGACAGTCACTAACACACAGAATGTCCTTACTATTATATTGATGTTTTGCTACATTTCTGAGACTGGGAACATTTCAGTTGCATTGTTGAAAGCTCTCGGATTTCATCAAAAATATCTTAATTTGTGTTCTGAAGACGAACAAAAGCCTTATGGGTATGGAACGACATGAGGGTGAGTAATCAATGACAGAATTTTCATTTTTGGGTAAACTATCAATTTAACTTACCATATGAAATAATTAGCCTTAACTCACCTAAAATTAAATATTGGAGAATTCTGTAGTTGATAAAGTCCAGTTCGTTCATCTGTGATGTTTGTAAAGCCTTAGTACTGTTTGATTTGATGTAGGCCTTTCTGATGTTTTACTTTTAATTGTATGCTGACTCTTAGATGCTTTTATTATGGTATAAAATAATTATGTTTACATTCGTCATATTAAGTTGCTGTTATAGACAAATGTGAAGCGGAAACAAACAAAATAGTTTAAAATATTTTTAACTGTCTCTATGCAGCGAAACTCACTAATTAATAAAACCAAAACTAGACGACGAAGTTGTATCATAAATTTGGTTTCCCAAACAACATGAAACGTATAATAAACTACATCGTTCCAAACACCTCTGATTAACAGCAGCATTCATCTTAGAAAAATTAAATAAACATTATAAGTTTTGAAATGTCACATTGCTTATTCAATCAGTGTAATATTTAAAAAACTATAAAATAACATGCATGCAGCATTGTACAAACAGAAGCCCAGCAAGACGTTTGTTTCATGCAGTCAGTACGTCAAGTGTAGGGTATTAATGGGAGAAATAATTTTTTTGAATCATTTCAACCAATTGCTTTGCAAAATGATTTACTCTTTCGAAGCTTTCGAAACACACCACAAGCTGGTGACGCGAAGCCTGCTGGTCAAACTATGTAAATGTAGCAAAACCCTAACATGCCTAACCGCTTTTACAAAACAATTGCAAATGTTTTACTTAAAGTGTATCTTATGAAATAGAGTTTGCTCAGCAGCAGCCTTCAAAATCGTTAAAGAATGAAATTCACACTGCAAGTTACGAATGAGCAATGCAACATACTAACGATTCACATTTATACAGCATACAAACAGCCTAAAAAGTTTTTATGCAAGTAGATTAAACAGCTGCAGGAAACGTGATTGCGTCATCGCGTTACATTGCGTAAGGAGCATACCTATTTTTCCGTTAGCAATTAAAATAAAGGAAAAAGGAAAAAGAGTGCTTTTATGCCGGATCTGTATTCATTTGTAGGCAAAAAAAAAAAAGTATGAAGATAAAGTTTGTCTCAAAATTGCTGTCATTGCTCATGTATTTACTCGTGAATGGTAAGTTGTGATGCCAAGTTTCTTTGGTGTATGATCATCAAGTTGCGAAAGGTCTTCAATGACACTCTTGTGTTTGTCTGATGAGTGAATGTGTAAAACAATGATGTTATTTTGCTGTTTGTTTGCATGGGTTAGCCTACATTATGACTGTATTACGTATGTATTACATATTTCTCTACTCACACATCACATCACTTGTGCAGTTTTGTTCAGCTTATGATTGCCTGCTTTTTCTCTCTCTCTCTCCAGTTGTGTCTGATGTTGACACGTACACAGCGTTTGTGATAGAGGGAGATTCAGTCACTCTAAACTATGGCATGACAATAATCGAAAAAGATTGGGTTACTTGGAGAATTCACAATCTCATGGCTGGACGCAATGGATATTTCAGGGATATCTGCACAGACGTTCACTGTAAATACCGTAATAATGGACTGAGAGACAGACTGAATGTGAATCAAAATGGATCTCTGACCATCACAAACGCCACAATCACAGACTCTGGAGATTTTCGGATTTTTATTCGCAGAAGAAACAAAGAGGACAGTTCTGTTGTTGATTGTGGTGAGTCATTATGTTTATAAGCAAGTCACAGCCTACATTTAAATCACATCATTATGTCTCTCCTCATGTTAGTGGTGGGCAGAGCGAGGCTTTGTGAAACACTGAAAGGGCTCTCAGGCCTCACGCATTCACAGTGAGACACGCATTTCAACCAGTTCACACACTCTCACGCTGAGAAGTAAGGGATAACTTGTCCCGCTATATAATGTTTATGGACGATGCGCAGGTTTGCAGAGGGAAGCTCTCTGCCGAGTTCATAGCTGTCTTGAGAGTTAAATGCCACCTACCAGCAAATATCAGTCACTCGGAAACATGAACATGCACACACGTGATGAGGCAAGCGGCGGAATCGGCGCGGGGCCACCGCTTTCTGTGGCAGTGGAAGCGTTTTGTGCAGTTAAGGCGGTGGTCGTGTTGCGGTCTCGGAGCGGACGTTGCCATTTGTATTTACTAAAAACTAACAAAGTAAGAGAGAGCTGATGTTGAAGCCGCCAAATTCATGCTAAAGTATTAGCTTTAAAAAAAAAAATACAGTTAAAAGATAGACAAATAACTCACATATACATACATATATATATATATATATATATATATACATATACACTACCGTTCAAAAGTTTGGGGTCAGTAAGACTTGTAATAGTCTTTAAAGTAGTCTCTTATGCTCATCAAGGCTGCATTTATTTGATTAAAAATATAGAAAAAAAAAAACAGTAATATTGGAAAAAATGTTTTTACAATAGAAAATAATGTTTTTTTATTTTAACATACTTTAAAATAGAATTTATTCCTGTGATGAAAAGCTGAATTTTTATCAGCTGTTATTCCAGTCTTAAGTGTCACATGATCCTTCAGAAATCATTCTAATATGCGGATTTATTATTAGAATGATCAATGTTGGATAATATCAACAGTTGTGCTGCCAAATATTTTTTGGAACCTGTAATTTTTTTTTTCAGGATTCTTTCATGAATAACAAGTTTAAAAAGTACAGTGTTTATTCAAAATATAAATATTTTATAACAATGTAAATTATTTATTATTAACTTATAATAAACTTTTAATTATTAACTTAATACATCCTTGGTGAATAAAAGTATTAATTTCTTAAAAAAAAAAAGAAAGAAAGAAACAATAAAAATGTACTCACCCCAAACTTTTGAACGGTAGTGTGTGTATATATATATATATATATATATATATATATATATATATATATATATATATATAATTTATAATAAATAATATATAATTAAAAAAAAAACATGTTGGGAAGGTTATTTTGAAAAGGTAATAGGTTACAGATTACAAGTTCCCCTATTTAAGATGTAATAAGTAACCATTTCAATTGCTTTAAAAGTATAACTTTTATGTATCAAATGTATAATACATTTGATTTCTTTTCTAAATTTCTAACTACTGTTTTCAACTGTTAATTTGAAACTTTTAAAGGGGTCATCGGATGCCCATTTGCCACAAGTTGATATGATTCATATTCATATGATGGTCTTAATGAAAAGCCTATAATACACTTTGGTTAAAAATTCTCAATGGTAGTGTAAAACAACACCCTTTTTACCTTGTCAAAATGAGCTCTGAAAAAATCATCCCATTCTGAGGGACTGTTCCTTTAAATGCAAATGAGCTCTGCTCGCCCCGCCTCCCTCTTCTCTCTAATGCTCTGAGAGATTGTTTACTTTAGCCGCATTTACCACTTTTAGCCGCTAAACTTGCTAACTAGCACATTATTAGGAAAGGTGATTGCAGAGATTCATAAAAAAAAACTTATACTCGTGCTGTAGGTGAAGCTGGATCACATTTTTTTTTTTTTCACGAAAATCACGAATTAGCGTGAACATAGACACATTTATGTAGATCGGGAGGCGCATTCCCTTCACAAACGTAATCTACTGCATCTTCAGCGGCTCAGATGTCAGGAATAAATGACGACCACTATGTTCATTATTACATCCAGCAACACAACACCTCAATCGGTCAATCAGAGATTTTCTTGACTAATTTACATCCCTACTCCGGCATCAAAACAATGGAGGTCAGACTGTTACAGGTGATGTGAGGTAAAATGCTCATGTCAATCAACTATCGTGGGAGTGGCCTCTGTCTGTGTGAAGCCACACCGACAAGGGGATATTATTTTTACACATTAATTAAAAAAACACTGCATGGATTTTTATCATTATAGGGTAGATTTGTACATACACTGCCAACACACATTAATGTTCAAACAACATGTAAAAGTGAACTTTGCCTCCAGTGACCCCTTTCAAGCAGGCAGGATTAACCTTGTATGTACATTGAGCACTGCTGTTCATCGGCTCATTTGGGGCCAAAAGTAATTTTTATTTTTTATACATTTGTATTTTTTAAATATATACTAGTTTACACAGATTACCCCCCAATGGTAAACCATTGAAATGAATCCTCGTTTACTGAAATCATGTGATGTTGGTAGTTTGATGTGCACTCTGAACCACTGTTTCGAAACAACCGATTCACAAATTATTCGAAGCTTCATGAAGCAGTGCTTCGAAAGTGCCCACCACTAATGTCCCGAGGCTTCGAAAGGATTCAACACCTGTCTTTACGGTGACACCTAGTGGTCATTTTCAAGTATTGCTCTGAAACAGCCTTGACAATAAATCAGCTGAGGGAAATGTTGTATAGGCCTGTCCACTAAATGGGATGGGGGAGTGGATAGTGTGCTTAACTAATATGCAGTCAGAGTCTATCACTTCAGGATTGAATCCTGGGTGAAGCATGTGTAAAATTATAGCTAATAAACCTTTAAAAGTTTAAAAGTGTTTTGTTGTGCTGTTCTTGTAATGTGTCGCAACATCTGTCTGACAATTGAATGAACTCTTTGTGAAAAAATGTTACTTTGGTCATGAAAAATGATCATTAATAAAATACATCAAGCCACAACATCTGACATTTTTACATATAAAGATTTTATTTTAAAAATATGAATTGTTCTGCTGTGTTAACTCTACTTTTATACTTTGTGGGAGTTAGGTTAGGATTGTGTGGTTTGTTTCAGACCCTTTCAGTCAAACGCAGATTTGGCATGGATGTCACGTCTCGAAACACTTGAAACGCCCCGATGATTTGTTTTGTAGTCACATGATATGGGTGTTTAGAATCACACTTTGGAGCAGTGTTTTGAAACATCTGCACCTCGGGATGTTGACACCGTGTCGAAATGTCAGTTTCACGTCAGCCATCCCTACTTCATGTTCTAAATATGATCCCATACAATTTAGAAAGATTTTGGTTATTTTTACTCCTAAGCATTTTAGACATTTCACTTTTCAATTTACCTCATTATTTTGTCAAAGAAATACTGACAAACTGTAGAGCTGTAGTTCACTGACAAACTGCGCAAAGCTTGATGTTATTTTCTGTGGTTTTGCGCAGCTTGTCAATGAACTACAGCTCTGTGTATTAAATTCTGCTCTATCTGTAAACACACACATGATGGAGATTTACTACTGATTACATGACCAGCTTTACTGACAAGATGCGCATTGGATATCGCATGTGATTTATCGTCCAGCCCTACTTACCATTTCTAACTTCTCTGGACATCTGTTTTAACAGGTCTATTATTTCATCCTCATTACTTTTAGTTCATCAACCACAGTACAAATAATTTGGTGTTAATCAAAAGTATGTTAAATGTGCTCATAATGTGAACTAACAGTCTTTCTTGACTTTCAGTCCAAAGAGCAATGTGATAGTATCCTTTTTATCCATAGTAGGTTCATGTTGTGCAGCTTGTTTTTTTATCCTAAAAATATTTATAGTAGCTGTTGGTTTGTGTTTCAGGTGTTCCTGCTGTTGAACAAGATGAAATGAAGAGAAAGTCAGTGATTGAGGGAAAATCTGTTACTTCAGACACCTGTGTAAAAAAACCTCAAACTAATTCAATAACATGGTATTTTAATGACATTCTCCTCGCTAAAATCACTGGAGATCAGAGTAAAATCGGTGCAGATGTTCAGTGTGATGCTGCTGGGAGAAACAGACTAAAACTGGATAATCAGACTGGATTTCTGACCAGCACAAACACCAGAATCACAGACTCTGGACACTATAAACTGGAGATCAGAAGCAGCAGATTCAGCTGTTTTAGGAGCTTCAGTGTTTCTGCCACGAGTGAGTATAATTAATTCATGACACTTAATAATTCTTTCCATCTTTGATCTCTTACAGTGAATACAAGAAGTAGACCTTAAGTTTTTTTTTTTTTTATTTGGCTATCAAAGCTAATGGAAGTCCAATGAAATAACTGGAGCGTTGAATAGTGCACTCTAGGTTAATATCAATATAAACCAAAATATTAATTTATTAAAAACGCAGTTTTCACTGTAATAAATACAGAAGTCATTGTAATATATATATATGGAATGATGAATATAGAATGCTCAGTAAGACTGGCTATACTTCACAACAGCCTGTTAGCCAGGCCCTGCTAAGTATCCTACAAACAGGAAGTAACCTGTGAAGCAGAGGGAGCAGTACACTGTCAATATTCAGCAGAGGTCTCCCTCTGCTGGCATGGTATTACAATAGCACACTATTGAATATGTGACTATTCATCTATGTAATATTCATGGGTTGTGTGATGTTCATTAATAGAGCAGTTCACCCAGAAATAAAAAAAATTCAGATTATTTATTTATCCTCAAGCCGTCCAAGATGTATATAACACTTAACTGAAGAGAAATTAAGGCTTTAAAAAAAAAAAAAAAAACATTCCAGGATAATAGAAGTGACTTTGGTATCATTGTCTGTTTGTTTGTATTAGAGGGAGAAAAAAATCTGTAATGTTTTCCTCCAAAATCGTCATTTCTGTGAATTAAAAAAAAACTCACATGCATCTTAGATGGTCTAGGAATGAATAAATAATCAGAAAATTTTATTTTGGAGTAAACTACTTCTTTAAAGGAGAAGTCCACTTCCAGAACAACAATTTACAGTTTAATGTACTCACCCCCTTGTCATCCACGATGTTCATGTCTTTCTTTCTTCAGTTGTAAAGAAATTGTGTTTTTTGAGGAAAACATTTCAGGATTTTTCTCCATTTAATGGACTGATATGGTGCCCTGAGTTTGAACTTCCAAAATGCAGTTTAAATGTGGCTTCAAACGATCCCAAATGCAGTTGTAAACGATCCCAGCTGAGGAAGAAGGGTCTTATCTAGCAAAACGACTGGTTATTTTCTTAAAAATAATACAGTTTATATACTGTTTAATGTCAAACGCTTGTATGTGACGCTTATTTCTCTGGATTTAGTCATTCTTCGAAACATTTGGGATAATATAAGTACACAAGTCAGTTACATTATGAATCCAGAGATTTTTGGTTTAGCTTGTAATTACTTGTTGTTGTGTTGGTTCAGATGGAGAGCCAGTGTCAGTTTCAGTGATGAAGGGAGATCCGATCATTCTAAAATCTGGTATTAAAACACATCTACAAGAAAACATTAGATGGATTTTTAATGACACTTTCATTGCTGAAATAACTGGAGATCAAAGAAAGATCTGCACAGATGTTCAGTGTGACGATGCTGATGAGCAATTCAGAGACAGACTGAAGGTGAATCATCAGACTGGATCTCTGACCATCATGAACATCACAAACACAGACATTGGATGTTATAAGCTGCAGATTATCAGAGAAAGAATCCATGAAAAGCACTTCAGTGTTTCTGTTAATGGTGAGTCTTTATGTCTATACAGTATTTAGAGAATTTCTTCAAAAAATGCATTTACTGTTAAAGTGGAATACATTTTGTTCACTATGACGTACAGTAAAACATTTAGTTTAACATTTCAGTTTCATCAGTAAGGTTGAAAATGAACATTTCTCATCATATAATATCTGACTCTAGCTTTATTTATTTATTTTTTAAGTTCATCAGGAATCCAAAGTACAGAGGATTTGATGGAAAATATTCTAAAAAAAAAAAAATAGTGGGCAAATGTTGCTTTTCAGACTGAAAATTTACATTTTAATGTTTTCTTGTCTTCAATCAGCTGTTGGTTTATGTTTCAGATGTTGCTTCAAATGAACTAGATGAAATAAAGAAAATGTCAGTAAAGGAGGGAGAGTTTGTTACTTCAGACTGTGATGTTGCAAAAAAAAATAATAATTTGATAAGATGGTATTTTAATGACACTATCATTGCTAAAATCAAAGGAGATGTCCAAAAGATCTGTACAGATAAAACGTGTAAAGAGAGATTCAGAGACAGACTTAAGGTAAATCATCAGACTGGATCTCTGACCATCACAGATACCAAAACCACAGACTCTGGACTTTATAAACTACAGATCATCAGCAGCAGAGTCAGCATCAAAAGGAGCTTCAGTGTCAATGTAGCTGGTGAGTATCATGATATACTGTATATTGTGTAAACGTGAGTTTGTCTGAAGAAGGAATGTTCTTCTAGTGTTTGTTTGTTACATGTGTTACATTATGAATCTGGACATATTTGAGTACTCACAATCTTTATTATCAGAAAAACATTTTCACTGCACTTTCATGATTGTTTGGCTCAGAATAAACTGTTAACATTTTCCTATCTTGTGTCTGGTGTTTGTGCAGGTTGGGTGCTAGTATCAAAGAAGGAAGGAGATTCAGTCATTATAAACACTGGTGTTAAAACAAACCAAAAGATTCAATGGTATTTTATTGATACCCTCATTGCTGAAATCACTGGAGATCTCAGTAAGATCTGTACTAATGTCTGCTGTCAAGAGAGATTCAGAGACAGACTGAATGTGGATGAGTTTGGATCTCTGACCATCATGAACCTCATAACTAAAGATGCTGGAGTTTATAAACTAAAGATCAATGGCAGCCTCGTAAAAATCTTCAGTGTTTCTATCGCTAGTGAGTATAATTTCATGATGATGCTCAGTAATATCTGTCTTTTATCTCATATGTGTCCGGTGCCATCTGCAACCAGTTTACTTTTATCTACTTTCAAGTCAAGGCATGTGTGCGTAAATTGATCAGTGTAAATTGAATGTGATGCGAGTCACTTTTATTTTCTGCCAAATTAATAGAAATGTAAACAAAAAACCCATTATTTATGTGGGAGATTCAAACATATTTGTAGAAAAACATCTCGGTTACGTATGGTAACCCTCGTTCCTTGATGGAGGGAACGGAGACGTTGTGTCGAGTAGTGTACGACACTAGGGGTCGCTCTTGAGAGCCCAAACTCCTCTGACAGTTTTGAGAAAGGCCAATGAAAATTGGGTGTGCAGATTGGCATAGCTGGCCACGCCCCGGCCATCCGGGTATAAATAGGGTCGCGTGTGCATCCGCTCACTCATTCTGATCTGAGGAGCCGAGCGTCTCAGCTCACTTAGGGGCGGTCAAGAGATGTGGCATGGAGGACACAACATCTCCGTTCCCTCCATCAGGGAACGAGGGTTACCATACGTAACTGAGACGTTCCCTATCTGTCGTACACTCCGAGTTGTGTCGAGTAGTGTACGACACTAGGGGTCCCCGTAAAAACACGCCACATATCTGGCCGCGTCATGAGTGATAAGTGCAGAAGTAACAGGCCAATGTGTTAACGTAAGTGCAGCTCACCTCTGTGACCATCCAACGTCCAACGTCCTTCCTCAGTGGAGCGGCTGAGTGTCTTGAGATCGCTGGGGAAAAATGCCTGTTTCCCGAAGGAAAAGGCATTACGGAGTTCATGACCTGCCCAACAGGGGGGGTTAGAGTGACATTGTTAGATATGGGACCTGAGGTGGGTCTCACACCCGGGGAGACAGCCAGACTCAGACCCTAGAGACAACCTGTCTTCAGGGGAAAACACCGCACCACAAGAGTTATAGGTGGAAATACACACATGGGCCCACATAAGGAGCCACTACATATGGGGCACAATCCAATCATGAATAAAGGTGTTCATACCTTGTGATGGAATTCCATAGCGAGTTCCTCCGCTAAACTCTGCCACGTCCAGAAGTGCCAATGATGGAGATGGTGTCCAGGGTTCGCATCAGGAAACCTACTGAAACTGAAGCGTAATCACCATTAGGGGAAGCGCTTAATGCAAGCTCTACACCGACCAGTGTGCTGAGTCAAGAGTTAGTATTCAAGACTCTGGCTGACACTGGTTCCATATGCAAATTGTAAAATCTGGCAAATGTGTTAGGTGTAACCCAACCTGCAGCTCCACAGATGTCTGTTAATGAGGCCCCATTTGCAAGGGCTGCCGAGGCAGCGATGCCCCTGGTCGAGTGGGCTCTTACCTCCAGAGGGCAGGGTAGGCCGAAGAGACCAGCCTGGGAAATGGGAGCGTCAAGAAAGCGCACTTTCTCAGCGTCTCGCATCTCGGCCAGGTTCAGCCATAGGTGGCGCTCCTGGACCACCATAGTGGACATCGCCCTCCCCAGAACTTGCGCCGTGACCTTCGTAGCCCGTAGAGCATAGTCGGTCGCTGAGCGCAGCTCGTGTAATAACTCTGGGTCAGGAACACCCTCGTGCAGGTCTTTGAGAACTTTAGCCTGATAGACCTGCAAAATCGCCATGGCGTGCAGAGCGGACGCAGCTTGCCCAGAGGCCACATAAGCCTTCGCTACAAGCGCAGACGAAAACTTACAGGCCCTGGACGGAGTCTTGGGCGACCCCTCCAGGAGGCCGCGTTTTGCGGCACAAGTGCATCGCAACCGCTCTCTCCACCTGAGGGACCTCTGTATACCCCCTCGCTGGACCGCCATCGAGGGTGGTGAGGGACGGGGAGTTAGCGTATCGTGAACGAGCCGACAGAGGGGCTTTCCACGACTTTGTTAACTCCTCATGCACTTCCGGGAAAAACGGAACCGGGGAGGAACGTGGCCTCGAGTCATGTCCACTGCCCAGGAACCAGTCATCCAGCCTCGAAGGCTCAGGGCTGGGCGGGGGAACCCACACAACCCCAATCTCCTTGGCTGCCCGTTTTAGTGCGGCGGCCATTTCGGCATCTGCCACAGACTGAGATTCCACCGCCGGAGTGGCGAATTCAGTCGTGACGTCAGCCTCTGACGGCTCTCCCTCCGATGCTACTGATCCTGCCTTTTCCTCAGCAGAAGCCCCGAACAAAAGATCCAGCCCATACTGAGACGAGCTTTCAAAATCGTCCGGAGACTCCATCGGTGGACACACAGGGTGAACGGTTTGCGAGGACGTACCTGGCAAAGCGTCGCTCAACACCTGTCGCTTTTCCTCAACGAACATCGCCGCGGCCTCGTACCCGGAAGTAGAAGGACTGGAGCGGGAAGCCGTTGAAGCGAGCCGCGGCTTCTTCGAAAAGAACGGGGCTCTCGAGCGAAGCGTGCCCAAGGGCATGTCCTCGCAGTTCTGACAACCTCCATCTGCGAACGCTGCTTCAGCATGCTCACGCCCCAAGCATTGAACACAACGTTCATGCCGATCGTTAGGGGAAAGGTAGAATCTGCAACCAGTAGGACACGGACAGAAAGGCATAGTGAAACACACAATCTGCCCGTGGAGCTCTTTTAGAGAAAATTTGCTCGATTAGAGGAAAATCTTCTCTTGAAGATCGCCGTCGACGCACCCAGGGGAACTCTCACAACACGAGCCGTGTCAGAGAGGAAGAGACCACTGTCTGTGCCGTAGATCCAACGACGAGAGAGGTGAATGTTGTCTGTAATGACCACTTGCCCCTTGTTGTTTTATTTTAAGGCGTCATTAGAGGGCGCAAGGGAACTTAAGGTTAAAGCTGCGGTACAAGAGAAGAAAGGTCTCGTGCATTGTATAGTGCTCGCTTCAGAGCAGCATTTCAAGTTTATTATACCGTGAAATTGTGTTTAGCCCCTTTTTTCTTGGCAATATCGTGACGAGGTACGTTAAATTTATAATGTATTTCATGCTGTTGTGTTTACTTCTTATTTTGTGGAAAAGTAATCCTGTTTAAGTGCATCACGCTGTTCATGCTGTTAAGTTTATATTGTCACATTGCATACGTACTGCTGGAGTTTAATTTCTGTTATGTTTCTTTTGTATAGTTTTACGGTGATAAAGGATGCAGTATGGATAAGGTTGAGCATGGTGCATTGAAGTGCTGTGATGTAAAGGAGTAAAATAATCACGGCATTATTTAAGTTTATTGCACCAAGGCTTAATAAAACTGCAAACACCCGTCAAGACTCTCTGCTTTATATCTTGGACGTGCCAAAGGGGCCGCTACATTGTCGCTTCTCACACAGAGACGCTGCATTCGGCTCTGAAGAACAGAACGAGTGAGCAGATGCACACGCTGCCCTATTTATACCTGGATGGCCGGGGCGTGGCCAGCTATGCAAATCTGCACACCCAATTTTCATTGGCCTTTCTCAAAACTGTCAGAGGTGTTTGGGCTCTCAAGAGCGACCCCTAGTGTTGTACACTACTCGACACAACTCGGAGTGTACGACAGATAGGGAACATAACATTGTATCTTAACGTGGTGGAAAACAGAACAATTATCTGAAGTATTAATACGTGTATTATTTATCTATGTAATATGCATGGGTTGTATGATGATCAATGACCATGTTTACTTGTAATGACTTGTAATGAACTGTTGATTGCTTCTTTAGGTTTTTCTGTTGGTTCAAACAAAGTATCAGTGAAGGAGGGAGTGGATTCTGTCACTCTACACACTGATGTTGAAACAAACCAACAAATAGATATTAGATGGCGTTTTAATGACAGTCTCATCGCTGGAATCAGTGGAGATCTTGAAAATATTTGCCTAGATGTTCAGTGTAATACAAGTACTAAGAAATTCAGAGGTAGACTGAAACTGGACAATCAGACTGGATCCCTGACCATTGCAAACGTTGACACCACAGACTCTGGAATTTTTAAACTACAGATCACTAACAACAACAGCAGCAGCATCCAAAGGAATGTCAGCATTACGGTCACTGGTGAGTCATTATGTTTTTAAAGCAAGTCCTAAAGGGTTACTCCACCCCTAAAAGATTTTTTTGTCATTAATCACTTTCCTACATGTCGTTCTAAACCCTTTGTTCATTTTCGGAACACAATTTAAGATATTTTGGATGAGAAGCGGGAGTCTTGTGACTGTCCCACCGACTGCTAAGTGAATAACACTCAAGGCCCAGAAAAGACATTGTCAAAATAGTTAATCTGCCAGCAGTGGTTCAATCTGAATTTTCTGAAGCGACGAGAACACTTTTTGTGCGCAAAGAAAACAAAATATCGACTTTATTGAACTTTTTCTTCTCCTACGTGACACTTTATGCAAGCATGTTCATGAGTTCACCAGCAGACCACGACGCATGCGTACAGACGAAACATGCCTCAAGACCAGCGTGCCTCAAAACATGCAGGACGCATACACGTGACCTGCTATAATGATGGGCAAGTGAGCAACTCGCCTGCCTGTTGCTTTCTAGTAAGGTCCCTTCAGACCTTGATTAGCTTGTTCAGGTGCGTTTGATTAGGGTTGAAGCAAAACTATGCAGGGCTGCGGCTCTCCAGGACTGACGTTCGCCACCCCTGAACTATACTTTCGATAAAACATTTGCAATGGGTTTTATAAAAGCTGTTTTTATCCATGTTTTGTTGCATTTACACACTTATGACCAGCAGGCGTCACTATCGTGTGGTGTTTCCAGCACTTCGAAACTGAATTATTTTGCGAAGCAATTGGTTTGATTCGAAGCTTAGAAAAGGTTATAGTTACTCCCATCACTAACCTTCTAAAGTAGAGGCTAGCGTACAGACAGAGCGTGATCTGAGGCGCACTAGTCTGAAGCTGCTGTCACACTGCACTTTTCGTTCCACTGACTTCCATTCGAATGCGAATGCGTCAGAACGGAAAGGCACCGGTGCCAAAAAAATTCACTGCAGGGGCGGATCTACCGGGGTGGCAACTGGCTTAGTCTCAGCCTCAGACGTCACGCCCACGGAACGTTGGCTAAACGTCTGATGCATATGGTACACTTAACTGGAATCACTTCAGGAATGTCGAAGTCGTCATCTGATTAGTTGAATTTGATCGGATTTCCGGGAGACGCGAGTGTCGCGTTTATTTTCGGTCCGCCTGGAAACTAAGCGCAGACAGATTTACTCAGCGTTTTGCTAAAAGGTGCTTATGCAGACGCCATTGTTGTTATACACATTTGCGACGTTCGCAAACAAATTACTGACTTACTGCTTGTTCTCACTCTTCTTCGTCAACTTTCAATGCTGGTTATTTTAATGACTGATTTGTTGCATGCCAGTCTGTTGTTGTGGGGGCATTTCCACGCACCGAAACGTGACGCTGAACGAAACGAACTGTGATTGGTTGTTTGACATGTCGGGCAAACGGCCTTATGGGCGGGCCTTGGCCAATGAAAGCTGCCATGAATTCCAGACCTTCAGCCGTCAGTCTGAAGGTCTGGCTACGCGAGACTACAACTGGCTCCCTAAGAAAAAGCTGTGCCACCCCACCTGCCACCCCAGAATTATCACAGAATAAAATATTTATGTGCTACTTTTCGGCAGCGGTGATGACGGTTTAAATAATGGCAAAGACACGTCTTTCAATAAACAGTTCATGATAGTTAGACGCGCACGCAGCGCGCCCAGTGTAGTCGGCTTCATTAATTAACAAATGATTCTTATGAACCGGTTCTTTTGAGTCAAAACACAAAGCGCGGCCCAGTTCATTAACGAATTGTTTTTACATTTGTTCGTAAATCAAGTAATAATTACTGCTTCTGGGCTAATTTGAAATCTAATCGAAACAATAACCTGAAATCAATAAGAAGATGCCGATCACGTAAACTGATAGCAGCGTTAGGTAAAGAATCTAGTCGTATTGCAGAATCTCTCTTAAGTGTAAATTCTCGTGTTGATTCGTTCAGCTCTCTCCTCTCTCCGTTGTTAGGATGCAGAGATTCTGATTGGTGTGTCATCAGTTTTGCTAATGTTTAACTTAGTTTAACTCATTGTTAAACTTTTTGAGAAATGTGTCTTTGTTTTGAGAACTGAATGAATGGTTCGGGAAAATGTGCCAACTTAAATAAGTTACACAGAGAGTACATCAGATTATGGAAATTGTACTGTAGCACATGTTGTACAGCTATAAACGTGTGACTGTCAAATTTTGATCTGTAAACATTTTTTCACAGTATGTGTACTGCGTTTTGCAGAACTGAGAAATGACTGCCTAGAGATATAGTATTGTGTCAGAAGACCAAGAAACTACTGTAGTACTGCACACTGTAATGAAATGTGGCCAAATGTGCAGAAAAATGTGCATTATTATTATTGTGGTATTGTGGCATACCAAGTTCATATACAATTTTTTGTTATTTGAACTTTTCTAGTGATTATTATCTACTGCAAGATTACTACGGTAGTAAAATGAAAATCTTTTTTTTTCCCCAGAAAAGTTAATTGCTGATTTATACATCTGTTCTGTATCTGTTTTTGTTATATTGTTATTGATCTCGTGAATGTTCACTGACAGGAAAGTCATCAGTGCATTTAAATTGTATGTAAGCATTTAAGAACACCTGCGACAACAAGATTGAAAAGTTTGAAAGACAAATGTATGCTGGCTTGTCTTAAAGTCTTGTTTAAAAACATAACTAGTTTGGTCAGATGTTCTAGGTTTGCTAAAGGGTTGCTAGAATATTCTGGGTGGTTGCAAGGCTCTTGCTATGCAGTTGCTTGGGTACATGGTTGATAGTGTGTTCTGGGTGATTATAGACATTTCCACCTCTGTTAATAATAGAAAATCAAACATTGTTTTCAAAACTGAACCAGTTTCAGTGCTTTAATATTATTGTATTTTTTTCTAATGTTAGGATATTCAAATGTTTTTGTTGCTCTTAAACTTGCACTAAAACATGATTTATACCATCTAAATAGCCTATGTACGTTTAGTAGAAGTTAATGTCTTCTTTAGTGATACAAGCTCGGAAATATTTATGACCTGTTGAAGCTTTTTATGTTGTATATTGACTTGGTTCCATGATGGATATTGAAATGTTATTTATTTTTTATTTTAAACAGTATAGATGATTACCTAATGGTAATGCAATATTTGTGAACACAGCTGTATATCTCAGACTATAAATCCCCTAAAACTATGCATGGGGGCTTGCTTTGGTGTTGCCACCCCTCATAGACCCCATGCCACCCCTTTGCCACCCTAAAAATTGATTTCTAGATCCGCCCCTGTTTCACTGCATTCCAAAGTTTAAGCTCTGACCTGCGAATTCACATCACGTGACACCGGCCGTTTCTCAAATGGAAGGTTGCATCCTCTGAAGGTCGTATTTGCATGCTGCATATGTCATCAAACGTGGTTTATTTCAGTTAACTGAAATTCTGGAGTCACACGCATATTACAACACTTTATGCTTCACTAAGAATAATGGTCAAATTTGTAACTATTAATATTATAAAATAAGATCTGCGTATGCAGCCTACAAATATGACCTCTGGACCCTAATGTCTCTAATGACAAAATTTTCATTTTGGGGTGGAGTAACCCTTTAAATCACATCATTTTTGTGTATTGATCTTTTTTTTTTTTTTTGCAGTGACACACTTACAGACTGAAAGCTTGAAAATGTTCTCTCATTTTGTTTAGATTATTGTTTTCAGCAAAAGATCTTCTAGCAGCTGTTGGTTTATGTTTCAGGTGTTTCTGCTGATGAACAAGAAAAAATGAAGAGAAAGTCGGTGAAGGAGGGGGAATCAGTCACTTTAGACACCATAGTAATAATAAGCAAACCAAATAATGTATTGTGGCTTTTTAATGAAACTTGCATCGCTGAAATCAATGGAGCGCAAAGGAAGTTCGGTACAAAAGATCAGGAAGATTTCAGACTGGCAGTGGATCATCAGACTGGATCTCTGACCATCAAAAATACCAAAATCACAGACTCTGGAGTTTATAAATTACAGATCACCAGCAACAGCACAATTCGAATCACCAGTGTCAGAAGCTACAATGTTACTGTCACTGGTGTATATCATTTATTCATTCAGTGCATTTTTCATTGAGCAGGTTTACAGTCCAGTTTGGAATGTATAAATTAATTTTTCATTGTGGTTGACTTAAACAAAAAAGAAGTAAGATTTGACTCTGACTTTGAATTTAAATTTAGCTAAAAAATATTTAGTAAACAAGTTTCAGTATTTTACAGTTAGTCAAGTGAATCCAGCAATCGCTTTAACTGTCAAATTGGACAAACTGGACATTGTCTTAAGCTTGGGCTGTAAACATGCTTTCCTCCCCCTCACATCAATGTTATCATATTATAATCAGATTATCAGTTGCTCAATTATAATTATGATTCTATGTTTTCAGCTGACCTAACAGGAGTATATATGGCTGTTTATGGTGTTCTTCTGCCGATGGTCACATCTGCTGGTTTAATTTACTCTTGCAAGTGCTATTCAAGAAGGAGATGTGAGTGTTACATACAGCTGATTTAACAAGATGGAAATTTGAGATTTGTTATGTAGAAATTATCTTTAAAAAATATGCATTTTTACACCAGTTAACCAAAGTAATGTGTGTTTAATTTAAGTTATTACTGTTCTAACAGACATCAAGAAGCGGCGCAGACATCAGGTGAGATACAATATTAACTGAATCTGTCTTACAGGAAAATAAATATATAAATAAATAAATATCGCTTAGAAATAATTTTATAGAAATGCCAGTAATAACTCACTTATCAGGACAGCACTGCTCTCATATTGTTATACTTTATAAGAAAACAGTGGTGTGGTTAAATGATATGACATAACTGTATTAATTTAGTACATTATCAGAATTATATTTATTATTTTTAAACTGTTATGACGGTGTAATTCCCACTTTTATCACCACAGACATTTTCAACTGCATCAGTAAGAGTAACAATAAGTTCAAACAATAAAAAAATCATAAAAAATATTTATTATACTATAAATAATTTAAAAAATACAGTGTGCATACACTGTAAAAACAATTTGTTGAGTCAATTTAAAATAATTTGTAACCTGGCTGCCTTCAAATTTTAAGTTCAGTCAGCTCAAACAAAGTTTATTCAACTTGAAATGTTAAATTATACTAAGTGACAACTTGTAGAATCAACTTGTAGAGTTGAATCAACTTAAAATTTTAAGGCAAATGGGTTACTTTCCCATCTGTTAAGTTAAGCAAACACAAATATCTAACTTGTTACTTAGCTACTGTACAATTTAACATTTCAAGTTGACTAAACTTATTTTAAGGCAGTAGGGTAACAAATTATTTTAAGATGACTCAACAAATTGTGTTTTTTATTATTATTATTATTATTATTATTATTATTATTATTATTTGCAGTGTATTGTCACACCCCTGTGGACTGTTTTGTTGGTTTAGCCCTTTGGTGCCCTTATATGGTCTTTCCTGTTCCGTTTCTTGTTATGTCGTCATTGGTTAATATTCTTCACCTGTCTGTGTCTCGTTAGCTACCCTTTATAAGTTTCATTTAGTTTATTTTGTCGCTGTCTGATCTTAATGCTATGTAATGTTATGTCTGAGTGTGTCCCCTGCTGTTCCTCATCCTCGGCTCCTTCCTACGTCTCCTTGCTACACACGACCCTGACATGTAAAAGGCCTTACAGTGACAAAACCTATAAACAATCTAAATATCAATTTCTTTTATCTGTTTTTTTTTTTCTTTTCCATTTATCGACAGGCAAATGGTGTTGAAGACTCATTCTCAGATCAGACTGATGCTGTAGTGGCAAACACTTCTTATGAAATGAGTGAGACATTAACATAACCTTATTTTTTATTTGGATATTTGGATACAACATTGAGATGAGTTGGGAAAGAAGAGAAGTGGATAAAGGTCTTTCTCAAGGAGAAATAGTTTAATGATTATACCAACATTTTAGCAGTCGGCACTTATATCATTCGTTAAACACTAAATGGAACTATATCAATATGCTGTATTATTGACAAAAAAAAAAAAAAACACAAAAATTATGTTTGAAACAAGAAAACATTTAGCTGACTCTCAGCTGATGACATCTACCCATAGGAATTTAACATCTATTATGGCATTACTATATAAAACTCTATTCAGTATCATTCGGCAGCTCTGTCGCTTACTCAGGAGCAAAACACCCTCCTCCATCCCCAACTCCTCCTTTTGCCACTGTCTGGACTTCTGATATTCCTCACTGAATCAGACTCCTTTTATCTGAATAATGTGTTACACTAAAATATCATTAAGTACATTAATGATATCTGCTTTGTTCTGCTCTGTTCTGTTTACCCTGGGGGTTTTTTATTGCTGCTCTCCCTGCTCATTCATGACATGCTGCATGGATGGGCAGGGAGTTTTTTTGCCCAGAACAGAACCATGCCGCCAAACCAAACTGTATGTTAACTGTCTATCATTTTGATGACAGTGGTCCTGACAGAACTAAAATGCTGTTTTACATTTGTCACAGAACAAAAATGCATTTTAAATATATAACGAGAGGAATATCCCTGATGAAACACCAGTGTGCTGTTAGTCCTAACATTCACGTTGCACTAAACTGGTGTTTTTAGCAGGAATCTTTTATATAATTGATGAAGCACTTTTTATATGTTTGTTTGTGGTGTCGTAATTTGTGGTTCAAAGGTTCAAATCCTGCCTGGGTTTTTGCATGAAATATCACCATAGTGTTTATTATCAAAATGCTTAATCTCAGGAACTGAACCTGTTGTAATGGAAACTGCAATAATAACAGAACTAGGACAAAATGCCAAGCAGTTTTTTTTAATTGTTATATATTTTCTACATCTGTTACAAGCTGCATGCACCTTTATTGGTTTGCTGGTTTTGAAATATAACTTTATTACCAAAGTTACCAAAGTTTACTTACAGTCATAACAATGATATGCACTTTGTATTTTAATGTTCAGAGGTTTGCTGCTTAACACTGAATGTATTTGTTGGTAAAATTGTACTTCCTTTGTAAAATGTTTTTCTTTTAACTTTGTAATGAAAGTGTTGTAAGTTGTAACAGTCTGCTTCTTATGAATATGCTTAGCTTTTTAAGCTGAAGTTTAGAAGAACAGTGGGATTTAGTAGGTGAAATTTTTAATGGTTCTGTTTTGTATGTTATTTCAGTAAATATAAAGTACTGTAATATGCCAAACCCCTCAGAAAAAAACTGTATTGCACCCTCAGCAAAAGAAGAAAGATGTGCCTTTCAATATTTTTAGAAACATTTTCCCTTTTGGTTTTCTTTTGTAGCAGCCAAAGAAAATGTTCTTTACTCTAAAACTGCTTTGACACTATCTGTATTGTATAAAGCACTATATAAATAAAGGTGACTTGACTGGACTTGCAAAAGCAGTGTTAGCATTCCTTGTGGTGCTATTTACCGTGTCAGTGGTTTTAGAGTCCGAAGCCTAAATTCTGAGTTATGCCAGTAGAAGGACCCCGTTGGAAGACTCACTCTGTGGCAAAATTAATATTTATATATATAAAGTTAAGCTTTTTAGAATTTTAGTTGAGATTGGACACTGTGGTTGCCACTACATTAAACTAATAAAAAACATTAAATTAAACGATGAGAGCAAAACATCCTGAAATAGAGTAACTGAGAACAAAACCAAAATGTGTGAGAAAAACAGTGAATATGTAGAGAATATGAATATGTAGAGAGGCACCAGGATGACATGGAGTATTGTGGATCTGCTGAACAATCCGCTAAACAAAACAAATCAAAAGAATAAAAAGAAACACATCATAAATAGCTGTCTGTCAACATTGAAATAAAATGGCACAATTTATCTGTCTTATCAGATAGGCGCACCATATTTTTAATTGAATAATTAAAAACAGGTTTATTCCCTGCTTCCAGTTAACAATCAAAGAAATTCAAATGGTTTCCACTACAAATACCATTAGGCTGCAAATATTACAACCCGTCAACTATTAACAATTAAAACCACATTAGGATTTAGAGGTTTTAACAACACCAATAGAAGGTGAGAAATGATCAGGAACCATTACAGTTAAAACTAACACAATTCCCATTATAAAACCATTATAAATTCTATGATATTTTTTTTTTCTTTCCTCACATGCTCCTATTCTCAACGATAAAATCAAACTGGATGCATTTTCGCTTAATATCAGCTCTATTAGACAGAAATTCATTGATTGTGTTTTGCTCGACCATTGTAAGACATGTATTGTTAAAATCTCTCTTCTGGTCAACGACAAGTATAAATTTAAACATTTTCACAGCACTTTGCTATTTTGCTGTTGGGGAGAGCTATTTCGCACACCGGGCAAGAAGCTCAAAAGTAGGGTAGACTGAGTACATTTGAAACATGTGTACAGTTGAAACACATTAAATTACTTGCATACACAGGAACCCCGAGCCATGATTTTTGCTCCACACATGTGTATTAGTGTTCTCTTTAATCGTGGGAAATTTAAAATGTGTGTCTTTAAAATGTGTCCACCCCATTATCGTTGAAGACCAGCAATAATAATTTTCATTTTGATTATATAATAATGGCAATATATACATGTCAAAGTCAGACATGCCCCTTTGCCAGCTGTGATGCTGGTTACTGGTTTAAAGTCTAGTGAAGACAAATATGTAAGAGTGTCCAGCCTTTGCAACAGACGCCTAACTTGTCCAGAGCTGAGAGCTGATCTCAACAGTGTGCGTGATGTACCAGTGTCATTAGGGTTGGGTATTGTTAGAATATTATCAATTCCGATTCCAATCCTGCTTATCAATTCCGATTCTTTTCGATTCCCAGTTTTGATTCCAATGTGAATAAAAGATTATATCAAGCATATTTATTCTGTTTCTTTTTTTGCTAAACATTTAGTTGCAGCTGAATACCATGAACAAAAATCAACAGGCTACATAAAACAAGATTCACTTAAGAGCTGTTTGCAAAATAGAGCAATTCTGGATAAATTGGGTTGTTGTTGTTTTAAAATGGAAGTTGTGGTTCTTTACGATTCTGAAGAAAAAAAAAAAAACATTAGACAACTAAACAAAATCACATGTAGGCCTAATTTATAGGTGAATGATTCAGTGATTCACTCAAGATTTACTTGGTTCATTACTGGATGAATCAGTGTTTTTGAATGAATGATCAAAGACAAATACATTATTAACAGCCCCCTTTCACCATCTACTGGCATAACAACGTGATCGATAAATCTTTAACATTATTTGGAATGTCACTTTTAAAAGGATGATTTACTCTATTTTGATCTCTACCGTACATATCAGAGTTTGTAACACAGAAATAATGAACTGTGTGGCTGAAAAGACTGAGAAACTGTTTTATTCATATTCATGACAGTGGCTCTCTTTAGGTCAGCGGCAGCACGAATGCAGATTTGAATGTTCAAATACGCTGCATGGAGAAAAGGTTGAGGAATCAAACAGATGAATCATTGTAATTTAGGAACAGAATCACGTTGGTATTTGAATCGTGTTTGAGATTTTTTAACGATCTGTTAAATGAAAATGCTTTGTCATGTTGGTGGTGACACATCTATTGCAATATGTTTAGCTTATCAAATATTATAGGCTACTTTGCTTTTTTGACTTCTGATTGCAAGTGTAGCCATTCTTTGGAGCGCTATGTGCTTAGATTAGCAAGCGAGGTTCTGGCAGATCGCTAGGTCAGGTCCTCACAGATGGAAATTGATAGAAATTGATAGGAGGAATCGAATTTTTAATTTTACAAGAAGTATCCGATTCCTGACCTTAAGTATCCGATTCTGGAATCGGAATCGATTTTTGATACCCAACCCTAAGTGTCATGTACTACTGTCCGTCAGAGACTCCAACAAGCAGGTCTACATTGCCAAATATCAGCTAACCCTGGTGAAAAAAACAGCATATGCTGGTAGGTATGTTTTGATGCTGGTTTAAGCTGGTTTATGCTGGTTTAAGCTGGTCATGTTGCTGGTCAAGGACCAGCTTAAACCAGCACCAAAACATACCGCATCCCAGCATCAAAACATGCCTACAGCATATGCTGTTTTTTTCACCAGGGAAGAAACCACTGCTAAGATCAACAAGAAAAACAGACTGCAGTGGGCAAAGAAGCACAGAAACTAGACAGCAGATGATTGGATGAAGGTGCTCTGGACGGATGAATTCAAATTTGAAGTTTTTGGCTCGCAGAGTTGGTGAAAAGATGTTAGATGCCTGTATCACACCCACTGTGAAGCATGGAGGTGGCAGTGTGATGGTCTGGGGCTGTTTTGGAGCAGGAGAAGTTGGTGACCTGTATCATGTCTAAGGAATACTGAACCAGCATGGATACCACAACATTTTGCAACGACATGCTGTTCCTTCTGGTCAGTGCCTTATTAATCAAGGCTTTATCTTCCAACAAGACAATGACCCCAAGCACACTTCCAAGCTGTGCAAATCCTATTTGGAGAAGAAAACAGTCAGCTGGCATCATGTCTGTCATGGAATGGCCTCCCCAATCACCCGACCTCAACCCAATTGAGCTATTATGGGAGGAACTGGACCGTGATGTCCGTAAGAAGTGTCCAACCAGTGTGAATCATTTTTGGGCAATTCTTCAAGAGGCTTGGAGATATATATTAAGTCAACTGACAGCTCGGATACCCAGATTATGCAGAGCTGTAATAGCTGCTAATGGTGGATATTTTGATTAATTAAAAATTTAAGTTTTTTTCTATGTATAAACTCTTTATGTAATAAAATATGTTTTCGTAGTTTGTGTTGTCCCTTATCAGTGCAAAATTATCACAACTTAAAAAGGATTTATGCCAATATTTTAAAAGTGGTTTATTAATAATAATTATAATAATAATAATAAAAATATCCTGTTAATAACTGTGTTTATGTCTGTGTGTTTGTATGTTTGGACACTTCAGTCTATTAGGGAAAGTGGTATTTAGGGCCAGGTGTTATAGGTCATTAAGAAAGCGCGAGCAACCACATCGGCTTGGTAAATACATTCAGGATTTAGGTAACGTTAATGATTTTTTATAATGCATTACTTGTCTCAATGTAAATATCAAACATAGCGATTAAGTCTATAGCAGTAAGAGCACCATCTGCAGTTATTATATATGCAGTGTTATTTACTGCTTGAATTTCCTAATGAAATGGACAGAATTTGAAATCTAACACTTTGTTTCGTATCAAACGTAACACAAAGCCTAGGCCAGGGGTCACTAGACCCGGTCCTGGAGGGCCGGTGTCCCTGCAGCGTTTAGCTCCAACCCTAATCAAACACACCTGAACCAGCTAATCAAGGTCTTACTAGGTATACTTGAAACTTCCAGGCAGGTGTGTTGAGGAAAGTTGGAGGTAAACTCTGCAGGACACTGGCCCTCCTGGAACAAGTTTGGTGACCCCTGGCCTAGGCCAATGCTATGTACTGGAAGGAAGGTGCACTGTGTACTGTTCATTCAACAGCTGAAAACAGCATAGACCAAAAGATCGATTAGGATTTAAACAACAATATTGGTTTATCAAAATGTGAATCTATTAAAAAAAATTTTAAAAACTTTTTTTTTTTTTTTTTGTTTACTCAGCCCTAGCTTATTTTGTTGTTTTTAAACAATGCGCTGTCGTCCTGTAGGTTCACGATTAAAAATGAAAATGTGAACAAAAATAAAAGCACTTCAATGCTTTAAAATATGAAAATTAAAATGACGGGTCATAATAGATTATGACGGAATTTTTAGAATTTTTGTTTTTTGGTAAATTCTAGCGCAACCTCTAGAACCTCTAGTATATATATATATATATATATATATGCGCCATTCTGCCAGCGCTTTTACTGGAACAGATTACTTTATAAGCGGTTTCAAGTATAAAAATGTTTGCCACTATGTAACCACTATGTGGTGGTGGTGTTATAAGTTTCATTGTTGTGTATGTAATTCAGTTCTTTGATAATATTTTATTCTTTCTTTTTTGTAGACCACACACTAGTGATGCGCGGATGGCGGTTATATCCGCGGGCGCTGCGGATAATCCGCGGGTCGGGTGGGTCGGGTAATAAAAAAATGCATTCTGATTATTTGCGGGTGGGTCGCGGGTGGATGAGATGAATCAATAATGAGGCAAATATTAACTACGTTTTCTAAAATATGAACCTGTTCTAAATATTTTTTTTCAGGCAAACGATTTCATTTGTGTGTGTGTGTCTGTGTGTTCACCTGTTCGAGAAGTTGTGACAGAAAAAAAGACATTCCAGATCAAGTTTTTTTAATCCGTCGGCTTTGCGTATACCCACTTCTAAATTCCCTCTGATGCGCATCATTCAGTAGTGTCCTGCATTAGCCAAAATCATGACAGGCCACCATTTCTAATTCAATCGTATGTGAATAAATGCAAATATTCGCTCAAAACACATAGTAAAGACGGTAGGGAATGTGGCGCCCACTATCTATCTAAATCAGAGAAAAATATAGGTGCGGGTGGGTGGCCGGTGGATAATTTATTTGAAGCTGCGGATTCGGGTGACGTTTGAGCTCATCCGCGCATCTCTACCACACACACACTCAAACAAATACTTATTTGATCACCTGCAATGCCCTACAGCTATGTTGTGTGCATCTTGGTTGCAAATTACTCTTATGCTACACTCCTCCAGACCAAACTAAATCAGCTCTGTGTTCCTAGCTCTATCTCTCAGTGGATCACCAGCTTTCTGACAGATAGGCAGCAGCTAGTGAGAATGGGGACATTAATATCAAGTAGCCGCACCAACAACACTGGCGCCCCTCAGGGATGTGTTCTCTCCCCACTGCTCTTCTCCCTGTACACCAACGACTGCACCTCTAAAGACCCCTCTGTCAAGCTCCTGAAGTTTGCAGATGACACGACTCTCATTGGCCTGATTCAGGATGGTGAAGAGTCTGCTTACAGACAAGAGGTTGAGCAGCTCGCTGTCTGGTGCAGTCTTAACAACCTGGAGCTCAACACGCTCAAAACAGTGGAGATGATCATAGACTTCAGGAGAAACCCCCCTGCACTCCCACCTCTCAGCATCATGGACAGCACTGTGGCTGCAGTGGAGACATTCAAGTTCCTAGGGTCCATCATCTCCCGGGACCTGAAGTGGGACACTCACATCGACTCCATTGCAAAAAAGGCCCAACAAAGGTTGTACTTCCTTCGACAGCTGAAGAAGTTCAACCTGCCGCAGGAGCTGCTGAAGCAGTTCTACTCAGCTGTCATCGAATCTGTTCTTTGCACATCAATAACTGTCTGGTTTGGCTCAGCCACAAAATCAGACACCAGAAGATTACAGAGAACGGTTCGGACCGTCGAGAGGATTATTGGTGCTCCCCTGCCCACCCTTCAAGAACTGTATACATCCAGAGTGAGGAAAAGGGCTCAGAAAATCACTCTAGATCCCTCACACCCATGTCATCCCCTTTTTTTGAACTTTTGCCATCTGGTCGGCGCTACAGAGCCACAAATACCAGGACAGCCAGACATAAGAACAGTTTCTTCCCTCGGGCAATATACCTAATGAACAGTTAAATGTTCCAGACCCCCCCCACACACACACACAATTGTGCAATAAAAATATGTGCAATAACCTTTATTTGTTACCACCTACATCTCAGTACATCCCGACATCTCATTCTATTCTATTCTATTCTACTCTACTCTACTCTACTCTATTCTATTCTATTCTGTTCTTTTTCTATCATCTGTAGCACACCTGTATATACAATTTATTTATTTTCTTAAATCTTATATTGCAATTTTTGTCTATTTATATTTACATATGTGTATTTTTTTATTCTCAACTTATATTATTTTCTCTGTTGTTGTTGTCGTCTCTGTGCACTGGAAGCCTGTGACACCAAAACAAATTCCTTGTATGCGTAAGCATACTTGGCAATAAAGCTGTTCTGATTCTGATTCTGATTCTAAGAGAAATTAAACTTTTTGGATGAAGATGATCAGACCCTGTGTTTTGACTGACACCCCTTGAGGAAAGCTATAGATATCACACCTCACCTAATACAGTCCTTTCAGTCTGACTCCAAAACAAGTGTCTTTCAAAACTTTATAAGGAACTGAAACTGTTGTAACGGGAACTACAATTTTTTAGGCATTTTATATTTTATATTATATTATGTATTATTTATTTTATATTTTACATTATGTTACCTGAAGCTGTAAGCCATCAAGCAAATTAATGTTTTATTCACAATTCAGCAGCTTCTTATACAGATGTTTAGTTTTTTTAGCTGACGTTTAGAAGAACAGTGGGATTATGGTTCTGTTGTGTACGTAATACGCCAAGCCCCTCACCAAAATCTGAACTGAAACCTCAGCAGAGCACAAAAAATTGTGCTTTGCGCAATATTTTTAGATAATGTTTTTTTCCTTTTCCTTTCAGTTTTATTTTGCAGCATCATGTGCTTTAAAGCTGTAAAGCTGCTTTGACACAATCCGTACTGTATATAAATAAAGGCGATTTGACTTGACTAAAATTTTTTAGCACTTTTTTTAAAGGAACTTAAGATTTTTGTAAGAAGTGCTATTAAAACAGATCAGGTTTCCACAGACGGTTTGGTCTGGTTGTATTTTGATATTGTCAATTTTGTTAAACCTTTTATTCATAAAGATTATGCCTACATTATTTTAACACCTAAATAAAAAGTGCTCACAAAAAGATGGTTTAGTGGAAAAATAAAATGGAAATGGGTTGTTGTAATTTTTGTGGCCCTAATTACAATGTACATGGTTCCCAAATGCCTTAATTCTGAATTATGCCAGCCAGGCATAATAGGACCCGATTAGGAGTTTTATTTATTTATTTATTTATTTTTATTGTAAGACCATGAGCATACTTCACTTTGTGGCAAAATTATTATTTAAAGTTAAGGGGAAATAACAAACAAACACTGTATTAAGTGGTGACCACTAAATTAAACTAATACAGAGGAAAAACAAATAAAAGAAATCAAACGATGTGATACATGGAGTGTTACTTTACATAAAGCAGCGATATACACAAGACAGTCAGGGAGTTGTTCAGAAGTGTGTAAGTTTAGGGTAAGGGTGGGTTTAGGTGCTTCAATTAAAGTATACATTTATACAAAAATGGTTCTATCTACAGAAGTCTATAGGATGCAAAAAACGTTGAAGCTCAATATCTCAAAAATGATCAGAATGCAGATAGAACTGCATATTCAAGAACATGACAACACTTCACTTCGTCATCGTTCTGTACTGAGCCTCCCAGGTTACTTTCACTTACTATTGAAACAGCAAAACACGTTCAGTTTAAGACTGTAGTCCAAAACAGTTCATCTTATTATCAAACTGGCAGAAGTTTTGACGAATTTTCATTTTATTAAAAAGTGTTTACGTACATACGTGGCGCGCACATCAAGCTCCTCACCGATTAAATTCCTCTCTCCTTTGGCCAGCATCACTCACAGCAGAGCAAGCCTGTTCTTGATAACGCTGCTGTGTAACATTTCGGAATTGCCGACGACGAGACACATTTTGTGGCATCTGCCTCCCTGGTGAAAAAAACAGCATATGCTGGTAGGGATGTTTTTATGCTGGGATGGTGGTTAGGTATGTTTTAATGCTGGTTTAAGCTGGTCCTTAGCTGGTTTAAGGACCAGCATAAAGCAGCAAAGGACCAGCTTAAACCAGCATCAAAACATACCTACCAGCATGTGCTGTTTTTTTCACCAAGGCTCTAAGCTACTTTTCACTGAGCTTTTCTATGGAGTGACTTTTGTGCCAATACTGATCAAACAAATGCAGTGTTTTGCAAATAAACACGATCTGCTTTGCAAAGAAAAAATGTGACTTTCAAACAAGCACAAAGTGATTCACAAATACAAAACACTATTTGAGACAGGGGTGCCCAACCCTGTTCCTGGAGATCGATTTCCAGGAACAGGGTTGGACACCCCAGATTTGAGAGGAAGTGCAGTGGTATGGAGAAATATATGTATTGTGTGTTGCAACTGTGAGACTCATTTGCCTTTTTATGAGGAAACTTGCCTTGATTTTCTCACAAATGCGTGCAGGCAGATTTTCTCACAAATGCAACTGAGCAACTTCCTTTTCCGAAAACAGCAGATGGCGCTGTCAGTCAATTTACGCTAGTCTCCAGAGACCTGAAACATCTGTTTACCATTTCAGGGAATACGTGAGTGGGGAATAGGTGAGTTTCATGTTAATTTTTTAATGTTTATTGAACCAATCAGATAAGAGTAAATGGAGTCCGTGAGAGTCTCATTTGATTGGCTACAAAAAGGTGGTGGACCTTCCCTCCCCCTCACGCTTGCAAAACTTGGTGAGTGAGAGAATCATGCCAAAAGTGTAAGCGCAGATAAAAGAAAGACGGAGCTGTACATATCGGATTATTTCAGCAACTTTGTGCCCTACATACACAAGAAGTCATTTAGACATTTGCAACAGATTGTTATTTATACATACAGATTGGTTCTACGCAGTCAATCCATTTTGCAGTTCTTTAAACTGTTGTTTTCGTGTGCAAATCACTGTGCACAGGCTTGCAGTGCTTTTGACCATATTTTAGTGAAAACAAAGTGCCAAAAGTGTAAGCCCGGAGAAATGGAAATCGGAAGAATGCAGATCGTATTTATTTTGCGAAAGCATGAAGCTGCAGTTTCACAATACATGAATTACACTTACGAGTAACAGTAAAATGCTGTGGATCATTTTTCTTACGCTTGAAACACGATTTACACTTTTACAAAGCTTCTCTTGCTCATGCAAATTTTAATTTACGCTTGCAGTCTTATGTACACTTGCACAATGCGTACTCTTCACATGCAAATCTTTATGGCATTATTTTATCTCCATATCGGTGCTGTCAAATCAAATCAAATCACTTTTTATTGTCACCTCACATTACTGGTACAGTACATATGAGTGAAATTCTTGTGTGCAAGCCTCTCTGCAACAGTGGCATACAAATAACGAAAATAAAGAATAAAGAATAAATATACACACAATGAATAAATACGCACATGAATGCATATGCATACAAGGTATAAATATACCTGTATGTTTATACATATATATATATATATCTATATATCTATACATATATCTATATATCTATATATATATATATATCTACATATATCCCCATTATGTGTATACACAATGTAAAGTGCTAAGTGCAATATGTGCAGTATGAAGTGCAAGTGACAGAGGGTGTCTATATAGTGTTAGTGATCAGTTTTCAGTGTTCAGCAGTCTGATGGCCTGATGGAAAAAGCTATCCCTCAACCTGCTGGTTCGGGACCGGATACTACGATACCTCCTGCCTGACGGAAGTAATTTGAACAGATTGTGACTGGGGTGACTGGAGTCATCGATAATCCTCCTCGCTTTCCTCAGGCACCGCTTCCTGTAGAGGTTGTGGAGGGAGAGAAACTCACCACCAATTATCCTTTCAGAGCACCGCACCACTCTCTGCAGAGCTTTGCAGTTATGGGCGGTGCTGTTGCCGTACCAGGAAGTGATGCATCCCGTGAGGATGCTCTCGATGGCACAGTGGTAAAAGGTCCTGAGGATGCAGGGGCTCACACCGAATCTCTTCAGTCTCCTGAGAAAGAAGAGGCGCTGCTGCGCCTTCTTCACTATTTTGTCCGTATGGACTGACCATGAGAAATCCTCCGCCAAATGTACACCCAAGAAACGAAAGCTGCTTACTCTCTCCACAGCAACGCCATTGATGGTGATGGAGGTATGTGTCCCTCCACACCTCCTGAAGTCCACTATCAGCTCTTTGGTCTTAGCTACATTGAGGGTCAGATGGTTCTCCTGGCACCAGTGTGTTAGGGCACTGACCTCCTGTCTGTATGCCATCTCGTCACCACTAGTGATGAGACCCACCACTGTTGTGTCATCCGCGAACTTCACAATGATGTTGGAGCTGCTAGTGGCCTTACAGTCATAGGTGTAGAGTGAATACAGGAGAGGGCTCAGTACACACCCCTGTGGAGCGCCAGTGTTCATTGTGATGGAGGATGAGGTAATGCTGCCCAGTCTGACCATCTGGCGTCTGTTGGACAGGAAATCGAGGATCCAGCTGCAGAGAGAGCTGCTCAATCCTAGCTCTTGTAGTTTCATGTCCAATCTTGAGGGTACAATGGTATTGAATGCTGAGCTGTAATCTACAAACAGCATTCTCACATACGTATCGCTCTTCTCCAGGTGGGAGAGGGCAGTGTGTAGTGTCAAGTTTATGGCGTCATCAGTGGACCTGTTATGGCAGTATGCAAATTGTAAAGGGTCCAGTGAGTCAGGTAGCGCAGAGCGAATGAAGTTCCTGACCATCCGGGCCCGCGGCTTTGCGTGCGTTCACCTGTCTGAAGCACTTCCATACATCCTCTTCAGACACAGTATGCGCATTAACGTCATCCATGATGCGTACCCTGTCCAGTCTTGTGATGTTTGCTGTGTCAAATCTAGCGTAAAATACCTTTAGATCCTCACACAGGGAGGCCGAGGTCTGTGGTGTGCTGATATTTCCTCTGAAGTCTGCGATTGTATTAAGTCCCTGCCACATTCTCCGAGGATTGTCAAGTTGTTGTTCCACTCTGTCCCTGTACTCATGTTTTGCTGACTTAATTGTTTTCCTAAGTTGGTAGTTGGCGCATTTATAGTCCAAAGTGTTAGCAGAGACAAAGGCAGAATTCCGTGCCGCCAGTGCCATACGAACATCCCTATTTATCCATGGTTTCTGATTCGGATAAACTTTCACTGTTTTGGATGGGACAACATCGTCCACGCATTTCTTGATGAATCCACAGACTGACTCTGTGTATTCATCGATGTTGTCTGCCGCCGTACGAAACATTTCCCAGTACGTGTGATTAAAACAGTCCTGTAACATGGATTCTGATTGATCTGACCAACAGTGCACCGTCCTAAGGGTTGGAGCTTCCTGTTTCAGCTTCTGCCTATAGACTGGCAGGAGCAAAATGGAACGATGATCAGATTGGCCGAACAGGGCGCGGGGGAGGGCTTTGTACGCATTCCGGAAGGAAGTGTAGCAGTGGTCAAGCAGCCGCTCTCCTCGTGTGTTAAACTGAATGTGCTGATAAAGTTTTGGTAAAACTTTCCTCAAGTTAGCGTTGTTAAAGTCCCCGCTCGTGATGAACGCCGCCTCAGGGTGCGTGGTTTCCTGACTGCTGATCGCGTTATACAGATCCCTGTGTGCTCGGTCATTGTCGGCTTGTGGGGGAATGTAGACAGCCGTAATAATGACTGCCGAAAATTCCCTCGGTAACCAGAATGGTCGACACATAAGCATCAGATACTCCAGATCCGTTGAGCAAAGCAACTTTATCGGGTGCACGTTTGCATAATCACACCAAGAGTTGTTGATCATAATGCACACGCCACCGCCTCTGCTTTTCCCAGTTAGCTCCCGCGACCTGTCCGCATGATGCACGGAGAACCCCGGGAGCTGAATAGAGGAGTCCGGTATCCTATCCGATAGCCAGGTTTCTGTAAGGCAGATCACACAGCAGTCTTGTGTCTCTCGCTGGAATGAGATCCGTGCCCGAAGTTCGCACAGTTTGTTCTCTAGAGACTGCACATTAGCCAGTAATATACTGGGAAGCGGTGGTCTGTTAGGGCACCAGATCTTCTGCCTCTACGCCGGCGTTTGCAGGTTCCAGGGACCCAGGATAAAGGTGTCTCAGACGAGATGAATGGGGGTGATGTAAACAGAGGATCTGTGTTCCAAAACTTAAACTCCAGGACGGTAAGGAAGTCCAGCTCTTATATCCAGTAAGGTTTGACGATCATATACAAAAAGACATAGCGTGTTACTAGTGAAATAAAAAAAAAAATAGAATTAAACACAAAAAAACACCGTTGCTTGGGAGAGCTCGCAACAAGGCTGCCATACTCAACGGCGCCATTTTGATTAAATTCTCAGGTCTGACAAAATTTCTAACCGGCATGCACTGCTTCAAGTCAGAATTTGATCGAGCTGCGCAACCCTGCGTTAAGTCGAACACACCTAATAGCGCTGTATGACACATGTATCACTTTTATATCGTTTTTCCTTTTTTATTATTAATATTCACAAACGTGCTCACTGTATTATGAAATATCTGATATTCCGATTCTGAAATATGTGCAAGTAAATGTGTTTGGAAGTTTAAACACTTTTATACTGAGCATGTTAGTGTCACAGTTATGTCTATTCGTGTACTTGGTTTTTCCCATTGTCTCCCCCTGTCAATCTGTTTGCTTTGGTTGAACCCTCATTAGCGTCATCCCTTTCACCTGTCTGCAATTATTAGTTACCCTTTATAAGTCTGTCTCTGTGTTCAGTACCCGTTTGGTCTTTGTTGGATGTAACCTACGTGTGTGGATGTCTCTCATGTTCCTGTTTGTTCCTGACCTGATTACTCCTTGGATTTATATTAAAGACTTTGTGTATTTTGAATATCGTGTTCGTGTCTCGTCCATCCAGCACCAATCGTAACAGTTAGTTGATCTATGCCGAGTAATGGGCGCCGCCATAGTTTGCGCTGAATCCGAGCTGTGGGATTTACAAGGAGCAAATTCATCCTCTCCTCCTGAAAAACATTAAAGTCTCTGGTGAGCTTGGAGAAGAGCAGAGTAAACTTTATATTTACCTACTTAATGTGTATATGATATCAATAAAACATGTCGGCAGATTACATTTGTAACGATCATTATTGCTGCTTCCATAGACATCGGCGTGTATTTTGCAAACTAGAAATGCATAGTTTTACTAGGACTTATGTGTATTTAAATGTCTGGAACCTAAAATAAGGATTATATGGTTGAAAATACTGAATAGTTGCGATAATATGACAAGCGCTCAGCGCGTCCAATCTGGCTCTGCGCCAGCCAGAGCAGATTCGAATTCAGCAGTTGATCACGTGATGCGCTGAACGTTCGAATCACACCGGTGTGATCGTAAGCTTCACGGACCAGCCAAGAATGATCACTCGTTAAAGGGTTGTGTTAATTTTGCATCTCATTTTTTTAAAAGACAAGACAAATCTGCTAGTTTTAATCTCCAATTTGTTATTTAGCAGTTTATCCAGTGTTTTAATGAAACAAGGTAACATACTATAGGTGACATACATTGTGTGAAGTTAATGTGGGGAAAAAAGAAATACCCTGAAGCCTAAGTGTATTTACACCAACAGAGAAATCCAAAAAGTGTTGTGCCCTGCTCTCCCCCTATGTATTTGCTTGCTTGTAATTAATGGTGTATTTCTTTTTCTTTTTTTTTTTTGGGTGTTGATACAGATATAGTGCCAATGTCTGTGACAGAGGGAGATACAGTCACTATGTACACTGATATTGAAACAATCCAACAAGAAGAAATTAGATGGTATTTTAATGACATTCAAATTCCTGAAATCACTGGAAATCAGACTGAGAACTGTACAGATGTTCAGTGTAATAATGGTACAGAGCTATTCAGAAACAATGACATTCTAATAGCTGAGATCACTGGAGATCAAAGTAAGATCTGTACAGATGTTCAGTGTAAAGATGCTAATGAGAGATTCAGACACAGACTGAAGCTGGATCATCAGACTGGATCTTTGACCATCACAAACATCAACACCACAGACTCTGGACTCTATAAACTACAGATCAACAACAGCAGTGACAGTCTTGTTCAGCTTTTCAGTGTTTCTATCTTTTGTGAGTCATTATGTTCCTTATCTGATCCATGGGATTAATCACTTTCATATCCACAGTTTTCTCATGTTGTGTAGTTTGTTTGTTCTGTGGCAAAAGATCTTCCAGCAGCTGTTGGTTTGTGTTTCAGATGCTCCTGAACAAGATAACCTGAAGTTAGTGAAGGTGGGGGAATCTGTCATTTTAGATCCTGATGTAGTAAAAAAAAACAAATTATTTGATGAAATGGCTTTTTAATGACATTCGCATCGCTGAAATCAATGGAGATCTTAGTTTTATTTGTACCGATGTGCAGTGTTCATATGCTGATGTCAGATTCAGAGACCAACTGAAGCTGAATCACAGGACTGGATCTCTGACCATCACGAACACCAGAAATACAGACTCTGGACTTTATTATCTACTGATAACCACCATCAGATTCAGCATCAAAAAGAGCTTCATTGTTAATGTCACTGGGGAGTGTAGTCTTTGATCTTGTAGGTGACCTGTAAAAGATCACATTTCACAGCACGTTCCTGTCATAATTTTATTTGGCTTATAATCATGTTAATTACTTCAGGTTATGTTGATGTAGAGAGAGTGTCTGTGATGGAAAGAGATACAGTCACTATATACACTGGTGTTAAAACAAACCAACAAGAGGAGATGAGATGGTATTTTAATGGCATCCGCATCGCTCAAATCACTAAAGATCTCAGTTTTATCTGTACCGATGTACAGTGTAAATATAATGATGCCAGATTCAGAGACAGACTGAAGCTGGATCATCACACTGGATCTCTGACCATCACAAACACCAGAACCACAGACTCTGGACTTTATCATAATCACGTCATCAGCGGCAACAGGATCAATCACGCCATCTTCAGTGTTACAGTCTATGGTGAGCCATTGCTTAATATAGCAAGTTTTTTACATTTAAATCAGATCATTGTGTTCACTGATTGTACAGTAAGTCAAATTATGCAAAATATGCACAAAATGTGGACAAATGTGCTTTTCAGCCTGAAAGTCAAGAAAGAACATGAAAATTGCTTTCATATCCACAGTTCTTCATGCTGTGATTTTGGATTCACCTGTTGGTTTGTGTTTCAGAAGTTCCTGCTGCTGAACGAGATGAAATGAAGATAGTCAGTACAGGAGAGAGATTCTGTCACTTTATACACTAGTCTAATGAAAAACCCAAATGATTTGATGACATGGTATTTTAATGACATTTGCATCGCTGAAATCACTGGAGATCAGAGTAAGATCTGTACAAATGAACAATGTGAAGACAGATTTAGAGACAGACTGAAGCTGGATCATCAGACTGGATCTTTGACCATCACGAACATCAGAACCACAGAATCTGGACTGTATAAACTACAGATCAACAGCAAGAGAATCAGTATCACAAAGAGCTTTAATGTCACTGTCCCCAGTGACATAATTTAACGAGTTATTTTCTTTTCCTTTGAGCAGTTTTAGAAAACAGTTTTTACTGTAGTCTGTAGTACTGTACTTACAAGTGAATTTGGGCCCTTCACTTCACTACACTTGAAATAGCTGAAACTCGGTCATGCTAAACCTTGTGAAAACACAATCTTGGGTTATTTTGTTTTAAGTTTTGCACTGCTCCAAATATGCCTTAGCATAAAAGGCTAGTTTACTCAAAAATGAAAATTCTGTCATTAATTACTCACCCTCATGTTGTTCCAAACCCATAAGACCTGCGTTCATCTTCGGGAACACAATTAAAGATGTTTTTGATGAAATCCGACCCTCCCATAGATGATCGACAAAGTAGTCCATGTGACATCAGTGGTTCAACTGTAATATTTACAAAGCCACGAGAACAGTTTTTGTGCGCAAAGAAAACAAAAATAACGACTCGATTCCACATTTTCGTTTCGACTGCGTCACTTGTGGATGCGTGTTCACTACAACGCATGGGTGTGGCGGCGCAGGCGCTGACCCAGATCCTGCGTTATGACGTTGAACACATGCACCGTGCCTTGTTTACACGCTGAGAAACACGCACGCTGTATGAAAGCTATTGAAATATATTGATCTGGGTCAGCGCCACCACACGCATACACGAGTAATCCAGTAGAGACGAAAATGTGAAATAAAATCATTATTTTTGTTTTCTTTGCTCAAAAAAGTATCCTCGTACCTTCATAAAATTACAGAGAACGGTCTGGCTGTAGACATGCACCTGCACTCTCAGACACCTGCACTTCCGGAAGTGACGTCACTTGCAGTCGATTTTATTTTTTACTTTATTTTAGTTATTTATTTATTTTTTTAATTGAATCTCTCAACATTTTACAACAGTAGCCAGGTGGTGAAGACAAGAAAAAAGAAACTAAGTTACAATGTCACTCGCAATCGCCACCTGCACTCTCAGCTACCTGCAAAGTCACTTGCAATCCACACAAATGGTGCGTGTTGCCAATAGAGACAAGACGCTGTGGTGGTTAAATGATTAAAACTAATTTAATAGCATAACGTACAGGGTTCTAACGTCATCTGTAGGAGATAAAAACAAGTCCCACAAATCTGTGGCCACAGAACAGCAGAATACGAATGCAATGCGCAAAGTCTCTCGTTAAGCTTCTTCCTCCTGTAGAAAACCATTAACACTTAATATGGCTCAATGTATTAAGAGGCAATTAAAAGATCAAATTTGATATACAGTTTATTAATACAATGTATATGTAGGCTATATAGTGTTTTCCTTCGCAAAACGTGGCATAATGTGGCATAACGGATTAAGATGATAAAGACTAAACTCAATATGCTCCTATTCATTATTAAAACAACTACACACAAGCAGTTGAGCCCAGAATAAACGCAACGCCGTGTACATTCACGTTTTCCCATAAAGAATAATCTCTACAGCTGTTTTATATCATTGTCTTTTGTTTATATTGATTTACGTCTATTTAACACATTGTGTTCTGGGCTCGTCTGCTTGCCTATACTGCAGGTGCAGATGTCTGCAGCCAGACCCTATTGGTGGTTGAACCACTGATGTCACATGGACCACTTCAACGATATCCTTACTACGTTTCTGAGCCTTGAACGTGGTTCCTTGCTGTCTATGGGAGGGTCAGAGACCTCTCGGATTTTATCAAAAAATATCTTAATTTGTGTTCTGGAGATGAACCTTACAGGTTTGGAACAACATGAGGGTGAGTAATTAATGACAGAATTTTCATTTTTGGATGAAATGAACCTTTAACAACCTTATTTGCATATTTGCTGTGTCATTGATTGGAAGAATGTGGCAGGCGGGCTACGTATTGCCGACTGTTATCTAGTTGTTTTCCTGATTGAACTTTTCAGACTATAATAGTGAGAACTACAGATCTCTGCTTCACCTCAACAAATGTGTTTTCTGCTGATGACCAATCATTTCAGATTCAAGTCTGTTTTCAGCCGCTGTAGCAGGAATAATAATAGCTGTTGTTTTGCTGCTTGTTGCTGCTGGTGTGATTTACTATCGCAAACGTCAAGCAGGACAACATGGTGAGTATGATATACAATGATTTAAAAAGATCAAAAAATGTGAGATTTATTGTGTGAGAATTTTTAGGGTTTGAAGACCCTATTGGAATTGCACAGTTTCAAAGTAGCATGTTTTACGCTGTAACAAACTACTCCTAGAGATTTAATGACATCAACATTATATTTGGTTGGTCTACTCTAAAGGCCTATGCAATGTTAAATCGCAAAGATCTTAAGTTTTCGTTGAAGGGCTTTTCCGTGGCGGCCTGACAAAATTCAATGTTTCACCATGTAAAAGGATGTTGTTATAACTCAGCCAAACAATGTCCGATCTGCACCAAACTTCACCCATTCGATAAGAGTCCTGGCCTGAACACATTTAAAGGCCAACATTCTGTTATAATCATAGCGCCACCTGCTGGCAACAGGAAATGTCTTGTTTTACACTAAATTAAACATGCAATGTCCAATCTGCACTAGACTCAACATGTTTAGTAAGAGTCCTGGGCCGAAGACATCTAAATGTTTTACACTAACTCAAACACACCATGTTCAATCTTCACCAGACTTCATAAGTTTGATCAAAGTCATGTCTTAAAGACATCAACATGGCAATATTCAGTTATAGTTAGAGCGCCACCAGCTGGCAGCAGGATGTTTGGCACATATAAATGTCTTAGACATATTCCTCCTGTATTTACAACTTGAAATTCATATTACTCACCGTTCACTGTTTTCCTAAAGTGTGTGAGCCTGTGTGCGAGGGCCCTTTCAATGCTAGTTGCAGCTTTAATTAGTTTTTGTATTTTTATTAATTGCTAATCAAAGTAATGTGTGTTCAGTTGAGTTTGTTATTGTTTATAGGCGACACTACAGACATGGCGATACAGTTCAGTAAACAGGTAAGATGCTACAATAAATCTGTCTTTCTGAAAATTACAGTTTTGTGTGGTTTGATTCAGAATTTACTGTATAAAGACATCAGTAGTACCTGATTCTACAAGACAGCACTATAATAAGGTTATAATAAGAAACAGTGGTATGAATACTGTTAAAAAGGCCTGCTGTATATGGACTTTTATTTTGAAGGGTTTTGGCGATCAGCCAGGGTGTGAATGCACCGTCAATGCAGCAATGTAAAACCCAGCTCCGCCCATTTCTAGCAGGTGGTGGTGATTTAGTGTTTGGTAGAAATAGACCTGCATGGAATGGGTGAAAAAGGGGGACATTGATGCTTGCTTTGTTTGGTGTTGTGTGCGTATAATAGATGAATCAAACCACATGCACAGAAAATAAAGACCTCAAAGAACTAAAGTTGCATCTTCATGTCTCTGATCGGACGTCTGTGGTGAACTGGTCCCCCACCGGCTATCCCCACTGGGTTAAAGCATCCAGTTTTCTTTATGGTCCTTCGAGCCGGAACCCAGAGTTTTCCACAGTTATGGAGATGCAGCCATCAGAGGATGTTCCTGTTGAGAGACCCAGGAGACAAACATCTCTACCAGCACACTTGCAGGATTATGATTTGAGTGGTTATGATCTACATAGATCCTTATCACCGCCTAGCTATTCCCATAAACCCCCTGGTGTTCTGTCACCCGAAGAGGATGACCGAATTGACACCCCACATGTAGCAGCACAGCATGGTGATTATCACAGTCCGCAACAGTGGTATGTAGCAGATCGCTGGGATCAGCATATGGAAGCCCTGCGAGAAGAGAACGCTGATTTAAAGAAACTCCAAAGTGACTTGATTACTACAGTTCAGCAGCTACAGGAGGAAAGGGATGATCTTAAGCAGGCCAACGTCAAGTTTGCATCGCAGATGTCTCAACTTGAAGCAGAGGTGAAACAGTTGTTAAGTTGGCAAAATCAACAGTCACAACCTCCACAGGCATCTACCCTTTCAGTATCTTGTCAGTCAAAGGTCCTAGACCGCCCTAAACCAGTTCCAGCCCCAAGGAAGCCGAGATCAACTGAACCCACAGTAAATCCAAACCGTGTTCCAGCCTCTCATGATGCATCGCAAGATAGTAGTTCACCAGAAAGGGTGGAGCGCTCTGAGTATTCAAGCAGTCAAGAAAGCTTGTCCTCTTCAGTCGATGGCCTGTCTCTGAGTTCATCCAGGCAGAGGAAAGTTAAGACTAGTCCAATAAACGATAAACGAATTTGTCAGAGAAAACATGGAGATCATGCCAAGAAGGTGAGAAGTTATTTTCGATCGCCCTCTCCACACCATTCTTCTAGACCACGGCATAACCTGTCTTCTAGGAGTAGGAGAAGGCACCACCACTCTCCAAGCCCACCTACTGACCAGGAAAGAGTATATCGTGGTCCTGCACCTACAATTCCTGACCTGATTCACCCAAACCCTAGAGAGTTTGCACGGCTTAAGATCGCTTTAGAAAACATTCTTCCAGCTGACGCTACAGAGCGCTTTAAATTTCATGTCCTGCTAGAACATCTCAAGCTTGAAGAGGCTCAGTTAATTGCTGAATCTTACAGCAGTTCACGTCATCCATATACCAACACTATGGATGCCCTCAATCAACAGTATGGCCAGCCACACCAGTTAGTGTTGCAGCGCATAGTGGAATTGATGGATGGGCCCAGCATCAGTACTGGAGATATTAAAACTTTTCGAATGTATGCTCTAAGGGTGAGATCCTTGGTGGGAATGTTGAAGCAACTGGGTAAGCCTGGCATGGTGGAATTGAGATGTGGCTCACATGTGTCCAGACTTCTGAGTAAATTGCCACATGATCTGCGGAGCAGTTTCAGAAGGTTTATTTATCCTCTAGACGTAAAGATTCCTACCCTCCTCAACTTTGCAGACTGGTTGGAATATGAAATCCAAGTTCAAGAAGATTCCACAAGGTATATGAGCCGTTCGGGCAGAGGATACTCAACCAGTTTGTCCAGGGAGATGCCAAGGAAGGTGAAATCATACTACAAAGGGACAGAAGTTCTACTTGGCACAGAGAAATCCCCTTCATCACCACCATATTCCTCATCAGTCACAGCTAAGACTACAAAAGGGAAAGCTTACTGCCCTTATTGTGATAACAACAAACACTCTTTGAATAATTGTGTAAATTTCTCTCAACTCTCCAAATCTCAGAGGCAGAATTGGATCAAGGGGCACAACTGTTGCTGGCGCTGTGGACGGGGCCATAGATCATCAGAGTGTAACCTTAAGATGCGCTGCAAAACCTGTGATGGTCGTCACTTGCTTGTTTTACATGAGGTTAATGCATGGAACAAGGAGAAAGCAGTGGAAAAACAGGAACCATGTGCTAGCCCTGTTATGGGTGAGGCTGCCAACGATGTGTTATTCATTGACAAGCCTCCAGGAAGTCGTAAGGTACTGTTAAAGATATGCAAAGTCATTCTAAGAAATGGAGATCGATCCATGAATGCTTATGCCATTCTTGATGATGGCTCAGAAAGAACCATCTTGTTGAATGCTGCAGCAAATCGGCTGAAACTAAAAGGTAAGGCAGAGGACTTGCCCCTACGCACAGTCAGACAAGAATTAAAGATCCTGCATGGGGCGGCCGTTTCCTTTTACATTTCACCAGCCTGCCAGCCAAACAAGATGTATCAGATCAATGGAGCCTTTACTGCATCAGAGTTGGGGCTTGGAGTGCACTGTCATCCAGTTAAAGATTTGCAGAAAAGGTACCATCATCTTAAAGTACTTCCCCTCCAAGAGATTGAAACTGCTCATCCGGTTTTGCTCATAGGATCTGACTGCCCTCACTTAATCACCCCAGTCGAGCCAGTCCGCTTGGGGCCACCAGGGGGTCCTGCTGCGGTCAAAACTCTCCTTGGATGGACTTTGCAAGGACCAGTTCAAGCTCTGCAACATCATCTTAAAGAGCAACAATGTCTGTTCACTACAAGTTGGTCACCCTCTGCTACTTTGCATGAACAAGTTGAAAGACTCTGGCAAATGGATGTCCTTCCTTGGAGGGATGAGAAAATTAGTACCCGATCAGTACAAGACCAGCAGTCACTAAAACTACTAGAACAAAAAACTATCAGAATTGAAGTTGATAAAATTCAACGATATGCTACCCCACTGCTCAGAGTCAAAAATATGCCTCCTCTTTATGCACCTAAAGCAGCAGTAATGCCTCAGTTAAGAAGCCTAGAGCGTCGTCTCATTAAGTCCCCTAAATCAAGCAGCTATCTACCAGGCTGAGATTAAAAGACTAGAACAGGCTGGGTACATCGCTGAACTGCAGTCGGGAGAAGAAGATACTCAAGTGAGCTGGTATATCCCACACCATATGGTTGAACATAATGGGAAACATCGAGTGGTTTTCAATTGTTCATTCCAGTTCCAAGGGAACAACCTCAATGAATTGTTACTTCCAGGACCAACGCTGACTTCCTCACTACTGGCTGTGCTATTAAGATTCCGGGAACATTCTATCGCTATCAGTAGTGACATTAAGGGAATGTTCCACCAGATTAGACTTCTGCCTGAAGATCGGCCCCTTCTCCGTTTCTTATGGAGAGATTTAGATATGGAAGTGAAGCCCAGGGTCTATGAATGGCAAGTTCTCCCCTTTGGGACCACTAGTAGCCCATGTTGTGCTGTCTTTGCCATGCAGAAGCACATCCTGGAAAACAGCCAGCTTGGTGAAAAGGTACGTGATGCGGTATTGAAGGCATTTTATGTTGACAATTATCTGCAAAGTCTACCTTCTGTAGATGAAGCAAAGCTATTGGTAGATCAACTGCAGAGTGTCTTAGCAGAAGGAGGATTCGAACTCCGGCAATGGGCCAGCAATTCACCCACAGCTATTAGTCATTTGCCAGCAGCATCCAGATCTGACAATGCTGAGCAATGGATTGCTAAAGGTAATTCTCTCAACCATGAATCAGTGCTTGGTCTACAGTGGAACTGTGAAACTGATACCTTGTCCTATAAGGTTCGTGCTGTAGAGTGCCGGGAGGTCACCATGCGTAACATCTATAAAGTGCTTTCCAGCCAATATGATCCTCTTGGCTACATCGTCCCATATACCACTCGTGCAAAGGTAATAGTGCAGCGACTATGGGATAAGAAGAGAGACTGGGATGATCCTAAATTACCTGAGGATTTAGTGAACGAGTGGAACAGATGGTCAAAGGAGCTCAATGACTTACAACATATAGCTTTACCCAGATGCTATTGCAGTGCACCAAAGGATAATGTTTCAAGCCAGCGTGATATCCATATCTTTTGTGACTCATCCGAGTGTGCCTATGGGTCTGTCGCCTATCTCCGAACAGAAGATCAAAACGGAGAGGTGGAAATCACATTCATAGTAGCCAGGTCAAGAGTGGCTCCTAAGAAACGTTTGTCGATTCCTCGTCTAGAACTATGTGCAGCTCTGGCAGGTGCCCAGTTGGCTAAGATCCTGCAGAATGAATTGACTTTGCCCATTCACCAAGTTTTCCTTTGGTCTGATTCTACCACAGTTTTAACCTGGATTAAATCTGAATCCTGTCGATTCAAAGTTTTCGTTGGTACACGAGTAACCGAGATTCAGGACCTTACCAGCTACTGTGAATGGCGGTATGTGGATTCAGAGAGTAACCCTGCGGATGACATTACTCGAGGTAAAAGATTGGCAGAACTAGGGCCACAAAGTCGTTGGAATACAGGACCATCATTCCTTCAGCTTCCATCAGATCAGTGGCCGGTTACACCTCCATCCTGTGCTATAGCTGGTGATGAACTAAGAAACTCTACGTTTTGTGGTCTGTCTAATATTGTACCTCATTTGTCTATACCTGATCCAAGTAAATTTCTGACCTTTCAAGAGTTATTGACTGCCACTGTAGAATCTCTCAGGGAAAATGGAACCAGCATATTGGCTGTAGACTTTCAACAGGCTGAAATGGCTATCCTTCAGCAAGCTCAGTGGGTAAGCTTTCCTTCTGAGATGGCACAGCTTACAGCAGGAAGACAACTAAATACTAACAGTCGACTACTTAGCCTTGCCCCAGAACTAGACCCTGCAACGCAGCTCCTACGGATAGGAGGACGTCTTCGTCGTTGTGAAGACATTGAGTCTGGGTTGATGCATCCTATTGTCCTTGATCCCCAACATCCAGTCACTACCCTTCTCATTAAGGACTATGACATAAAGCTATTCCACCCAGGTCCTGAGAGAGTACTGGCAGAGATGCGCAGGAAATACTGGATCCTTCGGGGTAGGGAAGCAATTCGACGTTATCAGCGTAAAGATTGTCCAGTATGTCAGAAGTTTCGTAAAACCCCACAGATACCCAGAATGGCAGATCTGCCTCCAGCCAGACTACGTCTATTCAAACCTGCCTTCTATTCTACTGGCATTGACTGTTTCGGGCCATATCTGGTAAAGATTGGGCGTAGAAGTGAGAAGCGCTGGGGTATCTTGTTCAAGTGCATGACTACACGTGCAGTGTACATTGACCTTCTCCCAAGACTTGACACTGACTCTTTCCTCATGGCCCTCAGGCGTTTTATAGCTAGACGTGGAAAACCTTTTGAGGTCTTGTGTGACCAGGGCACCAATTTTAAAGGAGGAGAAAAGGAACTGCATCAGGCATATGCTGAACTAGCTCCAGAGCTTCAGGAACAGCTTGCCTGTCAGCAGATTATCTTTCGTTTCAACCCACCACATGCCCCACATTATGGTGGGTGTTGGGAAAGGGAAATTCGTTCCTTGAAACAAGCTCTACAGGTGACTCTAGGAACTCACCCAATTCCAGAGGAAACTCTTCATACTGTGCTCATCGAGATTGAAGGAATCCTAAATTCTAAACCATTGGGGTATACATCCTCTAATGCATCTGATCCAGATTCCATCACTCCAAATTCGCTCCTTATGGGGCGGCCTGATTCATCCCTTCCTCAAGTGATATACCCTCAAAGTGAACTATTGAGTCGACGTCGTTGGCGTCATAGCCAAGTTATAGCAGATCACTTTTGGAAGAGATTTATCCAGTTCTACTTACCTGGCCTCCAGATTCGTGGCAAGTGGCAGCGAGAGTCACCTGATATCAAGGTGGGAACAATCGTTATGATTGTGGACCCTCATTTCCCCAGGGCCCGATGGCCTATTGGCCAGGTTTCTCAAGTATTCACAGGGGTGGACAACAGAATCAGGACTGTTGAAGTGAAAGTTAAAGATAAATCTTATGTGCGACCTGTGGCAAAGGTTATACAGCTACCTGCAATTCCAGACTTAAAATTTGACTTTGGCCTTTTTTTTATAATGTACAGATTTCCTCATTCTTTAGAAATCTGGGGGCGGCTGTTAAAAAGGCCTGCTGTATATGGACTTTTATTTTGAAGGGTTTTGGCGATCAGCCAGGGTGTGAATGCACCGTCAATGCAGCAATGTAAAACCCAGCTCCGCCCATTTCTAGCAGGTGGTGGTGATTTAGTGTCTGGTAGAAATAGACCTGCATGGAATGGGTGAAAAAGGGGGACACTGATGCTTGCTTTGTTTGGTGTTGTGTGCGTATAATAGATGAATCAAACCACATGCACAGAAAATAAAGACCTCAAAGAACTAAAGTTGCATCTTCATGTCTCTGATCGGACGTCTGTGGTGAACTGGTCCCCCACCGGCTATCCCCACTGGGTTAAAGCATCCAGTTTTCTTTAAATACATTTTATAATTATTTATAATAATGTGTACTATTATCATTATATCATTATATTTGCCATATGTGGTTACAAGACAAATGGCACATAGTATGAAAAAAAAAAAGAAGGTACAGCTTTATTAGCAGAGCAAGTAAGAGTAGCAATGCTGCTCTATTAATACTTATCACTCCTGCCAATGAATCTGACTAAAACTGAGGCTGCCAATGAGACATCACAGTAAGTTTATTTATTATTTTTATACTTTCTATGAAAGGGAACATCAAGAAAAGTTGGGGAACTAATAGCGTTACGATACCAAGTTTGCAGTATTCAGTACCAATACCAGTGAAATTTCACCTTGACACCAATTTAGGTTAATTAAATTCAAACTCATTTTCCATAATTCATTTTTGCGTAATCTAAATACATTTTAAAAGTAGGCTAAATATATATATATATATATATATATATATATATATAACTATCTTCCTTAACTTTTTAGCTAATTTGCAGATTCCAGAAAACATCTGATTTTTTTAAACTATATATATTTTTTTAATTTTCATTAACTTTCATTGTTGAATCAAAGTCCCTTTCAGTGAATGTCTCTTCACTTGGCAGATATATTTGCAACACCTCCAAGCAGTTTTTTTCAGGCATCTAAGACCAAGTCTTATCTAATGGTGGAATTCTGAAATTTCAAAAACTGCTTACCAGGGTCGTAATCACACAGTTACAAAAATAATAACATATTTCAAATCAGTAACTAATTCTGACAAACTGTTACAAAAATATTGCTTCTTGTGCTCAAGTAGCATTAAAAAAAGACCTTCCAGTTCATCACATGACTTTTTACTTTTTAAACAGTTAAATCATCAAACAGACTGTACAAGTTCCATGTTAAAAACACATCTATTCAAATTTCGATTGATATTGCAGATGTGAAAGGTCAGTTAAATGTTTTAGTTTTGGGCCTATTATTATTGTTGGTTCTTCAGGGCTTCCTCTCTGAGAACAATAAATGTAGAGCTATATTATTAGAGAAGAAATTTCTGCTTTGGATATGAGAGCAGTGATATGATTGTGCTATGTTTGTCAAAATGTCCAGAGAAGCACTGTATGAGAAACTGTAATCACTATGCATTGTACTCGATATTCAAGTAAATTTTGTAAAAGGAATAAATCATTATCAACAATATACACCGATCAGTCATAACATTATGACCACTGACAGGTGAAGTGAATAATGATCATTTCTTCATCACGGTACCTGTTGGTTGGTGGGATATATTAGGTAGTGAACATTTTGTCCTCAAAGTTTATGTGATAGAAGCAGGAAAAATGGGCGTGCAAGATTTGAGCTCGATAATTCCTACTACAAACCATATCTTGTTTTAAACTATTGTTTAATCCTTACAGATAATCAGAGCACATGTAACCATCATAGGGAGCATTAAATGAGATTGAATTATCCTTTGATATGTTAGATTTTTACATTCGTCATCTTTAGTTGCTGTTATAGACAAATGTGAAGTGGAAATAAACAAAATAGATTAAAATATGTTTAACTGTCTCTATGCAGCGAACCTCACTAATTATTAAAACCAAAACTAGACCATGAAGTTGTATCATAAATCTGGTTTCCCAAACAACATGAAACGTATTTACTAGCCTCATAATAAACTACAGCGTTCCAAACTCAGCGTTCAAAATCTCTGATTAACAGCAGCATTAATCTTAGAAAAATGAAATAAACACTATAAGTTTTGAAATGTCACATTGCTTATTCAATCAGTGTAATATTTCAAAACTATAAAATAACATACATGCAGCATTGTACAAACAGAAGCCCAGCAAGACGTTTGCTTCATGCAGTCAGTACGTCAAGTGGGTAACACTTTAGAATAATGGGCCGTTGTTAACAAGTAACTATGCAGGAAGTAATAGGTAGTTCTACATTAACACTTAACTTAATACTATTAACTAATATAGAAGCAAGATTAACTAAGCAGTAGGTAATTGCTAATTTTGGACAAAGACAGTCCCTTATTAGGTATTTGATAATTACTAAAGAAAAAACTGTGAACTGTGAACTGTGAACAATTCATAAAGAATAACTAATTAATTATCACAACAGTAACATTTATAAAATGAACAATTAGGTTCTTTGTGCAAACTAATTTATGAACACCACCACCATCACTGGTTGAAATTGTGACTCTTACCAAAATATGAATGGATGTGTTCTCTGTTCATTTCAAACAAACAATAATATAATTTCTTTAATTAGGATGTAATGCCGGCAATGATTGGATGTTCATGATTGGATTATTTCACTATTATGAACTGCATTTAGTTCAATGTTCAATGGCTGCATGGCTGTACAGTATGTCATATAAAATATGTTAAAAAAGTTTATTGTAATTACTTGCAAAATCCATCTTAACCCCTCAATAATAACTCAAGTCTTACCTTGTCAGTCCGCATGAACTACTAGTGTGATCTGGCCCATTATTTTAAAGTGAAAAACATGTTAACCCTTCACTAATAACTCAAGTGTTACCTTGTCAGTCCGCATCAACTACTAGTGATCTGGCCCATTATTTTAAAGTGAAAAACATGTTAACTCCTCACCAACATGTCTATATGCAATGTGATCTCATGATAATTCCTATGTATTTACATAAAATGTGGTTGTACAAAACGTACATTTACTTACGTTTTTCCAGACACTAAAAGGCGTTTTCTCCGACATGCTGTGACTAACAATAGAACCATAAAATACACCGAACACGCATCATAATCATAAAATGGAACAATTTTATTTGTGCGCTGTCGTAACATCTCCATCCCGAGCAGCGACTCCAGCAGCAACAGTTTTACAGCAGGAAAATCGAACGCTCATTGGCTCTTGCCAGCATTCGCCACAGATTACGAAATGCCGTGTTTCTGGTGAGATGTGTTTGAACGATGCGCAGGTGCCATCACGGAGAGGATCAGGAGGAGAATATTTTCAGCCATCAGCAACCTAAATCCTGCTCTGTACCTCAAAGAAACCTACTGTATTCCGCCAGAGACGACTGCGGCTGCAAACGCATAGTCATTTGGATTACTTTTTGGTACGGCTGTTGACATTTTTGCAATGAATAAATGATTGCGATTGCACGTTTCCGTCTTTCATCTTTTTCTTTATTACTGTACAGAGAGAGTTATGGTTGACGTTAGGTTTACACTTAGGAGTGTGATTAGCGACTATAAAAAATATTGTTATGCTATATTGTTATCAAAATGAGAATTTTCCTGCATATTTTGGTCAGTTAACGTTACGTTTTATATATTACGTTTTAAATCACTTATTAATATAATAAAAAAATGCTTGGGGGTATTAAAATTAAACTAAATTTTAAAATTAAAGTAAAATTAAACTCTTAAAATAAATTTGGCACAGTAAATATACCTAGCCACAAGCAAGGTAACACTTGAGTTATTAGTGAAGGGTTAACATGTTTTTCACTTTAAAATAATGGGCCAGATCACACTAGTAGTTCATGCGGACTGACAAGGTAAGACTTTATTGAGGGGTTAAGATGGATTGTATGGATTGTATGGATTGTCTTTTTTAACATATTTTATATGACATACTGTACAGCCATGCATTCCTTTGAAGCACTACACTGATATTCTAACAGACATTGTAATGTGGAAAATGTTTTTGTATTTAACAAAATAAATGCAGTTAATGTCTTCATTACAGAAGTAAAAGAACATAAATTGAACATTGAACTAAATGCAGCTCATAATAGTGAAATAATCCAATCATGAACATCCAATCATTGCCGGCATTACATCCTAATTAAAGAAATTATATTATTGTTTGTTTGAAATGAACAGAGAACACATCCATTCATATTTTGGTAAGAGTCACAATTTCAACCAGTACTTCAACCAGTGATGGTGATGGTGTTCATAAATTAGTTTGCACAAAGAACCTAATTGTTCATTTTATAAATGTTACTGTTGTGATAATTAATTAGTTATTCTTTATGAATTGGTCACAGTTCACAGTTCACAGTTTTTTTCTTTAGTAATTATCAAATACCTAATAAGGGACTGTCTTTGTCCAAAATTAGCAATTACCTACTGCTTAGTTAATCTTGCTTCTATATTAGTTAATAGTATTAAGTTAAGTGTTAATGTAGAACTACCTATTACTTCCTGCATAGTTACTTGTTAACAACGGCCCATTATTCTAAAGTGTTACCGTCAAGTGTAGGGTATTAATGGGAGAAATAAAGCTTTTCGAATCATTTCAACCAATTGCTTCGCAAAATGATTTACTCTTTCGAAGCTTTAGAAACACACCACAAGCTGGTGACGCGAAGCCTGCTGGTTAAAACTATGTAAACATAGCAAACCCCCATACCAACATGCCTAACCGCTTTTACAAAACAATTGCAAATGTTTTATTAAAAGTGTATCATATGAAATACAGTTTGCTCAACAGCAGCCTTCAAAATTGTTAGAAGAATGAAATTATCACGAATGACAATGTAACATACTAACGATTCACATTTATACAGCATACAAACAGCCTTAAAAGACTTTCGTTTTTATGCAGGTAGATTAAACAACTGCAGGAAACGTGATTGCGTCATCGCGTTACAGTGCGTAAGGAGCATACTTATTGTTACGTTAGCAATTAAAACAGAGGAAAAAGAGTGCTTTTATGCTGGATCTGTATTCATTTGTAGGCAAAGAAATATGAAAATGAAGTTTGTCTCAAAATTGCTCTTATTGCTCATGTATTTACTTGTGAATGGTAAGTAGTGATGCCAGGTTTCTTTGGTGTATGAATATCAAGTTGCAAAAGGTCTCCCATGACGCTCGTATGTTTGTCTGATGAGTGAATGTGTAAAACAATGATGTTTGTTTGCATGTGTTAGTCTATGTCTGCATTGCATATGGATTACATATTTCTTTACTCACACATCACTTTTTTGTTTTGTTTTGTTCGGTTTACGATTGAATGTTCTTTTTTTCTCTCTCTCTCCAGTTGTGTCTGATGTTGACACGTACACAGCGTTTGTGATAGAGGGAGATTCAGTCACTCTAAACTATGGCATGACAATAATCGAAAAAGATTGGGTTACTTGGAGAATTCACAATCTCATGGCTGGACGCAATGGATATTTCAGGGATATCTGCACAGACGTTCACTGTAAATACCGTAATAATGGACTGAGAGACAGACTGAATGTGAATCAAAATGGATCTCTGAGCACCTCAAGCGCCACAATTACAGACTCTGGAGATTTTCGGATTTTTATCCGCAGAAGAAACAAAGAAGACAGTTCTGTTGTTGATTGTGGTGAGTCATTATGTTTATAAGCAAGTCATAGCCTACATTTAAATCACATCATTATGTCTCTCTTCATGTTAGTGGTGGGCAGAGCGAGGCTTTGTGAAACACTGACCGGGCTCTCAAGCCTCACGCATTCACAGTGAGACACACGCATTTCAACCAGTTCACACACTCTCACGCTGAGAAGTAAGGGATAAGTTGTCCCGCTGTATAATGTTAATGGCTGATGCGCAGGCTTGCAGAGGGAAGCTCTCTGACAAGTTCATAGCTGTCTTGAGATTTAAATGCCACCTACCAGCAAATATCAGAAATTAGAATTGGTTGTTTTCGGATAAACTACGTGATCCTGCGTCAATCACGTTCGTCACTCGGAAACATGGACACGCACACACGGGATGAGGCAAGCGGTGGAATCGGCGCGGGGCCACCGCTTTCTGTCGCAGTGGAAGCGTTTTGTGCAGTTGAGGCGGTGGTCGTGTTGCGGTCTCGGAGCGGACGTTGCCATTTGTATTTACTAAAAACTAACAAAATAAAGAGAGAGCTGATGTTGAAGCCGCCAAATTCATGCTAAATTATTAGCTCTCGTATAGCTACGCAATATGATATCAATGAGGAAAAAAAAAAAATATTTGTGATGTTTTTCCTGCCTAAAATTGGACACTGTAACAATATCAATAAACATTTTTATTATTTCTTTCTTTCTTTATTTTTTAAAAGTGTGTTGCCTCAAGGCAACATTGAACCATAACGGACAAAATGAAACATTTGATATTTTCATGCAGAAAAATATTATAATTTTATTTTAAACATCAATTTCTTTAATCAACATTTGAACAAACATATTTATCACACGTTTGATGTATTGCACATCTCAAATGTAACAAAAAGTAAGATTTTTATACCCACATGTTGCTTTTAGGCAACACTGTACCATCGTGGATCACAAGTATAACCAAACTATCATATCTGTTATACCAAAACAAACAAACAAACAAAACAAAACTAACAAAAAAAAAAAATATATATATATATATATATATATATAGATAGATAGATAGATAGATATACACACGCACACATAAAATGTATCAGCATTGTGGGGAAGGTTATTTTGAAAAGGTAATAGGTTACAGAGTTACAAGTTACCCTATTTAAAGTGTAATAAGTAGTGTAACCATTTCAATTGCTTTAAAAGTATGTAACTGATTACTTTTCTAAATTTCTAACTAATGTTTTCAAATGTGAATGCTTTTGAAACGTTTAAAGCAGGCAGGATTAACCTTGTATGTACATTGAGCACTGCTGTTCATTGGCTCATTTGGGGCCAAAATTAATTTAATACATAACATAATTTAATTTATGTTTTATACATTTGTATTTTTGAAATATATAAAACATTTTATTTTATTTTTATGAATTTTATTTTATATATTTATATATTTTTATTTATATTATATTTATATATTTGACTTTAATCAAATTTACCAGTTGTTATAGTTTGATGGTCAGTTATGAGCAAAAACTGGAGAGAATTGCTGCTGCTACTCCCCTAACAGGTAATCTCACTCCAAACTTTTTCTGAAACTTAAGAGCCCTGACTAAAACAGTAAAAATAAATGTGCCATAGTGATGGGAGAAACGAACCTTTTCGAAGCTTCGAATCAGTTTAACCAATTACTTCGCAAAATGATTCACTGTTTTAAAGCGCTCGAAACACGACACGCTAGTGACGCCTACTGATCAAAATAGTGCAAATGCAATTAAAACTCAGGCTAAAACATGCATAAAAACAGCTTTTAAAAACCCATTGCAAATGTTTTATTGAAAATATAGTACATTAAATACAATAAAAAAAAATAGTAAAATGCCATCAAATATGAAGTGTCTATATACTTTTTATTATTATTATTATTATTATTTTATTAATTTGCAGGGCTTGTTTTGTTTGTTTTAGGAGAGCTTGTATGTAGAGGCCAGTAAAAAGACTAACTACTTCTAATCCTTTTAATTACACAAATGTCTTTTTTAAAATGTCTACAAATTGAAACTGATCCGAGTTTATAAACGCTGGTTCAATGATTCGCCGCTGGGGCGCATGATTCACTACTTTACAGAGATTACCCCGAATTCAAGGATCGAATCCCGGGTGAAGCATATTATGCTAATAAACCTTTAAAAGTTGTGTTTGTTGTGCTGTTCTTGTAATGTGTTGCAACATCTGTCTGACAACTGAATGAACTCTTTGTGAATAAATGTTACTTCGGTCATGAAAAGTGAACATTAATAAAAGATATCAAGCCACAACATCTGACTTTTTTACATATAAAGATTTTATTTTAAAAATATGAATTGTTGTGCTGCGTTAACTCTACTTTTATTCTTTGTGGGAGGTTAGGTTAGGATTGTGTGGTTTGTTTCAGACCCTGTCAATCTAATGCAGATTTGGCATGGATGTCACGTCTCGAAACACTTGAAACGGCCCGATGCTTTGTTTTCGCCATTGTCACGTGATATGGGTGTTTCGAAATATGTGTGCTTCGGGATCTCGACACCGTGTGGAAACGTCAGTTTCGCGTCAGCCATCCCTGCTTCAATTCAATTCAAATTTATTTGTATAGCGCTTTTCACGATACATATCGTCGCAAAGCAACTTTACACCAAATTGACATTTTTACAATATATGTAGTAGTAGCTTGATGTACATATGGTAGAGATGTGTGGTAAAGATCAATTAATGACGTAATCAAACAGACAAAGAACACTATAAATTAGTAGCAGAATTCAGTAGTGCTGTATGTTTTCAGGGTTGGCATCATCTGAAGTCCTCTGTGGGGTTGGCATCAACTCTTCTTAAGTGTTCTGGATCCACACTGGAGCTTGTGAATTCCTAGTTACCATGGGATGTCAGTCCCATGGCAAAAACAGAGAACGAATAGGAACATAATTAGCGTAGCTGCTGTTCAAACTAAGAAAAGAAAGATTTGTTAAACCAGAGCTAAAAGATTAATAATGAACATTTGATCAGATATAGCTGCAGGAAAAGTTTATGAGATGCATTATTTGAATGCTTGGCTAAAAAGATGTGTCTTTAATCTAGATTTAAACAGAGAGAGTGTTTCTGAACCCCGAACGTTATCAGGAAGGCTGTTCCAGAGTTTAGGAGCCAAATGTGAAAAAGCTTTACCTCCTTTAGTGGATTTTGCTATCCTAGGTACTACTAACTGTCCAGAGTTTTGTGACCTTAGGGAGCGTGATGGATTGTAGCGTGGTAGAAGACTAGTTAGGTACGCAGGAGCTAAACCGTTAAGTGCCTTATAGGTAAGAAGTGCTATTTTGTAGCTGATGCGGAACCTAATAGGTAGCCAGTGCAGAGACTTTAAAATTGGGGTAATATGATCATATTTTCTTGACCTGGTAAGGACTCTAGCAGCTGCATTTTGGACTATCTGTAGCTTGTTTATTGAAGATGCAGGACAACCACCTAATAGTGCATTACAATAGTCCAGTCTAGAGGTCATGAATGCATGAACTAGCTTTTCTACATCAGAAACAGGTAACATGTTTTGCAGCTTGGCAATGTTTCTAAGATGGAAGAATGCTGTTTTTGTAACATGAGAAATATGATTGTCAAAAGACAAGTTGCTGTCTAATATAACACCCAGACTTTTGACTGTAGTGGAAGTAACAGTACATCCGTCTAGTTGTAAATTGTAAGTCAAAAGATTCTGTGTATTGTTTTTAGGTCCAATAAGTAATATCTCTGTCTTATCTGAATTCAATAGTAGTAAATTATTGGTCATCCAATCTTTTACATTTTTAACACACTCTGTTAACTTCGATAATTCAGAAGTTTCATCTGGTCGTGTTGAGATATATAGTTGAGTATCATCAGTATAACAATGGAAACTAATCCCGTGTTTTCTAATAATATTACCAAGGGGCCGCATGTATATTGAAAGTAGTAGAGGACCTAGAACAGATCCTTGTGGCACTCCATATTTTACTGGTGATAACTGAGATGACTCCCCATTTAAATAAACAAAGTGGTAGCGATCGGACAGGTAGGATCTAAACCATTTTAAAACCTGCCCTTGGATACCTGCATAATTTTGTAGTCGATCTATTAGTATGTCATGATCTATAGTGTCGAACGCAGCACTAAGATCAAGTAAAACTAGCAATGACATGCAGCCTTGGTCTGACGCAAGAAGCAAGTCATTAGTGATTTTAACAAGTGCAGTTTCTGTGCTGTGATGGGGCCTGAAACCTGACTGAAATTCTTCATAGATATCATTTTTTGCAAGAATGAGCACAGTTGAGCAGATACAACTTTCTCTAAAATTTTAGACATAAATGGAAGATTAGAAATGGGTCTGCAGTTTGCCAGTTCACTAAGGTCTAGTTGTGGTTTCTTAATAAGAGGCTTAATAACCACCAGCTTGAATGGTTTAGGGACGTGACCTAAAGATAATGATGAGTTGATAATATTGAGAAGCGGTTCTTCTGCCACAGGTAACAATTCTTTTAGTAATTTAGTGGGTACGGGATCTAATAGACATGTTGTTGGTTTAGACACAGTGATGAGTTTATTTAACTCTTCCTGTCCTATAGCGGTAAAGTACTGCAGTTTTTCTTTGGGTGTGACGAAGGAAGTTGACATATTAGACACAGTATAATCTACATTGGTTATTGTATTTCTGATGTTATCTATTTTATCAGTGAAGAAATTCATAAAGTCATTACTATTAAACTGTAAAGAAATATTTAGATCAGGTGGCGTCTGGTTATTTGTTAATCTAGCCACTGTGCTAAATAAAAACCTTGGATTGTTTTGGTTATTTTCTATGAGTTTGCGGAAATGCTCGGCCCTAGCAGCTTTTAAAGCCTGTCTATATCTGGACATACTGTTTTTCCATGCAATTCTAAAAACTTCCAAGTTAGTTTTTCTCCATTTGCGCTCAAGATTGCGAGTTTCTTTCTTGAGAGAATGGGTATTACTGTTGTAAAATGGCGCAATACGTTTTTCTCTAACTTTTTTCAATTTGATGGGGGCAACAGCTTCTAACGTATTGGAGAAGATGGTGCCCATATTGCTAGTCATTTTGTCTAGATCCTATGTATTAAGGGGTACACAGAGCAGCTGAGATAAATCAGGCAGGTTATTTGTAAATCTATCTTTGGTGGCTGGAACAATAGTTCTGCCAAGACGATAACGCGGAGCCACAAGGAAATGGTCAGTAACATCATCGCTTTGAGGTACGATATCTATATCAGTAAGATCAATTCCATGCGATATAATTAAATCTAGCGTATGATTAAAACGATGAGTGGGCCCGGTGACATTTTGCTTGACTCCAAAAGAGATTATTAGGTCAGTAAACGCAAGTCCTAACGCATCATTTGTATTATCAACGTGAATGTTAAAATCTCCGACAATTAGCACTTTATCAAAATTAACCAATAGTTCTGAAAGGAATTCTGCAAATTCTTTTAGGAAATTTGTATATGGCCCTGGAGGTCTATACACAGTAGCTAAAGCAAGAGATAGGAGAGATTTCTTTTGCATGTCTGGCAGAGTAACATTAAGCAAAAGTATTTCAAATGAATTAAACCTGTATCCTGTTTTCTGAGTAACATTGAGAATATCACTATATATTGTTGCAACACCACCACCACGACCACTCTGACGGGGCTCATGCTTATAATAGTAGTTTGGTGGAGTAGCCCATTTAGACCAATATAATCATTAGGTTTTAGCCAGGTTTCGGTTAAGCAGAGTACATCAAAACTATTATCTGTGATCATTTCATTCACAATAACTGCTTTGGGTGCAAGTGATCTAATGTTTAGGAGCCCAAGCTTTAAATATGGTTTCTGTTCATGTATTTTGCTTTTTTCTGGTTTAATTACGATCAGATTCCAGTTATTAACAAAGAGCAGTTTCTGTTCTTTACACCATGTCAATAACCATTCATTTAGAGCAAGAACCTTTCGTGCCCACGTCGATACGTGGGAAGCGGTCCTGACACGACGATCCTCGTCGCAGGCGACGTGCTGCGAACCGTCTTGATCAGGCTGCTGAAGTCCCTCTTCAGAACCTCCGTCTGCTGCAGCTTGATGTCGTTCACCCCCGTGTGCAGGACGATCGCGCCGACGCTCTCGCCGTCCTTCAGGATTGCGGGTATCTGCGCAGAAACATCGAGAACGCGAGCACCAGGAAAACAGTGGGTGTGGACTTTACCTTTAGCTAAAGTAGCACGGACGTACCGGACAATGGAGTCTCCAACGATCACAGCGTCGCGTTCCGTCTCGCGGAGGGGAGCGAAGCGGTTCCGGGTGGAGATCTCGAAGACCGGAGGCGGTGGAGGGGGCGAGGTCCTCGGCCGGGGCCTGGCTCGCGTCTTCCGCTGCTGCTGCACCCAGGGTCCGTGGTGTCCCGGCGCCGGAGTGAAGGACATCTGGGAAGATCGCGTCCAGGATGCACGGGAGCTGTGCAGAGAAGCACACGGAGTAGAGGTGGTCAGAGTGTTAGTATCGCGCTGTATACTTACCCGGGAGGATTCCAGAGCCGCTCTCCGCTCTCTCAGCTCGGTCTGCCGCACCAGCAGCTCCTGAATCTGCTTCTCCATGGCCTCCAGCTCGAGCTGCAACGAGTGCAGCTCGAATGTGTCCTCACCTGCACTCAAAGGTGGACACAAATTCGCCATTAAAGCAAGTAACAGTGAGTAAACAATGGTAATGTGTATAAATAGTGTGTAAACAATGCAAGCAGGATTAGCGGCAACCACGCTGGTGCTGCTAACAGGCTATAAGCTAGCAACTCGGGAAAACAAAACAAAACTAGTGATAACAAAGCAATCCGGATGTTTTAGTTGTAAAATACAACAGGGGGTATATTCACACATTATAAGAAACAGAAATGATGGTGTATAAAATTGATTTTAGATTGAAAAATAGACAATAAGAAATCAACTTGACGGAGCTCAAACTCTAAGCGTGCGACCGCAACAAACTTCGTCCCTTATTTTTACTCCTAAGCATTTTAGACATTTCACTTTTCAATTTACCTTTTTCACATTTTGTCAAAGAGCATTGTTTAGTTTGCAGTTAAGAATTTTAATCTCCTTAATGGTATGAAAAATAACATTTAGTATTTATTAAATTAGTGAAGTATTCATCTCCATCACATGTGTGCTTTCAGAGAGAGCACTGTTTACTACACAGAGCCGCTGTTCACTGACCAGCTGCGCAAAGCTTGATGTTATTTTCTGTGGTTTTGCGCAGCTTGTCAATGAACTACAGCTCTGTGTATTAAATTCTGCTCTATCTGTAAACACACACATGATGGAGATTTACTGCTGATTACATGACCAGCTTTACTGACAAGATACACATTGGATATCACATGCGACTTATCGTGCAGCCCTACTTACCATCTCCTGTCCATCTCTGGACATCTGTTTTAACAGGTCTATTATTTCATCCTCATGACTTTTAGTCAATCAACCGCAGTACAAAAATTTGGTGTTAATCAAAAGTATGTTAAATGTGCTCATAATGTGAACTAACAGTCTTTCTTGACTTTCAGTCCAAAAAGCAATGTGATAGTATCCTTTAAATCCATAGTTAGTTCATGTTGTGTGACTTGTTTTTTTTTTTTGTTTTTTTTTTATCCTAAAAAGATTTACAGTAGCTGTTGGTTTGTGTTTCAGGTGTTCCTGCTGTTGAACGAGATGAAATGAAGAGAAAGTCAGTGATGGAGGGAAAATCTGTTACTTCAGACACCTGTGTAAAAAAACCCCAAACTAATTCAATAACATGGTATTTTAATGACATTCTCATCGCTGAAATCACTGGAGATCGGAGTAAAATCGGTGCAGATGTTCAGTGTGATGCTGCTGGGAGAAACAGTCTAAAACTGGATCATCAGACTGGATTTCTGACCAGCACAAACACCAGAATCACAGACTCTGGACACTATAAACTGGAGATCAGAAGCAGCAGATTCAGTTTCATTAGGAGCTTCAGTGTTTCTGCCACTAGTGAGTATAATTAATTCATGATACTTAATATTTCTTAAGGACTAATTCTTAAGGTTTTTTATTTATTTTTTTAATTTAATACAAATCTGTCTGTCATGCTATCAAAGCTAATGGAAGTTCAATTAATTATTTTGGAGTGTTGAACAGTGCACTCTAGGTTAATACCAATATAAACCTAAATATTACTTTATTTATTAAAAACGCAGTTTTCGCTGTAATAAATACAGAAGTCATTGTAAAAAATAAATAAATAAATAAATAAAATAAATAAATAAATAAACAAATATATATATATATATATGAAGATTATTTCCACCTTCCTTATCCTATCACCCTGAATCCCATAGAGTAGTTAATTAATGAATGAATAGAGTAGTTCAACCAGAAATAATAAAAAAAAAAAAATCTGATTATTTATTTATCTTCAAGCCGTCCAAGATGTATATAACTTATATTTTTAACCTAAGAGAAATTAAGGCTTTTGAGAAAAACATTCCAAGATAATACAAGGGACTTTGGTATCATTGCCTGTTTGTTTGTATTAGAGAGAAAAAAAAATCTGGAAAGTTTTCCTCCAAAATCGTCATTTCTGTGAATGAATAAAAAAAAAA
>VONZ01001272.1:0-178507 GCA_012976165.1 Labeo catla | reverse complement strand
CCCACTCATTCTCCTCTGGAGGAAAAGGAGAGGGGGAGCGAAGAGTGAGAAGAAAAGAGGCTTTTGGTGGAAAAGGGAGTTATTGAAATCTCCTCCCCTCTCTCTCTGTCAACATGATATTCGTTCTTCCCCTCGATAAGTATCCGAGCCCAGCTACCGAACGCACAGTGGCCAAATCTCGACTTGGCGGCTATGCAAAGTAAAGGCATGAAGAAAGCATAGAGACCTACTTGTTCCCACAGAGGCAGACCTTGAAGTCAGGCCTGTGTTATTTTAAACAGCCATACTCTCAACAGTGATGTCGCATATCCAGACCTCTTTGAGATCATCCAGTTTCTGGTACCACATGATGCTTTGAGACTTTGAGAGCTTCAAGTAGACGTCAAGCCAGATTTGTTTAAATCCATCTCAAGTTTCAGGGATTTCTGTGACTGCCCTCCCTGAGATCTCTGATGTTTCTCCTTGTGAAAGTCTCCTGCTTCTCAAATGTTTCTCCTGAGAAAAAACTCAGTGTCTCCTCCAGAGTTTCCAAAGAGATTTAGTCAGGGTTATGCAAATCCCATTACTTTTATAGCTCCATACACTTACCGGATGCCAAGAATTTTCTCTTATGTATCTATTTTTATTTCTTCTTCTGATGTTTAGGAGAATTTAATGAACTTTGAAAGGGCAATCTCTGAAGAGTACCATTTTCCTCTGGATCCTAAGTCAATAAGATTGTGTGGTCTGTATTTTGTAATTGCATATGATTTGTATGTTTTTTTCAGTTGTTGATCCATCTTCTATGGTGGTAAAGCAATTATTGTGGCTTGGCAAAAACTAACTTGATGACTTTGGCCATGGATTGGAGTAGTGTCAGAGTAGCAGCTGCTGCCAACAAATGCCATAGCAGAGCACATGGATCTGGTAACTCAAAGCTTTGTTTCCCCTTTACCCCAACTAGAGTGATTGCTGGTGAATGAGTCTGGGAATCTGGAAGAGAATTTCAAGGATTTGAACCCAACCAAAGTGCCACAAAATCTTACAGACTGAAGTTTGTCAACCCAGGCTCACTGGAAAAAGTGTGTGACGTTACAGCAATTCAGCAAAATTCAGCAAAATGAGATCACGTTGCTGCTTGCATGTTTTGTGACACTTTAAGGTGGGAAATATCCAGTAGTTGGCGCTGAAAGGATTCCATTTTATTCTAAACAGATGAACATGATCAATATTTATTACACTGGTTTTATGTATTGCAGCAGTTCGAAAATGAAATGCCTAAAAGCTTAATGCTTTGTCATGCTTGAAAAGATACAACATACAACCTGCACTAATCTTAACTGATATTCTTAACAAAAGCAAATGTAAGATAAAATGCATTTGCTAAAGGAGCCATGCCATTTTTGTTTGTTTCTAAAAGTCTTTAAACTCCTTTATTGAAGAAGCGCCCCGCATTACAAGTATAATGCTATACCAGGTGCGCTAACAAGCACGTTTACCAACCCACGCTCATTGAAAATAAATGTGTGTGGTGACATTTTCAAAGTGAAATGTCCAGTGAATGTTGTAAAATGCACATTCAATATGTGACTGTAGCAATGTTTTTATTACGCTGGTACAGACGTATTGCGGCATTTTTATTATGGTGGTTTAGGTTCATAATTCAAAAGTCCGGGGAGTGTTGCTAAAATGTTAATGCTCATGTTGAAATGTAATATAAAAATGATATAAAATGCATTCACTGTTGCAACTGCACTATTTTAACTTCCTTATACATGGGTTTGAGGTGTTGTGGTTTTGTCAAACCATAGTTTCACAGGATTCATACCAGAGTGCTTCACCCTGCATGTGCAACGCAATATTGCATTAGCTCAGTGAGCAAACATAATGCTTTAACGTTAAAATTGTTTTGCAGTCATAGCATAATGTTGTGAAAGGAATGTGCGAAAATTAGGCTTTCTGAATCAAAACTCTGGTACTGTAAATAATACTTTGTGTGAAAATGAATCAAAGTTATCAGAGTGTTATTGCCTCTAGTGATCATTTCAACTGGAAACTGCAGCAATTCGTACATATAGATATGTTTTTTGAGGTTTGCAGAAACCTAGATAGAGGCACATATTTTCAGTGAGCCTGGTTAATGCTCTATTCCATTTAAAATAACACACTACCTACACTAAACCTAACCAATGTTTTTAACACATGCAAATGTGAGATAAAAATGCATTTGTTGAAGGAGGCATGCCATTTTAGCTTGCTTATAGAAGCCTTCGAGCTATTTTTTTGTGACTCATTTTTGACAGGACTCATACCTAAGCACCCCATATTGCAAGTGCAATGCTGTACCAGGTGTGCTACCGAGCAAGTTTACATATGTAGTTTTTTGAGGTCATCACACAGCAATTTGCATAGAAGGAAAAAAAAACATTGCTGCTTGCATGTTTTGCAACACTTTAAGAAGGAAATTGTCCAGTAGTTTATTTAAAACAGATGCACATGAATTTGGCAGTGTTTATCACATTGGTGTTTGTATGTGCTGTAGCAGTTTGGAAATGAAATGCCTAAAATGTTTTGTCATGCTTAAAAATTACATACCACCTACATTAATCTTAACTGATAATCTTAACAAAAGCAAATGTGCGATAAAAATGCTTTTGCTAAAGGAGCCATGCCATTTTTGCCTGTTTGTAAAAGTCTTCAAACTCCTTCATTAAGTGCAATGCTATACTAGGTGCGTTGACAAGCAAGTTTACCAACCCAGGCTCACTGAAAATATGTGCCTGTGGTGACACCGATATTACAAGCTTTAATGCACATTTTGTGAGTGGCGCTAAAACGCGCATTCAGCATGTGACTGTGGCCAAATTTTTACTACGTTGGTACTGGCACGTGTAGCAGCATTTTTATTTTGTTGGTTCAGGTAGCAATTCATATGTATAGATATGTTTTTTTGAGTTTTGCAGGAGCGTAGACAGAGGCACATATTTTCAGTGAGCCTGGTTAGGGCTCTATTCCTTTCTTAATCCTTAAAAGTAACACACTACCTACACTAAACCTAGCCAATGCCATTTTAGCTTGCTTATAGGAGTCTTTGAGCTCCTTTTTCATGACTTGTTTTTGGCAGGACTCATACCTAAGTGCCCCGCATGGCAAGTGCAATGCTGTACCGGGTGTGCTACTGAGCAGGTTTACATATGAAGTGTTTTGAGGTCATGGCACAGCATTCTGCAAGGAACAGTGCACAAAAAGTCTTTTTTAATCAATAATCTGCCCTGTAATCATTATTTGTGTTTTACTGTCACTAGTGGTCATTTCAGCTTCAAACTGAAGTGTGTTGCATTTTGCAAAACTGATGGCATGTTATTCCAATGAGCCTGGGTTGAATTTGATTATTCAAGAAAATCCAGATTTGGAGAAGGATAAAGACTAGACTGTTCCAACGTCTCTGTTCAAGTCAACAAACTCATTATCCACAGAGATATAATCTAGATTTGGAAATTGATATGATAAAAGAGATTCGAGAGACTGGTCTGGGCAAAGCAGTGTGATTAAAAATCACATGTTCATTGAAGAAAGAATGTTGTATCTGAAGTGGGGTACCGTAGATTAAACAGCTCTCATTAAGATCTGTCTGTCGGTTTGTGCTCTCAGGTTACTGGCTCACGTGCGATGTGGAGTGCTTTAACTTAAGACAGGAGATTTAAGTTAAATGCCAGAATCCTTTTTCCACTGGATGGGGCAAAGTGGCTTTGTGTTTTCAGGTGTTTAAAACATAGTTCACCAAAAAGTGAAAATTCTGTCATCACTCACCCTCATTCTGACCCTGTATTACTTTCTTTCTTCAGTGAGGCACAAAATGAGTTGTTTGGCAGAATTTCCATTTAGCTTCAGCTTTCCATACAACAAAAGTGGATGGGGATTTAAATTGGTAAAAGGAAAAGGGCAAAATACAGAGACTTTCATATTATATCATATGACTTAAGAAGACTTGGAATATAGTGCACATGTTGTACTTTTGTTGTGTGGAAAAGAAAATAATACTGCTCTGGATCAACACACAGTGAGTAAATGTTGACAAAATATTCATTTTTTAACCACTAGAACAGTTGTGGACTGAAGATTGCTCAGAAAAGATGATGATTTTGAATGAGCGTTTGGTCTTTGCCCAGTGAAATGGTGAAGCTCTTCGTACCAGGCTTGTAAACGTTCTCCCTGTTTCAAGGGCGACTGGAGAGGGAAGGGGGCTTTAGGGCGAAGGGTCATAAATCTCTGTTATTGATGCGTCTCTGACATATGAGATCCCTGGGGAAGCCCCCTCTCATATATTCAAGCTCAAGTTCAGCACATTTCTTCATGGGGCGTAAAGCAGGGGTCAAGTGTCAAAGAGCCTGTCAAGAAGGAGGGGTCAGGGGCATTTAGCCAAGCTTGGACAATGTGATCTGTTGTGATCTCTTAAAAGGTTTGTTACAACATTCATTTGAAATTGAAGGTGATGAGTGTTTTTTCCATGTTGAAATACTTTTTCTTTTCCCAGTTTGATGTACAGAAACAACTATAAGTAAGCCAGTCACAGCTTGATTTCCTGACTAGAAACAAAGGGGACATTTTTAACCATTGCCCTGTTTGTTTGAGCAGTGTGACCTTTCTATTTGGCACAAGTTCGTGGTGGAATTACCTGTTTGTCTGAAGAATAGAAGACGGGGTGGAAGTTTGGAAACATTATTTTTGCACATCAACTTTCACATATGCTCTCTTAATTTAATGAAATGTAAAAAAAAGGAAGTTAAAAAAAAGACATTCACTCTTCAAAATATCAATGTTTAAGAAGATATATGTTATGTGGAAAGCACTTTCAGAGAATAAATTACCAGTATATTATTATTTGAGGAAATGTTTGGGAACTCCTGCAACACAAAAGGAGTTTGTGTTTTCCATAAAAGGAAAACTGATGTTGATTTATACCGCCAAGCTTCAAAGTATATTATAAATGTCGGGCATCGCTAGTGGGGGGAAAGGGTGATAGAGTGCATAGGGCCCAGAAGTCTGGGGGGCCCGCGATCCGTCAAACGTTATATGTGTTACGATCGCTAATACATGCGAATATGAAAAATATTTAGGAGCACCAGTGCAACTGACCCAATCAGCATATTTGTGTCTCAAGAGAGCTTTAAAGGTTTCTACACTATATTTTTGCAGCGTTGAGTATAGGGTTGTGTCGACGACAGTCAGAGATATCACCTGTTGCTGATGCCTTTGACGATAGCAAGACGATTATTATTATTATCCGTCAAAAATAGACTAGGCACCTAACTTCAGCGACACAGTGCAGAGAGCCGCTTCTGGGGCGCTTTAGAAACTTGCCGCGAGGTGGCTGGTATAAACACAAAGCCACAAATCACAGTGAACGGGAGGGGGTGTTTCGGGTGGGAAGCACGCAATTTGATCCCGTTCAGCAAGGAGGGGAGAAGATGGAAAAGGGGGGCACAGTAACTCGTCGCGCCGCAGATGTGTGCAGTGTAAATAAGGGGTAAGAAATGTATTCAGCATACAGAGATGTAACTATTGTATTCACTTACGGTACTGGGAGTGTTTTTTAAAGTGCATACACTCAGGCTAGGCTAGTCAGTGATGATTTTCTTTGATGACGTAGGCTAAATGTTCTTTGCTCGTTTTCTGTAGCTGCTTTTAGAATAACTAAGGAAATGTAAGCATTAGTAACTTACAATGTTTCTATGAAATTGTTATCATGTTAAACACAAATTAAGTCATATTGAAAACATTAGGCTTTTAGCCTTATGCTGGTGTTGGTTCATTTGCCGGCAATGAAACTAAGTAAGTAAATAATGAAACAAGTTAGCACGATAATATTGTGTATCTGCGATCTCACAGGCTAATGATAGGGCGATATGAAAATTGAGCCAACACTAGTAGAGTAATCTATAGCAGATGTATCTTTATTCTTTGCACACGATATTAATCAGAATTTTATTTTTTAGTTATGCAAACTCATGAATCCTCTCATTATAACAAAGACACACTGTAAATACGAGATTAACTGTGCAGTGTAGAGAGCTTAGTTGATTATAAAGAAACTTTGTGAGATCGCGATAAAAAGTGTGTGAAAGATTTTAAGAGTCTGCAAATGTGATATTGATTTAATACAAGTAAATATTATGTGACTTACATTGTCTGACTATAACAATATTGTCTGATTTTGCCAACAAAAATAGTCTAAAAGTCCCACACGAGTTTTGTTTATGAATGAATGTGCCCTTTTAAACAAATCTGAGTCAATGATTCAATTACCCAATACTTAGTTCCTAAATGAATCAGCCATTCGTAACAATCAGTTGAATGAATGATATAGTGAAAAACTCAGTGACTTGCCGCCACCTACTGGCAGTTTTAGTTTCATTTTTATCAGAAAATGTATCATTTCAGTTAGCTATTTAAATGATTTCAATCCCTCAGTCTATATTTCTGTTTTTCAGAATGTTATAACTAAAACATTAACCTCACATTGTTATGAATTCATGTTTTTTCTGTGTTACCTCTGTAGTGTAAATGAATTAACTTCTAATTGTACTTGTTCTTATTTGATTGTTTGAATTATATATATTACATTTATATTATATTTTTAATGAAAAAAAAGCAGCTTTGATACTTTGCTTAAGATCTTGTTTTTTGTTTCACATAAGAAAGAAGAACATAGGATCAGAATAATGTTTTTAATATGTTTTTAATTTTAGAGCCCAGTGTTATTTGAAAACCACTGAAATGCTATTGTAGTTGTTGTTAATATATATATTTTGAAAAATAAATAAAATTAAATATATATAATATATTTTGATATATTTTCACTTTAATTGTAATTAAAGTTTAAAGTTAAAGTAATTTTTGTTTTGTTGTGTGTTTTTGTCAAATTTGTTTTTTATGTCTATATAGTATTTATTAATCTTTGTTTATTAGATTTAGTGGATTTTGTTTATTTAGATTTTTATTTTAATACTTTAAACAAAAATGAGGTGTTGCCTTGGCAATTAGCTAATATAATAATATAAATTGTATTTTTTCTTGTAATATTTTATATTATTTCATTTAAATGAATGTTTATTTCAAGTAACTGTTTTTTTTTCTTTTTATGGTTTTAGTTTCAGTTCAGTTTTAGAATCAGTTTTTTGGCTACACTCTAAAAAATAAAGGTGCTTTACGATGATATAGAAGAACCTTTTTTTGTCTTAATGGCTCTATAAAAAACCTTTAACATCTAAAGAAGCTTTCTGTTTTACAAAGGTTCTTTGTGGCGAAAGAAGGTTCTTCAGATTATTAAAAGGTAAGAAAGAGATGATTCTTTAAAGTACCTTTGATTGAATGGTTTGTTATGGAGCCAAAAATGGTTCTTCTGTGGCATGACTGCGAAGAATCTTTCCAATACACTCTATTTTCCAATGCATAAATACAAGATACAGAAGGTAAAACAACAAACAAATTTACACAATTATGTACAAGTTGTTGTTTATACAGTATATGGATAAAATAGAACAGTGGTGGTGCAGATATGTGCTGTTTGTGCAGCTATAATGTAGTAAACGTTATAAGAGCAGAAAAAAAGTTAGTGGCATAAATAAAATAAAAGTGAGTTGTACATATTGCACTCAGTAGAAATGTCATACTACTACTTTCTGCCTTTATGGGTGAGGGGAATAAAGGAATGAAGTGTACTTACTGTGTGCTTTTTTGCATTGCAGAACAAAAAGAAAGAAAAGAAAAATGAGAGACACTGATTTAAAAATGGCTTAATAAATAATCTCATTCTACAGTTGTTCTTAAGATTACTGTGCCTTCAAAAAAAGACACACACCAGCTTCCACAGTTGTCATGATGTGGATTTAGGATGAGATCAAACACAAAGAGCAAACAAATCTTGATCAGATTATTCCAGGCCTGGACCTGGTGGAGGAAAAGTGATAGGTATTATACTGTGATGAATGGTGATACTGTACTTCCCGCCTAACAAACAACATATGCTTTCACTTTACATTGGAGAGAAACATGATTTGGCAAAGATGGGAAAAGGTTTTTGGTGGTAATGAATATTCCTGTGTGAACAAGGCACTGACTGACTTCAATTTCAGCTCCGTTATTTTCCAGCTTTTAGGAATCAGCGAATGTGTAAAAGCCATTTGGACTTTGTGGAAAAAGTGCGCGCTAAGTGAAGAAACAGGCGCTGGTGCCGTTCCAAAGTCATATAGAACATGATCCTAAATAAAGGATGTGAGGGGCTCCTTCGCTCTGTGTTCTCGTGTGCTGGAGTCAGTGCACGTGCGTGATGAGGTTGATCGTGGTGTTCGTGCATGTGCGCGCATGTGTTCGGCTGGCGCTGCGTTTTCATGGCTGAGTCTGTGAGAAGCATCGGAGCCGCTGCGTTCCCGGCGCAAGTCCCGCTTTCATTGCGGATCAGTCGCACGGCCCAGGTGTGCTCCAAGCCTTTGAGGCTAAAGCAAAGTCAAGGTCACAGGGAGATGGTGGCTACGGGTAATAAAGTTGCGCAGGTGGAAATCTGGATTTGCTGAATGGCCACCTATGTGCAGTTCACTGCTATAACAGTGAACTAAATGGGAAATGATTCATATCATAAACTCACATGACATGCGTTACAAATCATAATGTGAACATATTTGTGCCTGAGTTATTCTATAAAATGAGTGTCTTTTCAGCTTGATAAGTAGATTTCAGTGATACAGTTGTGAAAACAATAAGGTTTGAATGTACACATGATACTAGTAAATGAAGCTTACTATAAAATCAGGTTAACATGGTTGATTATTTAAAGCTGGTCCTGTCTTGACCAGGGTTGTTATAGGGTTATTAATTTATAGTTGACCAAAACTAAAACTAAAATAAAGCTATTAAAAAAGGTTAATTTAGCTTAAAGTGCCCAAATAACTAAGACCAGTACACGTATAGACTTATTGAAATAGTAATACTGAAACATTTTTACTTCAAATAAAATAACCATTAACCATTAAAAAAATGCTACTATGTACTATGTAGAATACTACTGTATATACTATACAAAAACACAACAACATTTCTAAACCTTAAAATTAAAATTAAAGTGAAAACTATCAAATAATAATAATAATAACAACAACCCTGGTCCTAACAAACATCAAAGGCCTAAAATTAAGTGATTGTTTTATGTATAATTTAATTTTATTGGATCACATTTGTAGCTTCATGGGGAAAAATGTCTTTTTTTTTTTTTTCTGGGACTTAAACCATTTTTGTGATCTAATCCTACCTGCTAATTCATTCCTAATGTCTTGATGTTCCTCAGGACACCTGTATGCTGTGTAAACGTAGACTCACTCCGATGACCTTTTGCACAGGAAACAGTTCAAGTTGCAATGGATTTAAATGTAGTTCAGGAGGTCACTATAATCAGCGTGGGACGATCAATCCTGGAACGCCTCACTTCTTCTCCAAAACCCCGCTTTCTTTTACTGCTCCTCTTTTATCCTGCACTTTCTCCGTTCTCTGTGATTGCAGATAAAATGGATGTAAGAAGCGCACATATGATATTTCAATGCACTCTGTGTGTGTGTGTGTGTGTGTGTGTGTGTGTGTGTGTGTGTGCTTGTGCATGATATAAATTTGAGTGAAAGGAATTTTGTTGCGGAAGACTGCATTTACACAGTCATGCTATTCCATAATGTGGATATGATGTGTTTTCACAGCCGCTGCGAGGCACAGTAGGATATCCTGGTATATATGCATGAAGCTCAGAAATCCTTCATACGCCTGGTTCTGCTTAGCTCTTCCACACTGATCTTGATGAGGTCTAGAGTCATTTCCACCAGCTCTTCTCTCTGGACTCAATGCATTTGTTCAACAGCATCGGGTCAAGGTAGATTCACGCTTTCTCTGCTGTGTGTTTTCCTATATGTGTTAGGTACAGGAATTTACTTTGTATATATTCAGAATACGCTCTATATGAGACACAGACCACACAGGAGGGGAATTAACACAGCTTATAGGAAAATTCACGAGGGAGATTCTGCGGAATTGTTTAAACATCCTAAAATGTGTTAAATGGAGATGAAACTGCTGAAATCATAATCATATTTAGACACTTTTGACAAGTATTTATGTGTATTTCTGTTATGACAACTGTCTGAGAGTTTAGCATGGTAATATACATACAATGTGTTTGGTCTGGCGGAATAGATCTGCTACGCTGCTGCTGTGGCAGAGCAAGTACCGAGACATGCTGCTGTCATTACATCCACAGACATGATGCTGTGAGCATGTAGGAAACATTGCTGCTACACATATAACATATATGAAATAATCCCCATTTATAACATACATGAAATCACCTCATAGCAGATCTATACAGGTGGAGCTGGGGAAGGTGAAGGTTTCTGAAGTGCAAGCACTAGGCGAGCATTTGAATGTTGAGCAGCAAGCTCATTGGCTGCTGATGTGCGAAGAATCAGCTGCGGCATGTGAATAATGATGTAATTATATCAGATTGACAACAAATATTTAAAACATAAATTGATCATTAATATTACAAATTAGGTAACTTCATATATTTATTGGTGACATAAGTGTAATGTCAAAGGACTGTTAATGGCATTTCTGACCATCAGAAAACAGCCTTGCATTCCATCTGAAATCAAATACTACTCTACTATATAGTATGCTAAAAACAGTACACCAAAAGTGTAAGAAATCTTAAATTAGTGTCAACCTTGATTTATTGCAATTTTGAGGTGGACTTGTAATTTCTTTTAGCTTTTGAGCACTAGTGCATCTTTGAGCCTACATTTAGGATGAGTACAACACTTAAGTACTGTTAAAATCAGGTACTTTAAATGGGTGGTAAATTGTCATTTCACTTATTTTAACTTTAGTTAGTGTGTAATGTTGCTGTTTGAGCGTAAACAATATCTTTAAAGTTTACGTCGCTGAAAATTCAATGCAAACTGAGATATTGTCTTTTAAAATTATGGCAGTTTAAGGCCTACAGAAATGGCTCATAGAGACTACACTGAGCTACTTCCCAGGTTCGTGACATCACAAACCCACAAATTTACATAAACTCCGCCCCCGGGAATATGCAACAAAGGGGGTGAGGCCATGTTGCACTGCTTTGAGAAGAGGAAGAGTTGTTGCCATGCCGTCAAAACTAGGGGTGCGCGGAAAAATCTATTTATATGAATCGCACATCTGCCTTCTAATGATTCTAATAGATTCACAAGTTTCAAAATCAATGCTGTAAAGCAGCGGACTTAATCCTATTCCTTGCGTCCCCTGCTCTGCACATTCACTGCTCTGCATCTCTCTCTCTCATTCAGATCATTAGCTCATCAGCTCCATCAAAGAACTGTGTTCCAGTTATACACTTTATGTGTATAGACAGACAGATATTTTTCACATAGCTACAAGAAGCATTAAACACGGACGCGTGGTAGCGAGCAATACTTGCTGGCAAACACTTCTTACTGTTACAAAACAAACAATTACTTTACAAAACTGCTACAACGCAATCTTGTATTCTGCTGTATTAAAGCTTTAATATTTAAATGTATTTAAAAGAATGAGACAACAACAAGCAAAGAAATATACCATTCTGAAACATCCTGTAAGAGCCATGCTTGCACAAGTTCTATGTGATCCTCTTCACTAATATTCTCTGGGTTTCATTCGGGCTTAAATTGATAAGCAATATTCACGTCATTGTTTACAATACAACCAGAGCACATGCACTGAGGTGATGGGCGTGATGTTTCTGCACGCGCACAATAGGTAAGTGAATCACAGCACACTGGGCCAGCTAACCAATCTGAGCCTATTGTGTATTTCTGAGGGAGGGGCTTCATACAACCAGGAAATCATCAGAGCACTTATCGGAGAAGGGATAGAGTGGTGTAGAGTAAAGATAATTATTTTTTAAAGCACAACTATAATGGATTTTTGAATATTACCTTTCATGCAATGTGTAATACAGCTTTAAGTGAATGAAAACATCCTGCAAAGTTTTAAATCTGAAAGTGCTCCGTGTATAAAGTTATTGTCTTTCAATAGAAATGGTCGATTCCGAGTCATGAAAACAAGTTGTTTTTATAATGAATCTGAAGCTGTTTCAAGTTGACAAGCTGTTTCAACTAGAAAAAAAAGCACTGTCTTGAACAGGAGAACAGAGAGTATGTATGTGCATCACAGAGCTAGGCAAGACAAGCATTTGTGGTTAAAAAATGTATAAATATTATGTTTTTTTAAGAAAATTACAGATCGTTTTCGCTAGATAAGACCCTTCTTTCTCGTCTGGGATCGTTCAGAGTCCTTTGAAGCTGCACTGAAACTGCATTTTTAGCACCACTGAAGTCCACTATATGGGGAAAAAACCCTGAAATGTTTTCCTCAAAAACCCTTAAAGGAGAAGTCCACTTCCAAAACAAAGATTCACATACTCACCCCCTTGTCATCCAAGATGTTCATGTCTTTCTTTCTTCAGTTGTAAAGAAATTATGTTTTTTGAGTAAAACTTTTCTGCATTTTTCTCCATATCATAAGACTGATATGGTGCCCCAATTTTGAACTTCCAAAATGCAGTTTAAATGCGGCTTCAGCCGAGAAAGAAGGGTCTTATCTAGTGAAATGATTGGTTATTTTCATTAAAAAAATACAATTTATATACTTTTTAATCTCAAAAGCTCATCTTGTCTTACTCTGGACTCGGCAGGGATCGTTTACAAACGCATTTGGGATCGTTTGAAGGTGCATTTATTTTGGAAGTTTAAAATCGGGACACTATACCAGTTCATTATATGGAGAAAAATGCAGAAATGTTTTCCTCAAAAAATATAAATTCTTTGTGACTGAAGAAAGAGAAACAAGAATATCTTGGATGACTTATGGGTGAGTAAATTATTAGGAATTTTTAATTATGAAAGTGGAGTAATCATTCAAAAAATTGTTGCTCTTATGTACTGTGTAGTATGCAAAATACATATTTAGTTGTATGTGTTTTGTTCGCTCCATGCAGCTTGTAGGTCTCTGACTAACCAGCTAATAGCAATATCTGTTCGCTCGCAATTGTCTAGAAATGTCTCGATGAATAGTGGATGTTTGTTATTATGATAAAAAATAAAGAACACATGGTGTACAAACTGCAGCGCTTTATCGATACATTTCTGCATTGGGCTAATGCATATACCATGGTTGTGTGGGTGTTTTTAACTGTAGGCTAGAGTAATGGTGATGGGCGTTCCGTTTCTGAAATGTGCTGCACACAGTAGACCAATCACAACAGACTGGTTCAGCGGACCAATCACCGCAGATTAGCATCATGCAAAGGAGGGGTTTGGACAAATAATTCATTGAGGGAATCGTTTGGGAGTTGTTGAGCAAATAAGGTAAAAATAAATGCTTATTATAAGACAATAAAAGTGTTTTTTGACCTTGCATGCATGTCAACCTATTGTTGGGGACTCCCAAAACCAAAATATGAACCTTTCACAAAGCATTAACACATAATCAAGCCTAGAAAAAAACAGTCAACCACCCCTTTAAGACTTTCACTCAAGTTGTATTGGAATTGATGACTTGTAACTTGTAATGGAGTCATTTTTTGCTGTAAGGTATCTGTACTTTTACTCAAGTGTGGTCTTCAGATCCTCTAATCGCTCCCAGGAGCTCAGGTGCTTCTTCAGCTGCGTGTTTCTCCTTAGAACGGTTATGATGAGATCACTTCCCAAATGTATGACACTGCTTCAGATGTACTGAGTGCTGGTACGCTCCACCCGGTTTGTCCCCGTGGACCCGACCAAGCCGCACGTGCTTGGACTGACCTCTCACCTCGGACACAACCGTTGAAATCTTTCCCAATTTTATTAGATCATCGCCTGTGCCACAGTCCAAAGCTTCTGCGGAGAGGAGGCTCTTCATCCAAGTTATCGCAGGAATGTTGGAATTGTGTAACAAAGCAATGAAAAGCAGCATTGAGCCCAGATATCGAAGCCAGAGATCAGACAATAGTTCACTGTGGAGTTCTGAAAATTGCAGTAAATAATCATGCAGCAACTTAATGTGTTGTGAGATTAAAGTAAACATTCTGTATGTGTTGTGTAGGGATGTACAGTATGGTAGTACTTACCACTCATTTTGCAAGATTAGATGTTTGTCAGTGGTGCTCAGGATCTGCAAATCAGTCGCTATCATTTCTCTGTACTCTGTTTATGTGGTAAGTGAAATTTTATGTACTGTAATGTAACAGGCTACCGCTAGCAAACGGCTAACCATGTCCCATAGTGGCTCCGTAGAACATGCTATTCATTTTATAGAGCTAATTGTCATCAACCATTAACAAATGGGGTAGAGATCTGTAGGTGTGTGAATGCAATGCCTTTGTTGGGTTTGGGGTACAACCACAAATTGTCCATTTCAGTGGATGGAACTGGGATTTTCAGCTATGTGAACACCAAAGTCATTTTATATTTCACCACAGACATTTAATGCACAGTCATGGCTAAAATGTGGGAATATACAGTTGAGGTCAAATGTTTACATACACCTTGCAGAATCTGCAAAATGTTCATTATTTTACCAAAATAAGAGGGATCGCACAAAATGCTAGTTTGAAGTTTAGTTGAATTTATAAAAATGACCCTGTTCAAAAGTTTACATACACTTGATTCTTAATACTTACCTGAATGATCTGATCAGCTGTGTTTTTGTTTAGTGATAGTTGTTCACGAGTCCCTTGTTTGTCCTGAACAGTTAAACTGCCTGCTGTTTTTCAGAAAAATCCTTCAAGGTCCCACAAATTCTTTGGTTTTTCAGCATTTTTGTGTATTTGAACCCTTTCCAACAATGACTGTATTATTTTGAGATCCATCTTTTCACAGGACAACTGAGGGACTCAGTTGCAATATGCATTTATTACAGAAGGTTCAAACACTCACTGATGTTTCTGAAGGAAGAATGGTGCATTAAGAGCCAGGGGTGAAAACTTTTTGGATTTGAAGATCAGGGTAAATTTGACTTATTTTGATCTTTAGGCAAAATGATAAAAATGTACACATCTTCATTCTGTTAAAAAGTTTACACCCCTGGCCCTTTATGAATTCAACTGTTATTTTCTTTTGTAGACTATATATGAAGAGTTAAGATGCAAAACCAGCTAAAAGCCACCTTGGTTAAAAATGAGATAATGATACTAAGTGAATGCTCCTGACACACAGATTTAGAAGCTTTTGCATCTGAACTCTTCATTTTTGCAAATTCTGACCTTAACTGTAGATATTTTTATGTTAGAAAAGACAATGTAACAGACCAATGTAAATGTCTAAAACACGGTGAATACAGATTAGATCAAGAGATTCTCGACTGGTTTTGCATCTTTTTTACTTTTACTCATACTTTTTTTCAAGTGATGTTGCAAAAAACTACCAAAAATAGATGAAGTTTAATTTTTGGTCAACAGCCTTTGACATCACCAACATTTATGGGAAGGATTTTATTTCTTTTTACAAGCTTAAAGCCAATTTATTTTCATATCCTAACTATGCATGGTTTTGGTGGTTGCATTAGTTGCACTGTATTAGAATTACTTTTACTTACTGTCGTGTGACCCTTTCAGAACAGAACTGAGTGTTATTTTTGGGTCATGAACCACCGGAATCCAAAAGAATTTAAATATGTATGGTCCCACAATAATATACGTTATCCATAAAAAGTTTGGAAAAATTAAGATGTTTCTGAAAGAAGTTTCTTGTGCTCAAGGCTGCATGTATTTGATTAAAAAAAAAAACAGTAAAAATAACAAAATTGTAAAATGTTATTACATTTTAAATGAACCATTTTTAATGTGAATATATTGTAAAATGTAATTTATTCCTGTGATCAAAGGAATAATATAATATGATGATTTGCTCAAGAAACATTATTAGCAATGTTAAAAACAGTTTATGCTGCTTAATATTTTTGTTGAAACTGTAATACACTACCATTCAAACGTTTGAGGTAAGAAAGATAAAAAAAAGGTGGAAAAAATTATATGCAGCAAGGAAGCAATAAATTAATCAAAAGCATCAGTAAATACATTTATAATGTTTATTATTATTATTATTATTATTATTATTAATCATATTAGAATGATTTCTGAAGTATCATGTGACACTGTAGACTGGATTAATGATGCTGAAAATTCAGTTTTGCATCAGACTACATTTTTAATAACATTCAAACAGAAAGCAATAATTTTAAGTTGTAATAATTTTACTGTATTTTCCATCCAAAAATATGCGGTCTTGGTGAGACTTCAATTATAACTGTTCCAAACATTTGACTTGTAGTGTGTGTGTGTGTGTGTGTGTGTGTATATATATACATATATCTTTCTGCTGGCACAGTAATATTGCCAGTTTTCTTCACAAAGAGGTCTAAATATTTTTTAAAAGTGAAAGTGAAATATGTTTTATTAAACAGCCTCCCTCCCTCAGTCAAAGCGAAATGGTATATGAACAGTGAAATCATTAATCACAGATAGTGACATCACCCGTATTTAACTGCTCTAAAAAAGAAGACATAGGCACATATCTCTGGTATAGCTCTTCCCATCACCACAGCTGAATGCATGTCTTTTTCCCCGCTTCTGTTAGTGTTATGCTCAGGTGAACGTAACTCGTGTAATCATTTCAGTCTCAAAATACAGAATATTCTCCACAGAATAAAGGGAAAGGCATATGACATGATCATGACTTGTTGAAGACAACAGGCCATGATGAGATGCTGGTCATTGCAACATGAGAAGATCAAATCTGGAGAGTGCTGTACACAGCTTTGGCAAACGCTTCCATCCAGCCTCGCCCCTATTGCTCGTATTGCGTTTATCTGCAATCAGGATCTCCATCAGGGAGCCCATTGTGAAAGTTTTGGCACAGATCCACAGAGAAACCAGCCACAGAGACGCTCTCCCCCCCTCATCGCAATGCCTCCCAACACCCACCGGCCAGTTCGGTCCAGGCCTCGCACACAACGGACAAATAACTACCATCATCCTCTGAGAGAGTGTGTGTGTGTGTGTGTGCTCAGTGAGGGGCAAGGAAAACTGTAAAATCCCAGTCCCCAGCAGAGATGTTTCACCAGCACTGGGGGCATTGCACTGATGAGAGATGAGCCATTTGGAACAGGAAGTCATTTCGAAATCGCAGCAACAAAGATTAGATTGTGACATCCTTAGGAAATTCAGGGAACAATTGATGATGATGGTCTTTTGTGAATTGTCATGTTTGTATTTTCGAATGATTACATTTGAGCCTGTTAATTACGCCTGATGATATTTTGTGTTTTATGTTGCACAAAAAGGTTAATGTTATGAATATTAGAAATAATGGGGCTACTTGCATTGCCAAAACAAGATAAATAAATGGGATTGTTTTAAGTAAACATGAAATGCAACCAATTTTGCTTTTGCAATCTCATGAATTTTCAAGTGAAACTGGAAAGTGGATATCCAACAATTTTCAAAACAATGTAGGGCAAGACTTGTTTGTAGACATCAGGAATTGTTTGGATTGTGAAAAGTGGATGTTACATATTAGAATGGAGCCAAGTGGTTGAAAGAGAGGGGCTGAAAATTATATTATTATGATTATTCACTTTAAAATAAAACCAAAACATACACAGACCATGTCAAATATGGCGGCACAATCCTCAAACGTAAACTGACCGCATAACTCATTGGTTCTTGCATTTCACCAAACAACTTTTTTGGGTCCCATTGTTTTGGGTTGACTTTACTGTAAAACTATAGACAAAATTCTTCTTTAGTGTCACAGAAAAAAACATTCAATGAAAAAAGTTTGAAGCAGCATGCAAAATTATGCAAAAATTATGCATTTCACCTCACCTTAAATTTACTCATCATGTGCATGTTTTCAAACTTTGCAAACTTTTAGAACGGATTGAAAATGATAAAGAAACTAAAAAAGCAGCAGTTTATGAATTTGTGGTTGTCATTGAGCTACATTATAGCAATATATTTTCCAACAATTTGAAATAAAAAAAAGTTCAAACGTTCATTTATATAACAGTTTAATAAGTGATGTTTTATTAACAAATTTCGGGAGGAGCACGCACAGATAATTAACACGGCCAATTCATCATCAGCAATCACACTCCCTATCCAGTCAGCATGAGAGAATCCCTACAAATAACCAAAGCAGTCTTACTGTCATTTTTCTTGTCTCCGCAGCAATCCGCCGGCCCCAAGATTACTCCTTCTCCGCCAGTCATCGCTGCCGAGCCCCAAGCTCCATCGCGGCCACCGCTCTGCTCAACAAGTCACACGATTTCCCCGACGCCGAGGGTTAACATCGCCTCCACTGCCGAAACTACCAACTTCCCTGGCATCCTCGTATCATTCGGTCGCGCCAACAATTCCTCCGATTGGAAAGTGTACAGTATTCAAGCCCGAGGCAAACGCTCATTAATTCCAATGCATCGTTCTCACGGAAGGTAAACAAAGCGGATCCGTACGATCTTTTCTTCATGCTCCAAATCAGCCAGCCTCACTCCTAAATCCACTCCAGCCGCCAAATCGGCCAATAGGTCAAGCAAAGCCCCGAACGCGCCTTGCTCGACACCACCATTGTCCCGCACAAGATCCGGCTCCTCGCGAACATCGGGCCGCAACAGCAGGCCTTCAACGAGCCTGGGCCGCGCCTCAGTTCTCACCTCACTCACTCGCTTCCCGCTTCGGCTCAGCCTTTCACCGAATCTCTCCTGGCCTCAGCGCCGTTTGCAGCCGGGCCTCTAGCTTCCGTTTCCAGAGGCTAGCGCGAGGCCATTCGTGACGTCTAATAATTTTCAGGTAAAAATCGCTAAAACAGGCCATTCGTTGCTATAAGTTGTTAAACGACCTAGCAACAGCACTGGATGTTAATGTCATTACGTAACCACGACATAAAGTGCCCGGAATACGCACTGAAATTACTCAAACTTTCCATCTTTTTCACCAGCATTTTACCCACATTTAATTTACATATCGCATTTAGGAAAATGAATAGACGAGGGATAAGATTAATTATTAGTTTCTTGGAGGAGATCAACAGTGGCAAAAGACTTTCACCATTGATCACAGTGGACCAACAGCACATAACTAACCATCAATAAATAAATGATTTAATAAAAAATAAATAAATAAATAATAATAATAATAAAAATAATAATATAAAAAAATAATAATAATTAAAAAAAAAAAAAAACTTTTACCATTTATAACTTTTAAAGGTTGTTACAATAGCTGCATTTGTTGCTAGTTGCTTTGAAAAACAAGTTGCTAGGATAGTCTGAGAAATCACTAAATCTGGCAACACTGCAGGCTACCCAGACATTTCAGCATGTCCCGCCAAAAGTCACAACAGCCACAGCAGCAGAACCAAGCACGAAGCTGCCTTCGCTATCAACGCAGGCCCTCACATTTCAGAATTTCTGTCTACTACCGCTAACCTCTTTTCTTTTTCAGCAGCCTCCAGCTCCCGTAGCAGACACTAGCACAAGGTCACCTCTGATAGCAGTGCAGGCTACACAGACTTCCAGCCTTTTCCTGAATGTCACAAACCCCACGGCCTACAGCTACAGCAGCTAAAGCAAACGCAAAGCTGCTTCCGCTTGCAACACAGGCCCTCGCATGTCTTTCCTCCTGTTACTTCTGTTCTAACCCCCTTTTTCTTTTTCAGTTGCCTATTAGTGGAGGTTGCCTCCGCTAGCGGCGCAGACTACATAGGCTCTTCAGGATATCACAAACTCCACTCCTTTCCCATGACCTACAGCAGCTGAAGCAAGCCGACCTCCAGCTCCCATAGCAGACACTAGCGTGAGGCCTCCGCTAGTGGCGCAGACCAATCCACAGCTTTTTCCTTACCCCACTCCCAACCTCCTCCCCTACCCATGGCCCGCAGCCCCACCGTCTACCCCTAGCGTGAGCATGCCTCCGCTAGCGGCACAGACATACCTACAGCCCTGTCTTTCCCCCTCCCCTGCCCACGGCCCACAGCTCCACAATCCCGCCCCCTCCTTCAGCTATCACTTCTGGAGCCGCCCCATGCGTGAGCATGCCTCCGCAAGCGGTTCCGGGAGCTATCTTTCCTCCTCCCCCTCGCATGCTCACCCTTTCTTCTCTCTATCCTCTGCCATTTCCTACCCATCCCTCCAAATGCTCCTGCCTCGGAACCACCACCCCCCATAGCCAGAAGCATCAGGACTCGGATTTTGTCAGAAGTGTTCAGAAGCCAGAGGCCTTCAAGACCTACATGCGGCCAGACCGCTTCCAAATCAAAGAAGCTCACCGAATTCTCATCAGCCAACCCTTTTAACTCCGGTCTATCACCATTCACTCGATCTTCAGACCCACCATAGCCATCACCTTGAACACCACCCCAGCAGCACCCCGCTCCCGCAGGAGCCTTTTCCGGATTTCCCCACTGCCGCAGCAGTACCTGCCTTTTTTCTCTATTCCTTCCCACAGCTGCTGCAGTGTCTGCTCCCGCAGGAGCCTTTTCTATACTCCTACACTGCCACAGCAGTGCCTGCTCCCGCAGGAACCTTCCCTGTATTTCCACACAGTGTCCGCTCCCGCAGGAGCCTTTTCTACATTCCCACACTGCCGCAGCAGCATCTGCTACCACAGGAGTCTTTTCTGTTTTCCCTGCCTTCTCTGTATTTCCACACTGCCGCAGTAGTGTCCACTCCAGCAGGAGTTTCCCTGTATTTCCACACTGCCGCAGTAGTGTCCACTCCAGGAGCCTTCCCTGTATTTCCACACGGCCGCAGCAGTGTCCGCTCCCACAGGAGCCTTCCCTGTATTTCTACCCTGCCGTAGCAGCGATTGTTCCCGCAGGAGCCTCCTCTGTATTTCCACACTGCCGCAGTAGTGTCGCTCCCGCAGGAGCCTTTTCTCTACTTCCTCACTGCTGCAGCAGTGTCCACTCCAGCACAAGCTTTCTCCATATTTCTACACTGCTGCAGTAGTGTCCGCTCCCGCAGGAGCCTTCCCTTTATTTCCACACTGCTGCAGCAGTGTCTGCTCCCACAGGAGCCTCCTCAGTATTTCCACCCTGTCGCAGCAGTATCCGCTCCCGCAGAAGCCTTCTCCATATTTCTACACTGCCGCAGTAGTGTCGCTCCCGCAGGAGCCTTTTGTCTGCTTCCTCACTGCCACAGCAGGGACTGCTCCCCAGGAGCCCGTACCTCTGCTTCTTGCTCACCTCCCCCCGCTAAAGCAACGCCCACTTCCTTAAGAGCCCCATCCTCCCTCCCAACACTACCGCAACGATCCTTTTCCAAGTGACGTCCAGCACCCCTCTATCCATAAGCTCTGCAAGTTTGGGGGGTTATCGCTGGCTGCTGTCCTGCGTTAATAGCCTCTTTGGGGGAACGCTTTGGGTTCGGGCTAAAATACCTAGCTCTGACCCCTCTCCCCAGACAGGGGCAGTGCCCCAGGCTAGGGAATGATTATCGAGCTCGGAGCCCTCTCCTGGACAGCACGCCATATACGCATAACCTTTACTCAGTTTATTATATGCAAGTGTGAACTTGTGAAACATGAAGATAATATTGAGTAACATTACATTCTATTTAGCTTCAACTTTATATAGCACCATTAAACACATCATTTGTTGACCAAAGTAAGTCCAAAAACAGTCAGTAAAAAACTACCTAAAACAAACCACACACACACACAAATCAGTAATAAATTAAAATCCAATGAAGGTAATGTGTCTTGAGCTTTATTTTAAAACATGTAAAGGCAGTTTAGTTTAAAACTAGTCTGGGGAACCTTTAGCAGCCCCTGGTTGGATGACCTTCGAGACTTTGCTGTATTATGAGGGGAGTTACTGTATGCCCAGGGTTGCCAGGTACTCAAAACTAGCCCAGTCACGTTCCAGAGGGAAATGGCTATCAAAATCGCATTCCGGGGGTTTAAAACTTCTTTCCAGGGCATCCCACTTTATTCAAAATCATGTTCTAGAGGGGTGGGGGGTTTTCGCCTCAACTCGCCGTCTAGCAAAACAACCCACAGCAACAGAGTATACCCCAATTCTGTGGGAAATCTGTAAATTTGGCAACACTGGTTAAGTCAGTGAGGTATGCAGGTGCTAGTCCATTCAGTGATTTAAAAACAGGAAGCAACACTTTGAAATCAATTCTGTAATGAAATGGAAGCCAGTGCAAAGAAACTAAAACCGGAGCAATGTGCTCTCGTTTCTGCACACAAGTTAGGAGCCTCGTGGCTGCATACTGTACCATTTGTAGATGAACAAGATGCTTGGTTAATGCCCATATAAAGGGAGTCACAGTAATCAAGCCTTCTCAAAATAAAAGTATGAATCACCCTCTCAAAATCCTTATAAGAGAGAAAAGATTTCACCTTTGCTAAATCACGTAGGTGTTTTTTAATGGTTTTAACCACAGAGCTGTGCTGTTTGTCAAAAGTCAAAGCACTATTAAAGAATGCACCCAAATCCGTCAATAGCAGTTTGACAAGTAGCTAATAGCTTCTGAGGGTTCAAAAACTATAAACTCTGTTTTGGCCCCATTAAGGTGTAAAAATGTAAGGACATCCAGGCCTTTATCTCAGAAAGGGTATGCAAAAGGGTATTCAAATGCCTCTACACATAATATTTAGAGAAATTTGTCAGTCTACACATAATATGTCCAGTTACTTTTTGCTCCGCCAATGAAAACAGTTCCAAAATATAGCTGCAAGCAGCAATTACGGGCCAAGTACAATCAGAGGCATGGCATGGAGCAGCAGACCAACTGCAACAATGAAAAATGAAAGCCATTTTAGGATAATTTTAGTCAAAATATCTGAATAATCATTAATACAACCTCTAGTAATATGATTTAATGTGAAATCACTTTTGACAAATAGGTGGCACTATTATCAAATCGATGTGGTGTAGTCAGTGTGAGGAGACAATGACACATACAAAGTTGGTGTCAACATGTCACAGCTTTGCAGAGATACAGCCTCAGACGTAGTCTGGCATCATGCCTCAAATTTGTTGCGCTGCTATCCAAAATCCAAAATTTGTGTCTATCAACACAAAATCTACAACTTTTTGTCAGCACACCCTGAAGATGGCTCAATTTTGGTGAAAATCTGACCAACGGTTGAGGAGGAGTTTGAAAAAGTAAGTTTTCAACGGAAATCAAAACGGCAGAGAGAAAATTTGGTTGACTATGGCATAATTGGTACCTATGTTGTCAGCATCACCCAAAGAATATTTAGAGACCAGTTACCAAACTGATGTGGTGTGGTCAGTGTGAGGCAATAATGGCACACACAAAGTTTGGTGTCAATATGTCAAAGTTATTTCAGAGATACAACTTTAAACACTGTTTGGCATGTTCCAGCAAATTGATTGTTGATGTGTTAAATGATAACCATTTCATATATTGACACAAAATCCACAACTTTTTGTTGCATGGTCTGAAGATGATCTGAGCCAAATTTGGTGTAAATTGGACCAACGGTATAGGAGGAGTTTGAAAAAGTAGGTTTTCAACATGAATAAAAATGACAGGAAGTTCGGCCGACTATGGCAAATTGGCATCTATGTTCTCGGCATGACCCAAGGAATATACTAAGATCACTCATTCATTACAATAGGCCAATTTGCTCAAATGTTATTAGCATTTTTTTTAGCTTTTGGCATTCACGCATTATTCGAGAACGGTTTGGCTAATCACCTTAATTTCCACAACTTTTTGCCATCATGGTCTGAAAATGATCTGAGCCAAATTTGGTGAAAATCAGACAAACCGTCTAGGATGAGTTTGAAAAAAGTAGGTTTTTCAAACTATTAAAAATAGGAAAAAACTAAACCTTACGACTTTTACATTTTGGTCTCATAAACATGAGTGAAACTTCTGACAAGCGGTGGCGCTAGAGAGTTTGAGTTAGAGATTACAAACTTGCTGTGGTTAATGTTGAGACTGTCCTGCAGTGTGGCAAATTTCATAACTTTCCCATAAGCGGTTCTGTGGTCCCCCATGGACTCAAGAGCATAAGAACTGAAGAAGAAGAAGAAGAAGGAGAAAGAATAATAAGAAGAAATCTAAAGGATACAAGAGGTGCCTTCGCACCTTCGGTGCTTGGCCCCTAATTTAACCACAACACAACACAACATTGTAAAACACACATTAATGTTTTGTTCTGGATTGACTCATGCTTTTGGACAAATTGGTTGAATGAATTATTCAATGACTCCCTCATTAAGTCACTTGTCGCCACCTACTGGCCTAATGATGAAACCCACCATGAATCTACAAACTGACAAACACACAGGCAGACTGATACAAGCAGTGAAAATCCCTAGTGCTTTCTGAATATTAAAGCACTACTCAAACAATCAGATTCTAGATGAAAACACTGTAGCCCTAGTCTCATTACAGTTTGGAAAATGAGAATACAACTACTTTTCACGTTCTTCATTTAACATTTAAGCACTGACATCATTCTTTCTGATCCACTGTATGTCTTTGTTCAGACAGCTCTTAAAGCACAAACTCTCTACAACCTTGCCGAGATACCCACATACTGACCAACAAAAACAAGCATGTTATGTTCAAATCGACCTAATTAGCAGCTATTAAAATGTTCCTTTCACACTAATGATTGGTTTAATCATTTATGTCCAACAGGAGCGGGCTTCAAACACATTGTCGGGGCTCAGTAACTGTTTCCTTTTTTTTCTCTCTATTGATTGCCTCAGCCCCATCTGATCTGATGTACGCCGTGAGGAATGAGGACAACATGGAGAGCTGTGATATCTTTACATCATCCCCTTGTGTTTTTCTTCCCTCCCTCGCTCAGGATTTGGAAGAAAGGAGAACCTTTGTGATGCAATGTTTCTCTGAGTGTGAATATAAGTGTGTTTCTGCCAAAGAGATTCAGCTGTGGAGAAGGGAAAAGGGCACCTTTGCTAACATGTTAACAACATAACCCTTCAGAGAGATTGTCAGGCTATTTAGCATTGGACAGTATCTGTTGAACAGCTTTATACTTACTGTTGTGTGCCAGCAGGGTCTGCAAAATTCAAGGTTTGTCTGCTCTGTCTGGTGCTTTTCCCTCAGATGTCCCGAACGCAGGGTGAACGAGTGCCTTGCTGCTCTGCAAAGCAGTCCTGATCTCTGTGTCACTGGCCAGTGATGTAATTTCTCTGTTTATGTTTGAGAGATATAGAGCAGCGATGCACAGGGTGAGCAGTGTCTTCTGTGAATGGTGCAGAACATTTTGGAAAGGCCATTGGGAAGCTGCTCCAAACAAAGGAAGAGGACACAGAAATGAATGGAGAAAAATGAAAACGTCATGACAGCTTGTCTAGATAAATCTTTGTCACAAATCAGTTTTGTTTTGATTAAGAGGAAGAAAAGGTACAAGATAAGAAAAGCACATGAAGCGACTGCGAAATGATATTATGTTGTTTCTTGGACGTTTCGCAGCACTTGCAAAGTTAAATATCCAGTAAGTGGCGCTAAAAGCACATTTAGTTTTATCCGAAACAGATGAACGTGAATCTGGCGACTTTTTATTTCACTGGTTGTTCCACATATCATGGCAGTTGAATCTAAATGGCCAGTGAGTTTCGCTAAAAGGTAAATGCTCTATTGCATTTGGAAAAGGCGTACCACCTAAACTTTAAACCCTTTGGATGCCCATTCCCACACGGCCATTTTCCTCACAATTCTGAGTTTGTATCTTAGAATTCAGATATTTTTATTTTTTTACAGAGGAAAACAGTAAAAATTGTGAGATAGAAAGTCACAGTTTCTTTTAACATTTTTATTCTGTGGCAAATATAAATATATATATATATAGATATGAACTCGTAATTTCAAGTAAAAAAAAGTTTATATCTTGAAATTCTAACTTTTTTCCCCTCAAAAAATTGCAAGCAACAAATTTAGAATTCTGAGATTTAAACTTAGAATTGCAAGAAAAAAGTCAAAAATATGAGTTAAAACGTCACTGTTATTTTTTTTTTAAATTCTGTAGCAAAAAAAGAGAGATGTAAATTTGGAAATACAAGTAAAGAAGTCAAAATTCTGAGTTTATATCTTGAATTTCTGAATATTTCCCCCTCAAAATGGCAAGAAACAAATTATGAATTCTGAGATTTAAATATAATTAAGTCAGAATAATGATCTTAAAAAGTCGCAGTTAGTTTTTTTTTCTGTGGCAAAAAAGAGGGATGTAAATTTGGAATTGCAAGTAAAAAAGTCAGAATCCTGATATCTTGATATCCTTATATCTTGAAATTCTGAGATTTAAACTTGAAAAAAAAAGGTTATGAAAAAAAATTCAGTTAAAAGTCAGTTACTTTTTAGTAGTTTTTTAAATGTAAACTTGGAATTGCAAGTAAAAGAAGTCAGAATTCTGAGTTTATATCTTGAAATTACAAGAAACAAAGTCGGTAAAAAGTCAGAACTGCTCATACTTGAGTGCTTTGCATATACCAGGTGAGCTACTGAGGCAGTTTCCTATCTTTAACATGCCATACATATGGATTTGATTAGTTTATGTGCTTCATGTGATGCAGACATGAAAATGTATTAGTTTACAAATCATGGACTGTGGTAAAAACTTCTGAGGTCATAACATAGTAGCTGCTGGAACCTTATCAATCCTTATTAATCAATAATCTGCTCCTGTAATCATAGTTTCTGTGAAAATAAATAAAAGTTGTTTGTGTTTTACTGCCACTAATTTTCATTTCAGTTGGAAACTATAGTGAATTGTTTTTTTTTTTTTGGAGTTTTGCAAGTTTTTCCAGTGAGTCTAATTTGTCCATGTCACATACAAGAACACATTAATGTTACATATAATTATACTACTAGTCGAATGTGTGGACACACTTGACTGAATTTACATTTCTGCCTGAATGCTTGAAATTAGCTGTGCAGATAAATTGAAATTGTGCTTACATATGAAGGTCTACACAAAGCTATATATATATATATATATATATATAATATGAAATCTAATTAAATGTGAGTTGGTACAGATAAAGAATGAAAACTAGTCACCCGGAGAAACTCCTTTAACACAGTTTGAGAAGAGCTGGAATCAAGACAAAGGGCGGTGACACTGAACAATCTAACATATAAAATAGCATCGTAATTTGTTTAACATTCTGTGGTCACTGCCTAATTCCCATACTTCCATTTGTGTTATTTCATAATTTTGTTGACAATAATAAGTGCTGAACACAAGAAAAAGAAAATTGCTTGCTGGAGAGAGGCAGTGCATGCTGTGGAGATGAACAGGCAAAGAACAGACCAATGAATGAGCTGTGGTTTAGACAGAGACATATGAGCTACATTAGGTAGGATGTGAGTTATATTAAAAATGATCGTGGCACTCCCAAGCTTTAGAGCGGCATACACTCTTAAACGTAAAGGTGCTTCATGATGCCATAGAAGAACCTTTTTTGGTTCCATAAAGAACCTTTAACATCTGAAGAACCTTTCTGTGTCACAAAAGGTTCTTTGTGGCAAAAGAAGGTTCTTCACATTATAAAAAGGTAAGAAAGAGATGGTTCTTTAAAGAACCTTTGACTGAATGGTTCTTTGTGGAACCAAAAATTGTTCTTCTATGGCATCGCTGTGAACAACCTTTTAAACCTTTATTTTTGAGAGTGTAGGCAGGTGTTTTTCTTCATCAGTCCAAAACAAGTTCAATGAAGTGCATCCATCCATAATAAAAAAGTGCCTGGGGGCTCAGTAAAGGCCTCCCGTAGTGAATCGATGTGTTTCTGTAAGAAAGATATCCATATTTAAAATGTAAGAATCACTTTAATTTAGCTTGCGCTAACAGTTGTACACTGAGCTGTTTTAGCAAGGGGCGCAGCAGTACTGAAACACAGTCTAAGCTTTTCGCCAGTCACAACGCACTGGGGCAGCTAACCAATCACAACACATTTTGTTTTTCAGAAGGGGGGCCTTCATCAAACCTGAAACTAATCGAGCCATTTGTGCCAGCCTGAGGAGAAAGGTATTATAATGTAAATTATGTGAAAAATATGGGAGCATGTTCTATTACACCCCCAAAACAAAATCAAGATTTTGTAAAAGAGCATAATAGGACCCCTTTAAATTTCACCAAACTGATTACTCACTAAAAAGTCCCACAGATCATGGTTTCATGCCATTAAAGTGGTTATACCTAAGTGTGTGAGTTGCTTGCTTTTTTTAAATTAGCCTTCCCATTAACGCCATTATATTGTTCAATTAGACTGATTCATGAACGTGGAACGCGGTTTATCGCATGAAACAATCACAGCTGAACATAACCAGTCATATCCAATCATATTGTGATAGAGGCATTACCTCCTCTCACATGACTTTCCCCCATTCGTTCTCAATTACCCCCACCAAACCCACCACACGCTTTAGGGGGTCTGTTAAAACTCAATGGGATCAGGAGAGGTGAGACTGACGTAGACTGTACCTGCTGGTGTTGCTATTGGACAATTTTGCTTTTGCTTTGATGTGTTAAAAGCAGAAAAAATGAGCAAGCATAAGGTTTGACAAAGGCCAAACTGTGATGGCTAGACGACTGGGTCAGAGCATCTCCAAAACTGCAGCTCTTGTGGGGTGTTTCCAGGCTGCAGTGGTCAGTATCTATCAAAAGTGGGCCAAGGAAAGAACAGTGGTGAACAGGTGACAGGGCAATGGGCAGCCAAGGCTCATTGTTGCAGTTGGGGAGCAAAGGCTTGCCCATGTGGTCTGATCCAACAGAAGAGCTACTGTAGCTCAGATTGCTCAAGAAGTTAATGCTGGTTCTGATGGAAAGGTTTCAGAATACAGCATCAGAACTGGACCATGGAGCAATGGAAGAAGGCGGCCTAGTCTGATGAATCATGTTTTTATTTACATCATGTGGATAGCCAGGTGCGTGTGCGCCGCTTATATGGGGAACACATGGCACCAGGATGCACTGTGGGAAGAAGGCAAGCCGGCAGAGGCAGTGTGATGTTCTGCTGGGAAACTTTGGGCCTTCAAAACTATGTGGATGTTACTTTGACATGTACCACCTACCTAAGCATTGTTGTAGACCATTTACACCCTTTTATGGAAACGGTATTCCCTGGTGACTGTGGCCTCTTTCAGCAGGATAATGCATCTGTGGGATGAACGAACAAGTCTGATCCATGGAGGACCCACCTTGCAACTTACAGGACTTAAAGGATCTGCTGCTAACATCTTGTTGCCAGATACCACAGCACACTTTCAGAGATCTAGTGGAGTTCATTATCATATATATTTTAGGGATGCACCAATAGGATTTTTTTTTGGCCAATACCGATTTTAACAAACTTTAAAACAAAAACAAAAAACATTTGTTTACTCCGAGCAGAATCGCTATTTAAACGTTTCCGTTCCTGCTTTCCTCTGTATTGTTACAGTTCCGAAATTGGTTTGAGAAGAAAAAAATACTGATTAATAACATTATTTTTAGAAGTCTTTCTTTGTATTTTCCCAGAGAAAAACCCTGAAACAGAAATGCAACTCATTGGCTTTAAAATACCAAAAATCGGCCAATAATTACACACACACACACACACATACACACATACACACATACATATATATATATATATAGATAGATATAGATATATAGATATATACATATATCAGAGGTTGTGCTAGACTTTAACATTGTCTGTAATTTTGACGAACAGGGTTGTAAAAATTCTGTCATATTCTATTATACCAGTCATTTTAATTTTCATATTTTAATTATAACACATTTAGTGCCTTTTATTTTTGTTCACATCACAGTGTTTAAAACAACAACAACAAAATAAGCTAGGGCTGGGTAAACGAACAAACAAATAAAAAAAATCAATTTCTCGATTTTAATAGATTTTAATGAACCAATATCGATTCTTGAATCCCAATCGATCTTTTGGTCTATGCTGTTTTCAGTTGATGAATAAACAGTACATAGTGCACCTTCCTTTCAATAAACAGCAATAGGCTGAGAGTCTTAGATTTCAAATTCTGTCCATTTCATTAGGAAATTCAAGCAATAAATACCATTTTGGTGCTCTTTAATGTGGCGTGATAGATCATTGTAGCTTCTGTGTACTGGCCTGTGCGTAATCAAACGCCTACGAAACATTCATGACAGTTTCGTTTTTGTTCTGGATCCCCTGCTCTGCTGCCAGACTGGAGCACACTCACCACCAGCTGGACAGGAGTGGGAATTACAGTTACAATTTACAATGGATCACCCACAGTGTAATCTGTCAAAATGAAAGACGGCCTTCAGATTTTTCCATCACTGACAAAAAAAATCTGTCAATGACGGACAATTTTCGGTTAACGCGACCTCTGATATAAATATATATATATATGTGACCCTGGACCACAAAACCAGTCATAAGGGTCCATTTTTTGAAAGTGAGCTTTATACATAATCTAAAAGCTGAATAGATAAGCTTTCCATTGATGTATGGTTTGTTAGGACAGGACAATATTTGGCCGAGATACAACTATTTGAATATATGGAATCTGAGGGTGCAGAAAAATCTAAATATTGAGAAAATCACCTTTAAAGTTGTTCAAATGAAGCTCTTAATAACGCATATTACTAATCAAAAATTAAGTTTTGATATATTCATATTTTTTATTTTTGGCATAAAAGAAAAATCAATCATTTTGACCCATGCAATGTATTTTTGGCTATTGCTACAAATATACTCCAGCGACTTAAGACTGGTTTTGTGGTCCAGGGTCACATATATAAGCCAAACAGACTGTGAAATGGGAACATTAAGTGTTGAAGAAAGGGCCATCACTGTGTAAAAGTTTTCTGCTTTTATCAAGAGTGGATGAGTTTAAAAAACTGGAGAAACGTTATTTAATGAGCTAAAAACTAGGAAACTTTTTTTTGCCACCAGACTTTTCATGTTCAGTTAGATTTCATCATTTCCGACATGTTATATTCATCATAGCTGAAATGAGAATTTAGACAGAGAGAAAGAGCAATCAGTTTTTCCATTCTCTCACTTATATGCTGAAATGGGCCCGGGCAAACGAGGGGGCACGGTATGTTGAGGAAATGAGGGAAAGAGGGAAGCTAGAAAGAAAATATGAAGAGAGAACCACAGTAGCTTTCAGGCTTTTTCTTGTATTACAGACCATCTGAACGGTAGAATCTTATGTTTCCAAAGGAGTCTTCATTACGCCAGTGCTTATGTGGTTAAAAACTGTTAAATCCAAATTTTAAAATGCAACTAACCATTTAAAAATGCATAATTAAAATTGCAAATTTATTGGACTTGTCTACTTTTAAATGGGTGGAGGGATCACCTCCCATATCTTTTGTTGACATCAAAGGCTGTTGACCAATTAAACGCTACTGGAATATTATTATAATATAATTGGTATAATAATATAATAACATAATTGGTTAAAGCTCATCAAATTAGCATCAAATACCAGGTTGCGTGACATGCCCTTATTCTCCAAAACCATCAACAAATGACATTAAATATGAGTTCACTTTCAGCAAGAATAAACACGCTTCATGCCGACCATAATGGTCTTTGCGTGGTTAATTATTGGCTGCCGAGAGCACGAAACCATCAAAATTGAGATGTTTAGAAAACAAAATGGTCCATTTTTCTAATCATTTTGCATATTGTTGAACCTATGCAGCTCACGGTAATAGTATTTTATAATGTTTAATTAATTGATTAATGTTGGTACTATGTTGGGTCACCATCTGTTCGATGTAAAATCTGGATTCTGGAGCAAAAGCATTTCAGAACCACTGCTATGAGCCAAGTATAAATCAATAGACTGATATTTGTCTGCTTTTCATGTTTGTCTGTGACTGATTTGAAATCTTCATGACCACTCTGCATACTAGTGATGAGAAACAGTCAATGAAAAGTTGCAAAAGACAGCAAATAAGTGTAAGAGCAGGGCGAAAGACTGTAAAAGTGGACTTTTGCCCAACCACTGTTTCATTTCTGGTCTCTTTTATCCATTCTGTGCAAAGCAAAAACCACATTCCCTTCCTCCAGGTGGACGTTAATCATCTCTTGCATTGCTGTGTGTATGAGTTGGTGTGAAAATAGAAAGAGCTTAAAAATGACTCGAGGGCTTGCTACATTTTTTTGCTAGTTGCTAGAAAAGTTTCAAACTAGTTGACGGTTCAGTGATTATGCAGATGACTCAACATGTAGCGTCAGCGGCCTTTGCTGTTTCAGGCAAATCCAGCCCTGTTTATCAGAGACAGTTTCCCACAGCGCTGTGATGATACGACTGACAAACGAAAGCCTGAATTTCTCCGTTGCCAGATTTGTGCTGTTTGTATTGCCATGAGCTGTGAAAAAACAGTCCTGTCACACTGGGTTAAAGTTTCTTTCAGTCTCTGGGTGACAATCGATTGGTTTCAGGGTGGTTCACAAAAATGTTGGCTTAAATCTTAATGCTCAAAATAAACTCAGCCAGTGTCCAATGTCTGCAGTGTCACTGCTTTAAAACACACTTTTGCATAATTCTGCATTTTGACCATTACACTAGTTTTCTTCCTGTTTTTAGCATGCACAGAATATGTCCATCTTAAGGCATGTGATCCAAATCTAGTCAACATAAAAAAAAAAAATTAAAATTTGTTGAAAATGTACTCCCACTCAGGTCATCCAAGATGTAAATGAGTTTGTTTCTTCATCAGTTTTGGAGAAATGTAGCATTCCATTACTTGCTCACCACTTGATCCTTGTTTCAACTTAAAATAATTTGTACCCCGCTGACTTAAATTTTTTAGTTCAGTCTACTTAGTTACTTAATGCTAATTTAAGTGATAACTTGGATAATTTAGTTGACTAAAATAAAAATTTGAAGTCAGCATTGTAACAAATTATTTGAAGTCGAAACTTTTTTTTTTTTCTTTTTTACAGTGTGCAGTGAATATGTGAATATGTTACTTAATGGTCACACCAAATTACATTTTTAGATTTTAAATGTTTTTGGAAAATAGTCTAAAACGTTTTTGAAATCTAATGAAAAGGCCTACAGACCTTACAGGCCTATGTAAGAGATAGTTCTTCCAAAAATGAAAATTATGTCATCTTTTACCTACCCACGTGTTGTTCCAAACCTGTATGAGTTTTTTTTACCTACTGAAGACAAAAGAAGGTATTCTGAAGAATGTAGATATCCAAACAGTTACTGGTAGCCATTGAATAGAATGAAAGTCAGGCTACTGTCTTCAAAATATCTGTTTTTGGATCTTCAAAACACCTTTCATACAGCTTTGAGGGTGAGTAAATGATGACAGAATTTTCATTTTTGGATAAACTATCCCTTTAAATAAGAAATTATGGTTAGATGTGCACAGACGGTGAATTTCAGTCTTGTAGCTTGCACTTGGCTTTAAACACTGTGTCCCATTTTCAGATTTTGCCTTCACTCTCCCTCTCCATCTTTCTTCCATTTAGAGTCCTACTAACTTCTTCCTCATCCCAATCTACAGCTGTTCTCCTCCCACTGACCTCTCTTTTACCTCTCTCTCCATCCTGGTCCCACACTCTCTGGCCGCAGTTCCCCGCTGCATGCCTCTAATACTTGCTCCATGTGCTTTTATATGGCCTTATTAGAATTTATATCTAACAACTGTTTCCCGATGTTATGATTCATCTCCTGCCGCATGCTGGATCCGCTGCCTGAAGCTGCAAGAATGGATTCTGGGAATCTCCACAGCAATGCCGTCTCTCCAACGCGAGCGTGCAGCACGTCGCTAGAAAACTAGATCGTAGATAATAAAACTAGATTCCATTATAATCAACAAAGCTGTTTAGTGGTGCTCAGCGTAGCGCCATGTCCCAACCAGGTGTAAAGCAGTGTTTTTTGGTCCACACTGAGTGCAAAAATGCTGCGTGACGAAACAAAATAACAGATAATCAGAACAGTGTGTGAACACAAGTTCACTGAGTAAAACCAAAAACACATAGAGCCTACTTTGTGTTTTCATGGCTTCTGTGATACTGCTTCAGACAGGACGATTTTTATGGAGTTCATCATTTTTAAGGGATTTTTCATATATTATTCAAAGTTTCTCTACAAAACTCGCCTGATGTATGTTTATTGTTGTTTACACACTGTAAATATATATATATATATATTCTGATTATTATCAGTGTTGAAAACAGTTTGACACTCACTGTCAGTGTGAACAGGGTTAAAGAAGAACCTCTGGTAAAACCACAGATAACCTTGTTCCATTCAGAGGGAAGATTAATAAAAATGAGCAAAAAATAAAACTGAGTGGGAAGAACTGTACTGTTACATGGTTATTGTTTGACAGTGGAGTATCCCTGGAGCAAAACGGTCAGATTTTCCACAGTTTGGGAGAGAGGGTTGGAGGTGGGGGTGAGGGGCTGTTTGGAGGGGAAACTCCATTGGCGTTGAGGCCGTCGAGGCTGTTGTGTGTCCACACATACACACAGAATGAGAGAAAGACAGACGCTGCTGCAAAACCCAGCAGGCAGTATTTTTAGGCATCGTAAGCAAATGACATTTCAACAGACAGGCAGTGACATTATGCTTTTTTTTTTTTGTTGTTTTTCGTTTACAGTGAAGGCAAGAAAGAAGTGATGAGAAACAGGGAGAAAGCAGGCATGAGATAAAGGTCATACTGAAACCTGGGTTCTGAATCTGTGCGTACCACAGCTATGACCTGATTTCTAACACAAATCACAAAAGGTTATCCAATAATGCATTGCAGAAAGCTCAGTGGAAAAACAAAGCACACAGACAGCATGGCAACAAAGAGAGATAATGAGATAAGAAAATGAATCAAGAAAAGCATATTACTGCTGGTTGTTTAAGTTTTCTAATATAAAATAGTTTGTGATAGAACAATATTTAAAGGGGTCATTGGATGCCCATTTTCCACAAGTTGATATGATTCTTTAGGGTCTTAATGAGAAGTCTATAACATATGCTGCTTTGATTAAAATTTCTCAGTGGTGGTGTAAAAAACACCCTCTTTACCTTGTCAAAATCAACCTTTTTTAGAGCGAGCTGTTCTGTTGCATTTGCCTTTAAATGCTAATGAGCTCAGCTCACCTCTCTACTGTGGGGTGACGAGCCGTTCTGTTTACTTTAGCTGTGAAATAATTTGCACATTAAATGCGATTTGCTAAGATGCATAAAAAAACCCTTATACTCACTTCTGCTGTAGAAAGCTGGATCATGAATGATTTGCGCGAACATAGACGCATTTATGTAGATCGCCGGGTACATTTCCTTCTAAAACGGAAGTAACATTCGTCGGCTCAGATGTCGGCAGTAAATAATGACTGCTCTGATCATTATTACATCCAATATCAAAACACCTCAATCGCTCAATTTGAGAAATTTTTGTCTTCCTCTGCACCGGAGTCAAAACAATGGCGGTCGGACTGTTACAGCTCATTTAGGGTGGGTCTAAGGTAAGACGGTCATGTCAATCAACTGTGGTGGGAGTGGCCTTTGTCGGTGTGACGTCACACTGACAAAAAGCTGGGAATGGCTTGGTTTGAAAAAGGGGATATTACTTATAAACATTACAAAAAAACCACTGGGTGGATTTTTATCATTATAGGGTGGTTGTATACACACACTAACAACACACATTTGTGACCCTGGATCACAAAACCAGTCATTAGGGTCAATTTTTCAAAATTGAGATTTATACATTATCTGAAAGCTGAATAAATAAGCTTTCCATTGATGTATGGTTTGTTTGGACAATATTTGGTTGAGATACAACTATTTGAAAACCTGGAATCTGAGGGTGCAAACAAATAAAAATATTGAGAAAATTGCCTTTAAAGTTGTCCAAATAAAGTTCTTAATGTATATTACTAATCAAAAGTTAAGTTTTCATATATTTACAGTAGAAATTTTACAAAATATCTTCATGGAACATGATCTTTACTTAATTTCCTAATGATTTTTGCCATAAAAGAAAAATCAATAATTTTGACCCATACAATGTATTTTTGGCTATTGCTACAAATATACCGCAGCGACTTAAGACTGTTTTTGTGGTCCAGGGTCACATTTATGTTCAAACAACATGTGAGTTTTTGTAATGAGGACTCGTAGAAAGCGTATAAGATCCAAGTGCGAGCTTTAATAAACAGATCGTAGTCAAACAGGCAGGGTCAATATCCAACAAGCAGTGTGATGAAGACAAAACAATATCGTAGTCCATAAAACAGGCACAGTCCAAAAACCAGAGAGAGCAGTCCGAAAAGCAACAAATGAACAGGGCTGTGAAGCTTGGCAAAACTATGGCAATGAACAGACAAAACAATGGCAAAAACAAAGTAAAACAATGGCAAGAAACAAAACCGAAACAATCAAAACAGGGCAATGAAAACAGGGAAAACGCTTGGTAGAGTCCGCAATAGCAAAACAATACTTCGCAGTTGTCTGTTTGGAAATGGCCTCCCTTTATGGCCACCAAACAGGAAGTTACCAACGAAGCAGCAGAGGGAGCAGCAACAGTCAGTCAGTGGGTGAGGGCTCCCTCTGCTGGCGTGGCGTTACAGAATGCCCCCCCCCCAGTGAAGCACTGGAGGACCTGGACGATGGAGCAGTGGCAGACAGTGAAGCACTGGAGGACCTGGGCCATGGAGCAGTGGCAGACAGTGAAGCACTGGAGGACCTGGACTGTGGAGCTGTGGCAGACAGTGGAACCTTGGAGGACCAGGGCCGTGGAGCTGTGGCAGACAGTGGAACACTGGAGGTCCTGGGCCGTGGAGCAATAGCAGACAGCCGCCCCCATGGGAGGATCTACAGCATATACTGACACCTCTGGAGGCATGGACGCAGATTCTTGGGCAGACATGGCAGTGAGTTCATAAATAGACGCCACCTTCTTTGGAGGCTCTACAGCGTGAGCTGACACCTCAGGAGGTATGGGCGCGAACTCGTGGACAAACGAGGCCTCAGGAGCAGACTTATGGTCAGATGAGGCCTCTGGGGCAGACTCGCAGTCAGACAAGGCCTCTGGAGCAGACTCGTGGACAGACAAGGCCTCTGGAGCAGACTTGTGGACCGATAAGGCCTCTGGAGCAGACTCATGGACAGACGAGGCCTCTGGACCAGACTCATGGACAGACGAGGCCTCTGAACCAGATTCGTGGATAGACAAGGCCTCTGGAGCAGACTCGTGGACAGATGAGGCCTCTAGAGCACAGTGTGCTGCCCACACACTGAAAATGGCGATGGCCATTACAGGCAGCACAGTAGATTAGTGGGGTGTCTGTTGACCTCGAGGGTGTGGATGTTATGGACTTGTGGCTTGGGAATGTGGGCTCTGCGTGGCTTCGGAGTGTGGGCTCTGCGTGGCTTGGGAGCGTGGGCTCTGCGTGGCTTGGGAGCGTGGGCTCTGGGGGTTCAGCTGAGACGTGATGTGATTTGGGAAGGTCAGAGGGGACCTGGTTAGGTTCTGGCAGGACAGCCGTTTCTTGACTTGATTCATGGAGGCCTGCCGTGACTTGACTTGACTCAGGGAGGTCTGCTGTGACTTGACTTGACTCAGGGAGGCCTGCCGTGACTTGACTTGACTCAGGGAGGCCTGCCGTGACTTGAGCTCAGGGAGATCAGCTGTGGCTTGACTTGGCTCACGAAGGTCAACTGTGGCTTGACTTGGCTCGGGAATATCAGCAGCAACTTGACTTGGCTCATGAAGATCTGCTGTAACTTGGCTTGACTCATGAAGATCAACTGTGGTTTGGCTTGGCTTGTGAAGATCGGTAGTGACTTTGCTTGACTTGAGGGCTACAGCTATAGCTTTACTTGACACAGGAGCAGTAGCTGTAACTTGATTGGACTTTGGAAACTTGACTTGACTTGGGAGACACAGCTGCAACTTGACTTGACTCAGGAACAACATGGCTTGACTCAGGGGGCACAGCTGTAGCGTGGCTTGACTCACTGGAAACAACAGCTGTACGGCTTGACTCAGAACAGCTGTAACGCGCTGCTGACCTTGACGGGGAACACTGTGACTTGGCTTGACCTTACACAGCGCTGGTTTCGATCATGGGGAACAGCTGCGGACTGGCTGCTTGGGGAACAGGCCAGCTGCTGACTTCTGGGCGTGGGGCACAGCTGTGACTTGGCTTGATTCGTGAAGAACAGCTGTATCTTGGCTTGACTCATGGAGGACAGCTGTATCTTGACTTGGCTCGTGGAGAACAGCTGTATCTTGACTTGCCTCATGGAGAACAGCTGTGTTTTGGCTCGACTCATGGAGAACAACAGCTGTATCTTGGCTTGACTCATGGAGAACAACAGCTGTATCTTGACTTGACACAGAAAGTGTAGCCCTGACTTGACTTGACACCGGAGGATCAGGCATCACTTGATTTACCTTGGGTGTGGCAGAGATGATGGGATGAGATGCGGATGAGATGATTTTGGCTTGATGAGGCTCAGGCGTGGCAGCCATCTTGGCCAGGGACTCAGACGGGGCAGCCATCTTGTGAACAGGCTTGGGGATGGCGGCCATCTTGTGGACTGGCTCTGGGGTGGCGGCCATCTTGTGGACTGGCGGCCATGACAGGTGCAGACTCTGGAGCGGCAGGCGTGGCGTGAGCAGGCCCTGGAGTGGCAGGCGTGGCGTGAGCGAACTGTGACTTGGTAGATGTGACGAGTGCAGGTGGTGGTTTGGCAGGGGTGCAGTGAACAGGCTGTAGCTTGGCAGACGTGACATTAGCAGACCTTGACTTGGTGGATGTGACTGAAACAGGCTTTGACTTGGCAGGCATGACGTGAACTGGTCTTGGCATGGTGGACATAACTTGAGTAGACTTTGGCTTGGCAGGCATGGCATGGTAGGGCTCTGACATTACTTGAATAATTCCAGACATGATTTGAGCAGGCTTTGGCTTGGCAGGTGTGACGTGAACTGGTTGTGGTGTGGGGGTTACTGCAGGATTGCGGGGTCCTTCATCCGCAATCCCAACAGTAAAAGACGATCCCCCAAGCAATAACGCATAGTCGATGTAATGGATTAGAGACCAGTGGCGGCGTGGACGTGGCATATTAACTGAAATATCCTTTTCCAAACCAAAGAAATAAATGTCCTTAAGAAAACTGTCCTGAAAATCCACCAAGTGACTGAGCTCACAAAAGTCCATGACATACTGCTCAACGGGCCGGTTACCTTGTCTGAGTTGAACGAGGCGTGATGCTGGATCCATGGTGATCTGTGTTGAAAGCTGCTGGATCTTTGGGAGGCGAAGTATTCTGTAATGAGGACTCGTAGGAAGCGTATAAGATCCAAGTGCAAGCTTTAATAAACAGATCGTAGTCAAACAGGCAGGGTCAATATCCAACAAACAGTGTGATGAAGACAAAACAATATCGTAGTCCATAAAACAGGCACAGTCCAAAAACCAGAGAGAGCAGTCCGAAAAGCAACAAATGAACAGGGCTGTGAAGCTTGGCAAAACTATGGCAATGAACAGACAAAACAATGGCAAAAACAAAGTAAAACAATGGCAAGAAACAAAACCGAAACAATCAAAACAGGGCAATGAAAACAGGGAAAACGCTTGGTAGAGTCCGCAATAGCAAAACAATACTTCGCAGTTGTCTGTTTGGAAATGGCCTCCCTTTATGGCCACCAAACAGGAAGTTACCAACGAAGCAGCAGAGGGAGCAGCAACAGTCAGTCAGTGGGTGAGGGCTCCCTCTGCTGGCGTGGCGTTACAGTTTTGTATCCGATGACCCCTTTAATGTTTAGCTTACCTAATTTGTTCTTAGCTTCTGTTAATAGTAGCCCAACTTCTTTAAAGTGATAGTTCACCCAAAAATGTAAACTATCCCATGATTTATGCACCCTCAATTAATCCTAGGTGTATTTGACTTTCTTCTTTCAGAAAAAACATCAGAGTTATATTAAAAAATATCCTGGCTCTTTCAGGCTTTAAATGGCAGCAAATTATAATGGCAGCTCCGGTAAAAAAATGCTAGCCTTGTGAGAATTAAGTTTTGTTTACATGTCTTATATCTAAATCTTCTGACATTTTCTTTACAAATCCGTATTTAGTACTTCTAATTTGTGACCAATTTTTTGTTTTGCTCTCTTCTCTGTGCTTCCACATTTGTCACTTCCGCGTTTATCACCGTGTTTTCTTACGTCCTACGTCATCCACTGGAACGCCACTATTTTGTGAACACACGAACGACAGTTAGCGGAAGCACACCGATTCACTTCAGGAGGACTTTATTAACAGTGTTGAGTAAGTTACTCAAAAAAAAAGTAAAAGTAAAAAAGTAAAGTAAAAAGTAATTAATTTCTAGTAACTAATTAGATCTTCAACAGTGTAATTAGATTACTGTCCAAATTACTCTCTCCAAAAAGTATTCTTACTACTAATTACTTTCTAAATCCTGTATCAACCTCAACAAGTTAATGATACAATGATAGACATAAAACGGTTCTTTTAATTCTTTCAAATAAATAGTAAATAACTACATAAATTATTTTGGTCACACTTTAGATTAGGGTCCAATTCTCAATATTAACCATAAACTATGACTTTTGGCTCAATATACTCCTAATTGCTGCTTATTAATACTTAGTAAAGTAGTTGTTAAGTTTAAGAATTGGGTAGGATTAAAGATTTAGAATAAGGTCTTGCAGAATGAGACATTAATACATGCTTTGTAAGTAATAATAAACAGCCAGTAATATCCCATTAATATTCATGCTAATAACCGACTAGTTCATAGTGAGAATTGGACACTAAAACATTACCAATATTCTTATTATTCTTATTATGGTAGTTAACTTACCAAACTATTTAAAGTGAGAAGGGTACACAGATTTTAAGGTTAGACTTTAAATTTTGATGTTAAATCCACTATTGTATTGTATATAAATATTCTGCAGTCTATACACAGTATTAAGTTCAATTGAATAAGAAGTAACTGTAATTAAATTACAGAAAACATAAGAGTAATGCCTAACTTTTTCAAAGGAAAAGTAATTAAATTATATTAACTAATTACTAAGTAATTAGTTACACCCAACACTGTTTATTAACCCCCCACAGCCATGTGGAACACTTTTTATGATGGGTGAATGCACTTTATTTGCTTCAAAATGTCAACCATTGACATTATAAAGCACTAGGATATTTTTAATATAACTGAGAGAAGGAAGTTATTTACACCTAGGATGGCTTGAAGATGAGTAAATCATGGGCTTTTTTTTGTTTTTTGTTTTTTTTACATTTTAAAGGGTATCCCTTTAATTTGATTGTCCATCTCAAACAGGCAGTTTTTGAGGAAAACATTTCAGGATTTTTCTCCATATAATGGACTTCATTGGTGTCCCCGATTTTAAACTTCCAAAATGTAGTTTAAATGCAGCTTCAAAGGGCTCTAAACGATCCCAGCTGAGGAAGAAGGGTCTTATCTAGCGAAACGATCAGTCTTTTTTTTTTGGAAAAATAAAAATTTGTATACTTTTTAAGCACAAAAGCTTGTGTAGCACAGGCTCTGGAATGCACATCCACGGCACTATGAATCACATCTAAGTTCATCGTCTGTGTACTCCGGCTCAAAAAGGTAGAGTGTGGCGAAAAACTCCATCTCATTTTTTCCTACAACTTCAGAATCGTCTGACATCGTTGTACCCTTTTGTTTGTAAACAGCGTTTGACTTACTTGCACTTCCTTAGTCTTTGCGCGTTCGCTTTTGTAAACACTGGTTCTGTAGTTCCGCGTGACCTTTCGATGTGATTCAGTAGTACGCAGTGTCATGGATGTGCATGCCAGAGCCTGTGCTACACAAGCTTTTGTGCTTAAAAAGTAAACAAATTTTTATTTTTCCGGAAAGAAAAAGACGATCGTTTCGCTAGATAAGACCCTTCTTCCTCGGCTAGGATCGTTTAGAGCCCTTTGAAACTGCATTTAAACTACATTTTGGAAGTTCAAAATTGGGGCACCAATCAAGTCCATTATATGGAGAAAAATCCTGAAATGTTTTCCTCAAAAAACATAATTTCTTTACAAGTGAAGACAGAAAGACATGAACATCTTGGATGACAAGGGGGTAAGTAAATTTTTTGTAAATTGTTGTTCTGAAAGTGGACTTCTCCTTTAATGGCAAACACAAAAACTTCAACATAACAGAAACACTTTTAAAGGTCTAGTTCACTCAAAAATGAAAACTGCTGTTAATTTACTCACCCTCAGTCCATCCATAGGCTTTTTTTTTTTTTTTCTTGAGTAGAACAGTAATGAAGATCAAATCAGTGACTACCATCATTTTGAGAGTCAAACAAGCATATCAGGAAACCAAAATTAATACCTGTGGCTCCTGATGATATATTGAGATCTTATTAAGTGAAACGATAGGTCTGTGCTAGAAACGGAACATTATTCACAACATTATTAGCTGTAATTCAAAGCCTCAGGCAAACGGTCTGGAGTGATGTCTGGTTCACGAATGAATCACTCTTTGAATTTTTCAGTTTGTGTAAATCCACGTGGGGTTCAGAGGATAATTTTTTATCCACGTTAATTTCACACTTGTCTTGTACAAATATGTCGCTTTGTTTCATAATTACAGTGTATACGTTTTTCGTTATTTACCTCAAAAGAAAGGAAGTGAAAAGTGACAACATGCCTCGTAGGTGGGGTACATGACCATATGACAGCTTAAAATGTTATCTGATCGAATGAAAAAAATATACACGACAAACTAAAATATTTTGTCAATAACATAAAATGATTAATCTTTTCAAACAAAATAATGGTGTTTTTTAAGAATTAAAAAAAAAAAATCTAATTTTTGAGGTTACACTATACAGTGTAATTCAAAACAATGTGCGCAAACAGATGAAACACATTCAGGCATTCAAAAAAAACACTCCCCTCCCTCCAAACACAGCACGAGACACACAAACAAGCCAAAATGCTTTACATTTCTTGAAATAATGATTTCTCAGCATTAAACATTGATTGTCAGTCTTTATTCACCTGTTTCTTGTGGTTCTTTTTAAAATCCATAAAAGTAAATAGTGATATTTACATGGCTAATGTCATAGAATAGCATAGATTAATATAGTGGGGCAGATTGTAATGCAGTGGACTGGATTATAAAAGTGATTAGTGTCTTCTGCTGGCTTGCCAAACATTAATAAACTATCTAAACTGATAAATAAAATTTTATAAAATGAAAATTTTACTTCAGCCAGAAATTTACTTTTACTATGGTAAATAAATATTCAGCGATATCATCAAAAGGCTTTTGAATTTTGGCACACTTTTTCCTCTGTATAGTGTTGCTATGGCAACTAGTAAATACCATAAATTTGGTTATGCTAGCGTGTGTGGAAATATTTAAACTACGTGTGATACAATTAACCGAGCGTTAGTTTGTGCCCCGCGCACCACTACTAGTTGAATCAGTTCACCAAATCTGACCGAAGCATCTGAAAAAGTTCGTGGCTCAAGCAGCACAGATCATCTCACTTTCGGTGGTCCGACTGTCACTCTGACCTGAAATGAGCCAGAATACTGGTGTATATGATCCTATGATGCTGGTTTTTGCCAACTCATTCAGCACTCCAGTTCCTCCAGCAGTCACTGAACTGAGGAAACAGTTCTGACTCAGCTGAAGAACCAAAGAGCTACATGCATGATCAATGTTTGATTATGTAAATGAACAGGTGAATCAGTTTATCAAACTGTCCAAAAGAACCAGTTCGAGGAAAAGGATCACATTCCCTGTTATTCTGAGCCTTTGGATTACAGGTAATAATGTTATAAATAATGTACAGTTTCTTGCACAGACATATAATTTTACTTCATAAGACCTCAATATATATCGTCAGGAGCCATGGGTATTAATTTTGTGTTGCTGTGTATATGCTTTTTTTGACTCTTAAGTGCTGGTAGCTACTGACTTGCATTTTTATTAATCACAGAGGATCACAGTTATAGCTAAAAATCCATTTTACTGTTCTACTGAAGAAGAAAAAATGTTATGAAAAAATTTTGGATGGTCTGAGGGTGAGTAAACTAATAGACAATGTTCATTTTTGGGTGAACTGTTCCTTTAAATGTCAAACATAACGGCATTGGCCATATCAGATCCTTCCCTTTACAAAAAACAGCATTTATTCTCTTTATCCAGTCCTGCGTAAAGCATGCTGGGAACTAGAAATCCACTGCCCAGTTTTCAAAGTTATCAAGAAACAAACATACAAACATCATTTTTATGTCAGCTAATGTTGTAGTTAAACTGGCAGGAAGAGGAAATATTTTCACGCTCTCTTAATTTCTGAAACATTTATGTTACAGCTGTCAAACACGCACACTGTGAAAATACACACAAACCTATAATACAAACATCAAATAATGCTGATGCATGCTAAATAATACAAACATAAACCCATTTTGTGAAGTCAATTCATCATTATGACTCAAGAAAAACCATTATGAGGCCACCAGGAGATCATGCTGGTCTGAACATGTCCCAGCACATTTCCACACTGATTACAGCATTTGTACATATTTCATACAGAACAACAGTTTGACAGAAAGCAGTGTGGCTTCTTATGTAATGGTTTTTATGTATGTGTGTAATAAAAAAGAAAACGTCTGTCCAGGATTATGTGCAACTAAAGGATCAGGTGGCATCCAAGGCGTAAGGCAGACGGTGTGCGTGTGTTGGGGCTGCTGGGTGGGATGGCAGCAGGTGCCTGCACGTCGGACAGCTCGTTCAGAAGAGGCGACGGCCTCACATGCCTCAGATTTGGCACATGGATCCATCAGCTTCACACGCTACAGACAGATCCTCTTTCAGAACAGACACCTCTGTTATGCAGGATTCCCTTCTGCTGTCTGTTCAGCTCCTGTCTGTCTGAGGAGATAATAGCTCCCAAACAAGTTACACAGCCCCTTGTCCTTGTGCTGCAAAAGATAATTTACTTAAAGGGGTCATTGGTTGCAAAGTTTGCTTACACTTACATGTTGTTTGAACATTAATGTGTGTTGGCAGTGTATGTACAAATCTACCCTATAATGATAAAAATCCATGCAGTGGTTTTTAATTAATCTGTAAAAATAATATCCCCTTTTTCACACCGACAGAGGCCGCTCCCACGATAGTAACAGTCCCACCTCCATTGTTTTGATGCCGGAGCAGGGATGTAAGTTAGACAAGAATATCTCTGATTGAGCGATTGAGGTGTTGTATTGCTGAATGTAATAATGAACATAGTGGTCGTTATTTACTCCCGATATCTGAGTCGCTGAAGATGCAGTGGATTACGTTTGTTTATGAAGGGAATGCGCCTCCCGATTTACACAAATGCATCTATGTTCGCGCAAATCATTTGTGATCCAGCTTCACCTACAGCAGAAGTGAGTATAAGGGTTTTTTTTTTTTATGAATCTGCAATCACCTTTCCTAATAACGTGCTAGTTAGCAAGTTTTGTGGCTAAACGGGTTAAATGCAGCTAAAGTAAACAATCTCTCTCAGCACAGCTAGTCACTCCACAGAGAGAAGAGAGGGGCGGGGTGAGCAGAGCTCATTTGCATTTAAAGGAACAATCCCTCAGAATGGGATGATTTTTGCAGAGCTCATTTTGACAAGGTAAAAAGGGTGTTTTTTACACAACCACTGAGAATTTTAACCAAAGTATATTATAGACTTTTCATTAAGACCCTAAAGAATCATATCAACTTGAATCAAACAATGTATACTTGAGAACAGTGTTGGGGGTAACGCATTGCATGTAACGCAAGTTATGTAATCAGATTACTTTTTTCAAGTAACTAGTAAAGTACAGGTCCTTCTCAAAAAATTAGCATATTGTGATAAAGTTCATTATTTTCTGTAATGTACTGATAAACATTAGACTTTCATATATTTTAGATTCATTACACACAACTGAAGTAGTTCAAGCCTTTTATTGTTTTAATATTGATGATTTTGGCATACAGCTCATGAAAACCCAAAATTCCTATCTCAAAAAATTAGCATATTTCATCCGACCAATAAAAGAAAAGTGTTTTTAATACAAAAAAAGTCAACCTTCAAATAATTATGTTCAGTTATGCACTCAATACTTGGTCGGGAATCCTTTTGCAGAAATGACTGCTTCAATGCGGCGTGGCATGGAGGCAATCAGCCTGTGGCACTGCTGAGGTGTTATGGAGGCCCAGGATGCTTCGATAGCGGCCTTAAGCTCATCCAGAGTGTTGGGTCTTGCGTCTCTCAACTTTCTCTTCACAATATCCCACAGATTCTCTATGGGGTTCAGGTCAGGAGAGTTGGCAGGCCAATTGAGCACAGTAATACCATGGTCAGTAAACCATTTACCAGTGGTTTTGGCACTGTGAGCAGGTGCCAGGTCGTGCTGAAAAATGAAATCATCTCCATAAAGCTTTTCAGCAGATGGAAGCATGAAGTGCTCCAAAATCTCCTGATAGCTAGCTGCATTGACCCTGCCCTTGATAAAACACAGTGGACCAACACCAGCAGCTGACATGGCACCCCAGACCATCACTGACTGTGGGTACTTGACACTGGACTTCAGGCATTTTGGCATTTCCCTCTCCCCAGTCTTCCTCCAGACTCTGGCACCTTGATTTCCGAATGACATGCAAAATTTGCTTTCATCCGAAAAAAGTACTTTGGACCACTGAGCAACAGTCCAGTGCTGCTTCTCTGTAGCCCAGGTCAGGTGCTTCTGCCGCTGTTTCTGGTTCAAAAGTGGCTTGACCTGGGGAATGCGGCACCTGTAGCCCATTTCCTGCACACGCCTGTACACGGTGGCTCTGGATGTTTCTACTCCAGACTCAGTCCACTGCTTCCGCAGGTCCCCCAAGGTCTGGAATCGGTCCTTCTCCACAATCTTCCTCAGGGTCCGGTCACCTCTTCTCGTTGTGCAGCGTTTTCTGCCACACTTTTTCCTTCCCACAGACTTCCCACTGAGGTGCCTTGATACAGCACTCTGGGAACAGCCTATTCGTTCAGAAATTTCTTTCTGTGTCTTACCCTCTTGCTTGAGGGTGTCAATGATGGCCTTCTGGACAGCAGTCAGGTCGGCAGTCTTACCCATGATTGCGGTTTTGAGTAATGAACCAGGCTGGGAGTTTTTAAAAGCCTCAGGAATCTTTTGCAGGTGTTTAGAGTTAATTAGTTGATTCAGATGATTAGGTTAATAGCTCGTTTAGAGAACCTTTTCATGATATGCTAATTTTTTGAGATAGGAATTTTGGGTTTTCATGAGCTGTATGCCAAAATCATCAATATTAAAACAATAAAAGGCTTGAACTACTTCAGTTGTGTGTAATGAATCTAAAATATATGAAAGTCTAATGTTTATCAGTACATTACAGAAAATAATGAACTTTATCACAATATGCTAATTTTTTGAGAAGGACCTGTAATGCATTGGTTTTTAATTTACAAGAAAATATCTGAGTTACTTTTCCAAAAAAGTAATGCCAGTTACTTTGTTTTCCCATTTATTGACTGACAAGTCTTCTGCCCCCATGTTGAGAGAAATTGGAAATAGTAAACATGATCTTACTGTAGTTCTAGACTAAATGTGAACATGCATCAATTCATCTCACTTACAAAAAACAAATTCAGTACTCATCAAAATGAATTAAAACAGTGAAATGCAAACTCAGAATATGATGCAAACCTGCAACAGCATGTTAAATAACACAAATTTCCTTTATGTATTTAATTAACCAATGTCTTTGCTACTGACCTTTGATGATCCAGTTCAACCGTACTAATAAACAAAAATGACTTTAAATAAACTAACATTTGTGCTTTATTGGGTTTTTTTTTATTGCTAAAGAGTGTCGAACCTTCTTCTCCTGCGTTCTACTGTACAAATGTGAATATATGTTTCCTTCAGCCTGAGGCTTATTCATTTTTTACTTTTTGGTGTGAAAGCCAGGGCTTTTACATTTGCTAAAAATAGAACTTTTTATATAATGAAAACAACAACAACAAGCAAGCCCTGTCTAGATTTAAAAAGTAATGCAAATGTAACTCAAAAGTAACTTAACACATTATAACTAAGCAGTATTGTAATGCATTACTTTTAAAAGTACGGCTTGAGAAGCAATGGAGTTGCAACCTATCGAAGCCTATTTTCGGCAAAAGATAAAAGCATATAAGAGGTAATTGCGACTTTTTATCTCACAATTCTGACTTTTTTTCTTTTAATTCTTATATAGAATTTTTTTTCTCAATTGAAAGATATAAACTTAGAATTTCATGATAATAATACAGAATTGAGACTGAAACTTGGAGTAGCGGGAAAAGTCGCATTTTTTTATTTTGTGGCAGAAACAGAACAGAATTCTAAAGGGGGACATATTAGGAGTTATGATCTTAAAATTGTGTAAAAAAAGTAGGGTTGCAAAGTGGCAGAAAATGTTTTGGAAACTTCGCTAAACTTTACATAAATTTTGGAAAGTTTCCAGGATTTTTGGAAACTTTCAGAATTTTTTAGGAATTTCCAGAACCTTTTGGAATGGTTCCAGTCAGAATTCTACTTTTATATCTTGCAATTCTACATTTGTATAGTTTAAAGCAAAAAAATTCTGAAAAAAAAAGTTGCATAATGTTAAAGTATGTAGCTTTTCTTTTGCTAAAAATATAAAAAATGCAAACATTTTGATTTACATTTTCTGAACACTTCATATCTAATGCAATTTCACTTTTCAGAGATTGAAGATGATTTTTGATTTTTATTGAAGAAATATGAGTTCAATTAAATGTGAATGATTTTTTGCAGTTAACACCAGTTGTTACATCCCTAACATGGTATGGTACTGTAAAAATGTGTTTAGCATTTATACAGTACATTTTTAAAGATTTGAACTGAGAAACATCTGGTCTGAGGTGAGGCCTTCTGCTTCTCTCACAAATTATGGCTAAAGACCGGGCCATGAGAGACTGTACAGTGACTAGCTATGTCAGCAAACTGTTAAGGTTTAAGTAGATGAGAATCTCAGACTTCCGACAGGAAATGGCCGTTAATAAAACAAGGCTTTATTGTTCTAGGGCAGCGCAGGGTTGATTTGTGTGTTATGTTATGTTGTGACCCCGGATGAATCTTTGAGCTGCAAAGTAAATATGTTAGAGACCCAGGATTAGATTGAGCCCTGAGATTTACAGAGACAGAAACAACAAAAAAGCGAATTTTACCACAGTAAAATGACTAGAATCAACACACAACTGAATGACATCAGACACCGACAATCAGCCCTTTTGCACCAGCAGGTTGAAAACTTTGTGATTCACATACACTGCACAAATAATTTTCTTACTTAGTATTTTTGTCTTGTTTTCTAGTCGAAATATCTAAACATTCCTGAATCAAAATACAAAATGACTTGGTTTCTAAAAAAATTGATCTAAATTTTGTTCGTTTTTGCTTAAAAAAAGTTTGCTTATGCCAATATGCTTCTCAAAGTAAATGTATCTTAATTATATAATGTTATTTTTGTAATAGAAAACAAGAAAACAAAACAAAACAAAAAATACTAAGAAAAATACTGTTTTTATATTAATTTACTGTACATGTGCATTACAAACAAAAGTTCAGCGTTTGCGCAGTGCCCAGGCCCGTAGCCAGCCTAGTGGAAGGGGGGGTTCTTTTTTTCCAAAAAGTGGACCTTTTTCAGTTCCCACCCATTTTGTATTTAACTATGAGGTTCAAATACTTCATTTTGTTGACTACTCATGCACCAATTTGTGCTGTATTATCATGTGTGCTGGTATCTTAATAAGCATGATTTTTTTGATTCACCAAAAATATTTACTACAATGTTGTCAAACCGCTTACCACGATATCTCCTTGTTCAGTAAATATACACAAATACCTAGCAATAAGTTATTTAATTAAATGAATGACATTTTTAATGCAATAAAATCACAGATTCTTTTTGTACTGACACATATCGAAATGGTAGGTGGATGTGTGTCCCTGTAGGGGGGTCTGGGGGCATGCTCCCCCCAGGAGAAAATTTTACACATTTTAAAGTGAAATTCATTAATTTGGGAAAGGTCCCCGAGTCGGGACTGGAACACGGGAAGCCCGGAGCACGCTGGCCACAACAACAACCTTATTTTTGTATGATGAAATTATTAATAATAATTATTCACCTCAATACCATGGTATAAAAATGAACTACATGGCTTCTAGGTATTTGTATAAAGAACGGTGGTCTTAGTATAAATGCACAAACGCTATTAATCACAAAATACTGTAATTATATTCCATTACTCCTTTAATAGATTTAATACATGTATACATAATAATAAAACAGTTCGATATGTCCCACAATTATGCTGCAATACGATAGTGCAGTCAGTGTTACAGTAAAAATAATCCATATTAAATGATTCTGACTATCGTTGCGCACAGTGTTTCTCCTGTTTGTCAGCGCTGTTTCATCTGTTTAAATCGCCATGTCATTGAGTTCTTCACCGAATTTAAGCGCTTCACTCTGGATCTCACAGCGCTGTTTAGTGATCGCGAGTAAACTCATCTGCTCTAGTAAACGCTCCGCTGCTGTTTGAACTGTGATCCGAGCGGATAAATGGTCCGTGTGGCTCGCTTCAAACGACTAGCACATTTAATCCATAATGCGATTTTTGTCTTTCCGTCCCCATATTTAAGACCTCTTGAAATTATAATTAAGACGTTTCTTATACTTATTAAGGTATTTAATACTTTTTATGGCTTTAAAGTGCGTTGTTATTTAAAAGAACACTTGTTTATTAAAAAAAAAAAAAAAACGTACATAAATTCCGGACCTTTGACTGGATGGGGTGGGTCGTTCGAACCACCCGAAACCCCCCTGGCTACGGGCCTGGTGCCCAATAAATAATAAAATCAATTCTCAATAATAATAAATATTAGCAGTACACACACACACACACACAATATTATGATATTTATATACATTTATAAATTCAGTTATATCAAAGTTCAAATAAATTTCAAAAATCACTTTGCATATTAAAATATACGTTCTCAAACTAAGTAAACAAGTATCTCAACCCAACATGTAGGTTTTTTAGGTGGGATATGTACTGTAGTAAAAAGGGGTAAATATTGAGTGACATTCCTGGCAGCTGATCAATTAGCCAAATGCACTAAAGCAGTCCAGCTCATTGTGAAGAAATAGCTTATCCATAAATACATAGTCTGAAATAATAGCACAGTGTTGGGAATGAAATTGAGGTTGAGGTAATAATGAATCGTCATGCTTTAATGAAACATCTGGAGGAATCTGCTCTCGTGGTCTCTCTGATCTCCAGCACACATTGTTTTTTGATCCCCTGATCCTGATCAAAACATCTACCTACCGTCTCCAGACTCTGAGACAATGCACTCTGTGAGTTACGGCACCTCTTACACCCACTTAAGAATGTGCATACTGTGGATTCCTCTGCTGCGGTTCACTTCGGCTGTCCTCCACCCCCGTCATACCTGCGAGATTATTCTCTTCGGCCCAAATGCTGTGAATTTTTCACATTCTTTCCCCATTTTCATAATGCTCCGGAAAAGTGAGATGAGAGCTCACTGGGAAGGCCAGGAGCTGCCTCTGAAGTTAGAGGGTTCATTGCTGGTTCACTGTGTTTGGTTGCAGATGTGTGTTTTAAATTGTGTGGGAATGTAAGAATGAGCGATTTAGAGCTGTTTTTTTCTTGGTGGGAGGGTCAAGAGGACACGCTTGTCAGTCGAGTGGGTTAATTGCCATTCGCCGTGCATCTGAGATCGCGATGCACGATCGTCGGCCGTTTTCCAAACCGTTGGTGCGCGACTCCTACATTAAAGATTTTCATAAAGGCTTTGGCATGTCACAGCTGAAGAGTGGGATCCCATTCAGTGGAGTCCAGGTTAATGTTATCACTTAACAGCTGGCGGGGAGATGACATCAGATAAAGTCAAAAATGTGTTTTGGAGAGAATCTCAGGTCACAGAGACTGGGAAGAAACAAGAGGAGAAAAGGGGGTAATGAGAAACAACTGTGTGTCAAAGAAGCAGGCTGTCTAACATCTTCTACACTGGCGAGAGATAACCTACAACCCTGGCTTCCTGCTTCCAGAGTAACACGACCCCCTTTGACCTTACCGAAAAGTCCAGCATGAATTCGCCTTCAAGTGAAGGCTGGTCAGTGCTGATTTGGTGCTGGTCTGGGTTAACTTTGAAACACTGAGATTGGGTTAAGGACATGCCAATTTAGGGTCAATGATGTCAAAGCTAGCCTTGCACTTCAACATGCTATTTTCAACCTGATCTCACAGAACAACACAGCATATATCAATATCAACCAAGCAGGTAGCTACAAATTCGACAAAACCTAAGAAAAAAAAAATTCTTGGAGTGCAATGAGATGTGCTGGCTATTTTTGAGTCTGATTACAGTTTCACTGGAGGGGAATATTTTCAGACACTGAAACCAAAATTAAACTTCTCATTTAGCTGAAAATTTCAGCAATTACATATGGGTAATTGAACTCGGTATGCCGTTCAGGGTGTTGTTTTCACAGGTAATGAACTAGTCAAAGTGAGCTTAAAAAAATTCAGCTGAAATTTGCAAATTGCTACTCTAGCATCATTTGTTGGTCACGTTGATTAAATGTTTACCAGTTGTTCAGTAGTAGTACATGTGTGCATGAAATAGTTGCTAATACAGTCAAAATATAACTGTTTCGGTCAGTGATTTCTGCATTTCAAAACTATTTTTGCTTGAAATAAAAATGATTTATTTTTAAATTATACAATTTTATTTTATTTTATTTTTGCAGTTTTGGCTAAATATTTTCAGATGCAGAAATGGAAAAAAAATCTCTCTCTCTCTCTCTCTCTCTCTATATTTATATATTTCTTTTTTTTTTTTTTTTTTAGGGGAGATCGGGGAGTGTTGTAACACGGGGTTAGTTGTAACACTGTCAGTTTGACAAGTCAGAAAGGAGCTGTGGTATTGTTGTTAATGTCACACACTCCATTCACACTTTTAATGTTATAGGAGAAGTGGCATGGGAATGTGAGCAACATTGTAGGTTTTATGACCAAAAAACTGATTTTCAGGAAAGAAAGAAATTTTTTTCTTTAAGATTATTTTTTGCCTAGCAATCATTGTGTTGTAGATACAATTATTTGACTTACATAACCTAAAGTAGCTGTTTCTCTAGTATAATTTGATACTTTGCATTCATGCTAACTTAAAACCCACATGCTAAAACAGTTAGCTATGTTATGGCTGTTTGGGGTGGGGATAGTTGTTCATTAAAAATGTTACAACCAACTCCTTATGATGATTCCAATTAGTCCAGTTATCCAATCATATCTTCTATTGAGGTAAAGTCATGTGAGGGTTTTGTTGCCCATCAAGGGATTTATGTAAAATGTGTTTCCATCATAGTTTATGCACATATCTTCTTATTGGATAAAAACACTATCCGCCTCAAATGAGCACATATGTTTTTCGTGCACATGTTTAGAATTTATGTGCATCTTGTCATTTCCATCCAGCATTTTTTAATGTGATATTCCAAAATTCCAAAAGGCAACACAGTCAGTGACTGAATACAGTATACAAACACACACACACAGACACACACAGACACACACACACACACACACACACACACACAAACACAGACAGCAATTGTTTTTGTGCTAAATTTAAAGTCCTAAAAGGACCTAAAATCTACCCCAGCCTGTGTTACAACTCACCCCAGTAGTGGGGTAGGTTGTAACAACGTAACTATTTGTATTTGACATTAACTCACATAATCTGTGACTTTGCAGTACACGTCCAAGTGAGTTTTATTTGTAGTAGACAAATGTGGGTACCGTATATCAAAGTTTGAGAGATCTAGCACAAACAACCACTGAGTTGGTTGGTCAACACTTTGATGCTCAAACAAAAAGTGTTACTTTCATCCCCAGTCTCCCCTATATATGTATGTCTATTCCACAGGCTAAAGTTTTAAATGACTGTAAGCAGTGTTGGGCAAGTTACTTCCAAAATGTAATACATTATATATTACTAGTTACTTTCTTTTCTTTGTAAAAGTAATTAGTTACATTACAATATTACTGTCTCTGAATTGTAATGCATTACACCACTTTTAAGTTACTTTTGAGCTACTTTCACCAAAATATCCACAGAAGTATGACTAGGGATTAAAAATGTAGCTTATTAATGCTCATTATCCATCCAGTGGAGGGTAATGAGGTAGGTCTATATAGCATAAAATTATAAAATCATATTTAGATAGGCTACCGGTATGTAGGTCTACATTAACATTACTTGTAGTTTAGGTTAAACACAGATAAGCACAAAATTATTACATTTATACATAACGCTGGTAAAAAAGTTATAAACAGTGTTGGGGAAAGTTACTTTTAAAAGCAATGCATTACAATTTGCGTTACTCCCTGAAAAAGTAGCTAATTACGTTACTTAATTACTTTTTATGGAAAGTAATGCGTTACTTTTTAAAAATCTGGGCGGGTCTTGCCTCTTTGTTTTTAATATAAAACAATTCTAATGTAAAAGCCCTTTTACACCAAAAGTGAAATAAATTCACCTCAGGCTGAAAGAAAAGTACATTTATGCAGGAGATCACTCTTCAGCTATAAAACAGCACAAATGTTAATCTAAAGTAATTTTTTCTTATTAGTATGGTTGAATTGCATCATCAAAGGTCAGCAGTAAAGACACTAGTTAATAAAATGGGATTAAATACATAAATGATATTAGTTTTACTTAACATATTTAATTATATGTTATTATATTATTAATCAGAATATTGCGTCATATTCTCAGTTTGCATTTAACTGTTTTTATTAATTTTGAGGAATACTGAATCTGTTTTTTGTGAGTGAGATGAAATAATGCATGTTCACATTTAGTCTAGAATACAGTAACATCATGTTTACTCCCAGTTTCCAGACAGGAGACTTGTCAATCAATAAATGGGGAAAAAAGTAACTGGCGTTACTTATTTGAAAAAGTAACTCAGATATTTTCTTAGAAATTCAAAAGTAATGCGTTACTTTACTAGTTACTTGAAAAAAGTAATATTATTACGTAACTTGCGTTACTTGTAATGCGTTACCCCCAACGCTGACTGTGAGTAAAAATATAAGACACAAGTCACAGTAATTTGGTAACTATTATTATGGTATATGTAAAGTAACAAATAATTTATGACAGGCCATTGAATGATTAAAAAATAATGCACAATGAGGTGGTGGTGCGGCCATGATGTGAAGCCGATCCTACTTATAGCGAAGATGTAAGTTCATCTGCTTCAAGAACAACACCGTTATTACCTCGCTAGTGAGAAATTACATGCAGCTTTCAGGTTGCTTAATTATTTTACTGATAAAATAGTCAGAGCAACACTGACAATACATTTCTATGTGTGTGTGTGTGTCTGTACTGTATGTGTGTGTGTTTGAGTGGGAGAGAGAGCACGAAGAGAGCATGTGTTTTTCATACATAATGAAGCAAACAGGGCAAAAAAAATGGAAATAATTTATCGGTTTTATTCTATTGTTTACTATATTATTTGCTTGGTCAGTGTCATTGTGGGTTTTGCTTCCTTTGCTGCTTTAGGCTGTAAGGACTTTTGAAATAACTGAAATCATTTGGCAAAGTGATATGGACATGTAATCAAGACCTGACTTGAGCTAATTTAGCCGTGTCTTTCCCTGAAAATAATTGCACACCTTACAATGTTCGTCAGCCAATCAGATTCTGGTATTCAACGGCCCTGTAGTATAAGTAAGCAATAACTGATGACGGGCCATGGAATTATTAGAAAGCAATGCACACTGAGATGGTGATCCAGCCATGACACAAAGCAGATCCTACTAATAGCGAAGCTGTAAGTTTATCTGCTTCAAGAAGAACACTGTTATGACCTGTGCTGTGTGTTTCCCTGAAAATAACTGCACACCTTTAGAACGTTTGTCAGCCAATCAGATTTAAGTATTCAACAGCCCCGCAGTATCATTTTAGAAAACTTGAGTGGAACACTAAAGCCTTGAAACATCCAATCAGATTTGGACAGGGCTGTCCAGTCTCTCTCCTGCAGGGCCCGCATCTTGTTCCAACTCTGCTTTAAATGCACCTGAACCAGTAAATCAAGGTCTTCCAGATACTAGAAAACTTATCGGCAAGTGTGTAGGGTCAAGTAGAAGCTTAATTCTGCAGGGTGTTTGCTTGGTAACAGGATTGGAAACGTCTGGAGCACTGGAATAGAAGGCCTGCAGAATGCTTGAATGTTTGAATTTGGGATACAATGGATATGAGAAAGCAATATTCCCATGCCACTCTGACTCACTGGCCAACGACAGGAAGTGCTTAGACCTTGACACAGGAAAGCACCAGCACTTGCTGACAGTGCAGCAGACACACACCAGCCCTGATTAAACACACACCCCTACATACACTCCATCACACACTCGGCCTCTCTCTGTTCTGTCTGCCTCCCACACACAGTCTGTCTATAAAACTGGCCACAAACACAGAGAATCGCACAGAGCTCACTGTATTTGGATAAGATATGGAGGAGAGGGGCTTTCCCTGCTGGAGTGAAGAACATCAGATGCCCTCTGTCAGACCAGCGGCCTTCTGTAAATCTCCAGTAAAACACACAGAGTTCTTGGATTCCCACAGGAAAGAACATCACAAACAAGATCTCTTTAATAGCTCAACTGTTTCTCTTAGGGAGCAGTGAAACTAAATAGACAGCAAATACTTTCCTACTTAGAGCTTCAGAAGAGATCTCAACAAGATACTGGGTCACACTTTATATTAACCATTTGATACAATGTACTTACAGTATTACAGTATGTACATACATGTTGGTGCATTATAATTACTTTTAAAATAGTTGCATTCAATTTATATCTGTAGTTACACTGTTAACTTTACCCCTTACTGTTATCCAAAACCTAACCTCTTTAACCCTTATAATCCTACCCTAACCCTACCCTTACTCCTAAAGCTAACAACACCTCAAACGTATTAGCAATAAATGTAGGAATTTTCCAGGACAATACGTAGTTACACAATTAATCCATAGTCTTGTAAGTATTTAATGTTATTATTTTGTAGTTAAGGCCACCTAATATAAAGTGTGACATACTGGAATAAAAAAAGAGAGATTTTAGTAGGGGAAAAAATATTTCTCACGAAATTTCTCCAAGACTAGATTATCCAAACTATAATCCTAATCTCCTGGGCTATAAAAGAGAAACTTCTGAGCTTATCTCCGAAAGTTATTAGTAAAGTCATGATTTTTTTTTTTTTGTCTGTGTCTGTGATTGCCATAATCAAATAAATTTTCTGCAAATAAATTTTGCAGAAAAGTTGTGAACAACACTTTTAGTTCATACTTAACAAATGTTCTTCAGTGGTACAGACTAACAAATTATTTAACATTTCATTAAGACTTTACAATAAGTTCCCATTAGTAATGCAGTAATTACTAATTCATTAATTTTAGTAAATACCTAACATTAGAATGAGAAATACATTTGTTACAGTGTATGGCGATTCATAAAATGCAAGTCAACGGCTACCATCACTTGTACCATCACCAGTTAAAAAAAAAAAAGCATATCAGGCAACACAAAATACCCATTTATCCTAACAATGTATTGAGGTCTTATGAAGTGAAATAAAAGGTCTGTGAAAGAAACTGAACATTATTTACAACATTATTACCTGTAATCCAGAGCCTCAGGCAAAACTCATCAAAACTCACTTTCGGACATGCCCCCACAATCACTCTGACTGGAAATCAGCCAGACTAGAAACTAATAGGCTGGTGTGTTGGATCAAGTGCAACAGTACACTGACCTGTGGAAACAGTTTGTTTATTAAGTTAATTTAGAAATATGTTTGGAACATTTTATGTTAAATTCAAGATTTTGTTTTTTTAAAGTAACGACCAAGAGGCCAGCGGCAATGAGTTGAACATATGTTTGATCTGTTTAGCCTTCTCAAATCAACATGACTTGCCTAAAATAAAATGTATAGACATACAATATTTGATGCATTTCACAATATTAATTTAAACATTTAACCTAGATAAATGTGTGCGGTTAGACGCATATCCAATCGTTTGTGCGGAGAGTGGAAGCTAAAGTGCGCTTTGCAGGACATGGAAGCACCAGCGCGATCACTTGCATTTTTTTTTCTTAATAACAGTGGAAACCTACAATACGCCATCAATACGCCATCATTTTCATCATTCAACTCACAGACATGATAAATATATTTATAGAATTACTACCTTAAAACGAAAGAATTCATGTAATAAAATCATGTTATATTGTGTAAAGTTAATGTGAAAATTCCACCCAATCCAAAAAAAAGTCTGTGGCATCCAATCTGTCTTCACATTTAATATGAAAAACAGCAATAAAAACGCAGGCTTCAAATCAGTTAACTGGCTGATTTATGAGAAAAATAAAACAATGTTGGCAAAGTTATAGGCTTGTTGGCTTTTCTGAGGCTGAGGTAGGCTAAATGTTATGACTATTCACAAGATGTTTTATTGACTTTTTTTGTTTGGTTGTTTGTTGTTTTAAACTCTGATTGATCGATTTCATAAGACCTCATTTTTATTTTTTTTTAACATGTATTTAATTTTTTTTTTTTCATGTTTATTTCTTGCTCCAAATATTTAAGAGGAAATGATCATTGATTCACATACCGCTTGGTCTAAGGCGAATAGTGATCTCACTACAAATTAAAGAGCGTACAAACACATTTATTGTTTGTATTTTATCATAAAAGTGACAGAATTTATAGGGTGAGAGTTGTGTGCTACAAATAATGAATGGACTTGAAAATGAAAATATTATTTCCAAGCATTTATATCGTAAATAAAACAGCTTGTGAATATTTACATAGCATTATGTACACATTTTTTGCATATGGGCCTGGGGCTGACTTGCTACGTCAATGTCCCCATCCATTTGAAAGGTACTGTTACACAAAATAGAATGTAGTTGAAAGGGGGGTATGGATGACAGAGACGTCAGTAGTGTAATTTAGGGCTCAGGAGTCGCTGTGTGAAGTCATGAGCTGTTTAGGACAGTGCTTGTGAGAGTGTCTGCTCTCTTTCTTAATCTCTTCCCTGTTTAAACATTTTCCTGCCAGCCTCAAATTCAACAGCGTTTCCCCCATCACTCACACCTGAGCCCGCGAGGCGTTCTCTCCCTGCCAGTGACTGCAGCCTGGGGGAGAGTTCAGGAGTTCACTGTCTCAAACCACCCAACGAGGCATACAGGTACTGTTCATCATTACAGGGAGAGATACTGTCAGCTCCGGCAGTCGGTGAAGTCAGCCAGCAGGTACTACACCCTCAGCAAACCACCCAGGATGCACCACTAATGTCTGTCAGTGCCGGAGTCAGCCAGTCTCACTGTGTGTGAGTTATGAGACTGGGGCGGAAGCAGATAATGTGTTCTATTGTGGAAGTATTCAATAACATTTACTACCAAACTCAACACTGAAAAATTCTAAGTGCAGATTAATAACATTATCATTTTTTGTTTGTGTATCTACACAGAGTTTTGGGGTGTGTTTAAATGAATGCACCAAATGTTAGGCCCTTTATTAGTAGTAAAACAACTAAAAGTGGGGGAAAACTCAAACATTCCCATTCATATTTGCATTTTATTAGCACATCAGGGTGACTATGAACATGGAACTGTCCAGCCATGACTTTTTGTCAGGATTATAAATATGAGGAACACAAAGGCCAAATTCCCTTTACTCATCCATCACAAGGAGCAAAACCAAAGAATATAGTTCTGATGTGCAGAGCAAGATTGTTGAGCTTCACAAAATAGAAAGTGGCTGTAAGAAAAGAGCTAAAGCATTGAAAATCCACATTTTCCCCATCAGGGCAATAATTAAGAAGATCCAATCAACTAAAGATGTTACAAATCTGCCTAGAAGAGGATGTGTGTCTATACCATCCTAATGCACAGTGAGCAGGAGAGTTTGAGTGGCTCTCCAAGGGTCACAGCTGGAGAATTGCAGAGATTAGTTGAGTCTTGAGGTCAGAAAGCCTAAAAATATATATCAAACAGCTCATACATCAACACATGATGTTTGGAGAGGGTTTCAAGAAAAATCTTCCTCACTCATCCGAAAACAAACTATTATCAGCTTATTCAGTTGTCAGACTGGCTTCTATGGTCAGATGAAACAACGGCATCATGGATAAAAAATATAACCCTGACTGCTTCTGTTCGAAATCTTATAATGGGCCGTGGTTGGATCTTCCATCAGGACAATAATCCAAAATAATCATCAAATCAATGCAAAAATGTGTCACTGAGCACAAAATGAAATTTCTGCCATGGCCTTCTCAGTTCCCTGACCTGAAACCAGAAAATGAGTGGGGTGAGCTGAAGAAGAAGCACATTGCAACACTGAGCTGGGAATCTGAAGGATCTTGAGAGATTCTGTATGAAGGAATAGTCTCTGATATCATGTCAGGTGTTCTCCAAACTCATCAGGCATTATAGGAGAAAACTTTTTATTCAAAGTCCTTTGGATATTTATTAAATATCTTCTACACATTTTAGCTTTAATACGATCTCCCATAGAATTAACCTGCTACGCTCCATGATTCCTGTTTTTTTCTGATAACAAAACACTTAAATGCGACAAATTCATAATTAAGTCTTCAGGAGTGGGAAGTAGGAAATTTCTGATGGCACCTGACGGCAGAATTATCCCTGGACATAGGACAGAGTTTAAAGAAATGTATATAACTATAATTCCCAACCTGCAGTCATTTCATTTTGTAACTCTTTTCCAGAATTTTAAATAATTTATGAGACAACAGTTTCCCGTCATTGACAGAATTTTCCAGCTTTCCATGTTTTCAACTCTTATACAGTAGGAGGCGCTATTACACATCTTCTGATAGAGCACAGAATTTCTGGATCAAACACAGTGAAGAAGAAACAAGCAACCGCATATGTAAGCAGCTGCATATAAAATAATACAATCATCAAACTTTAACTTTCCCGGACGGAATAACTGCGTTTTCACTGTTATACATCCAGGGGCGCTATAATGCATCTTCTGAATGAGTCTACAATGTGCCGATTAAAAACACAGACCAGGAATACGCAGAAACGAGCAATCTCATATGTAAACATATGCATATGAAAAATGATGCGGTCATTAACACTAAGCCTAGAGGTGTCATGCCCATACAAAGTCAGTGCATGTGCCCCATCAGATTTTTGAGCCAAGTGGATGTTGAGTGCAGCTTCCAATCATTATTGATCAACATAATCCATAAAGGTGGAAAATGTATTTATTTAAACTAGCGGTGTCAAAATTAGCGCTTTAACGCAGGCAATTAATTTTTCCATTTTAATGCGTTAAAAATATTTAACGCAATTAACACAGGGGCGGGGCTAGGTTTGGCCACTCCACCCCACCCACAACCACTAAAGAATTGCGTTTTGTTTAATAAAAAGCACATCAAACAAGAGATTTTACAGACACGTACTCCAATGTCACCACAGTGCCAGGCGTGAGTCAAGCGAGCGCAGAAACGGCACCGGCGACAAGGAGCTTCAGTAGAACATCAGTGAAATGCGGTCAGATGAGATGTTGTCTGGTAATATGTCAGTAAAAACGAATCTTCATGTCCTGTCAGCCATAATACTGTGCTTGTAGCACATGCTCTTCATGTGCATGCACAAATTTGCTGGCACGTGCTGTTGAAGGCTATAGCCTAGCACTGTATCATATTCACACCCAAATTAAATTACCACTATGTAGTTAGACATAGTTATGTCGTCAGTTAAAGGAGAAGTCCACTTTCAAAACAACAATTTACAAATAATTTACTCACCCCCTTGTCATCCAAGATGTTCATGTTTTTCTGTCTTCAGTTGTAAAGATATTATGGTTTTTGAGGAAAATATTTCAGCATTTTTCTTCATATAATGGACTTCAATTGTGCCCCCGATTTTGAACTTCCAAAATGTAGTTTAAATGCAGCTTCAAAGGGCTCTAAATGATCCCAGCCGAGGAAGAAGGGTCTTATCTAGCAAAACGTTCAGTCATTTTTTTCAAAAAATAAAAATTTGTATACTTTTGAAGCACAAAAGCTCACGTAAGCACGGGCTCTTGGATGCGCATCCACGGGTCGTTCTTGAACAATTTGTTCATTTTGAGCGAATCTTTAATGTGACTCGCAAAGAACAAGTCGTCTCGGTGAGTGATTCGTTCAGTTGTGCATGCGCAACATCCTGGAATTAGTTCACCTGTTTTCGAGGGTTTTTTGAGTCATTCATTCATCTTATGGGGCTGTCACGTGACGCTGATTTTGCTAAAATGAACTAAATGATTCGAAAAATATTTGTTCATTTTGCTGAACGACAGTCAAAGGTCCGAGTCAGTAAAATTATCCGAACTTCCCATCACTACTACGAGTCACATCTCATCGAGATTCTCAACAAGTTCATCGTCTGTGTACTCCGGCTAAAAAAGGTAGAGTATGGCGGAAAACTCGTTTGTAAACAGCCTTTGACTTACTTGCACTTTCTTAGTCTTTGCGCGTTCGCTTTGTAAACACTTGGTTTGTAGTTCCTGTAATGCCACGCCAGCAGAGGAAGCCCTCACCCATGCACTGACTGTTCCCGCTCCCTCTGCTGCTTCTATGGTTACTTCCTGTTTGGCAGCCATATAAGGAAGGCCATGCCAAACAACTGGTGCGAAGTATTGTTTTGCTAATGCAGACTCTACCAAGCGTTTTTCCTGTTTTCATTGCCTTGTTTCATTGTTTCATGCCATTGCCATAGCCATTGTTTTGTTTCTTTGTTATTTTCATTGTTTTGTTTCATTTGTTACTTTGGACTGCCCACTGGTATTTTGACCCTTTTTGCCTGCTTTTGGATTTATGCTTTTGTCTTGCCCTGGTTATCGCTGTTTGTTTGGAGATCGACCCTGCCTTTTTACCACGCCGTGTTCTAATAAAGCTTGCGTTTGGATCTATCCACGCTGTCTGTTGAGTCCCTGTTACAGAGTACTTCGCCACACCACAGATCCAGCAGCTTTTTTATACACGACCAACCATGAACCCAGCTGATCGTCTCGTCGGTCTCCGACAAGGAAACCGTCCCATAGAGGACTATGTAGCAGACTTCTGCAAACTGTGCTACCAGGTAGATTTTAGTGACACTTTTCTGAAGGACATTTTTCGTTATGGTCTAAGCAAGGATTTGTCACGTTTCATGCCACGCAATACCCCACACTGGACACTTGGACAATACATTGATTTTGCACTCCGGTTGACTGGTTCACCATTTACTGTGGGGGTAGCTGATGAGGAACCCTGCTATCCCCCAGTATCTGCCAAACCCAATAATTTTTCTGTCATGTCCGGAATTATTCAAGTCGCACCAGAGCCTTCTCACGTCATGCCTGCAAAGCCTACTCAAGTCATCTCCACCAAGCCACAGCCTACTCATGTCATGCCTGCCAAGCCAAAGCCTGCTCAAGTCGTATCTACCAAGCCAGAGCCCTCTCACATCATGCCTACCAAGCCAAGGCCTGTTGACTTCATGCCTGTTAAGCCACAGCCTACACTCATCACGTCTGCCAAGCCACAGCCTGCTCACGCCATGCCTGCCGTTCCAGGGCCTGCTCACGCCATGCCTGCCGCTATAGGGTCTGCACCTGTCATGGCTGCCATCCCCGAGCCAGTTCACAAGATGGCTGCCATCCCAGAGCCAGTCCACAAGATGGCCACCATCTGGCCACCATCCCCAAGCCTGTTCAGAAGATGGCAGCCCCATTTGAGTCCTCGGCCAAGATGGCTACTACACCTGAGCCTTATCATGCCAAAATCATCTCAACTGAATCTCATCCCATCATGTCTACCATACCCAAGGCGAATCAAGTGATGCCTGATCCTCCGGTATCAAGTCAAGTCAGGGCTGCACTTTCAGTGCCAAATCAAGTGACAGATGTGTTTCCTGAGCCACATCAAGTTAAAGCTGTTACTTCTGAATCAAGTCAAGTTACAGCTGTAGTTCTTGAATCAAGTCAAGTCACAGCTGTTCTCCATGAGTCAAGCCAAGTCACAGCTGTTCTCCATGAGTCAGGCCAAGACACAGCTGTTCTCCATGAGTCAAGCCAAGACACAGCTGTTGTTTCTGAGTCAAGCAAAGTTACAGCTGTAGTTCCTGAGTCAAGCCAAGTTACAGCTGTTGTTCCTGAGTCAAGTCAAGTTGCTGCTGTTGTCCCCGAGCCAAGCCAAGTCAGCTTATGCTGTAGATCCTTCAAAGGGGGCGGCGTCCTCCTATGAACTCTTGGCCCGTCCTGTCACAGTCATGGAGAATACCTATGAACGCTTTCCCTGCCATGTCCCTGCCATGTCACGTCCAGGGGCCAATCATGAACTCCCTGCCCATCATGTTCCGGCCAAGGAGGCCTATCATGAACTCTCTGCCTGTTATGTCATGGCCAAGGAGGCCAATCGTGGGCTCCCTGCTCTGCCTGCTCTGCCTGCCCTGCCATGGCTGCCTGCTCTGACTCTGTTGAGTCCCCGTTACAGTTCCACCTATGTTCCGCGTGACCTTTCGACATGGTTCAATAGTACGTAGCGTTGTGTAGCACATGCCAGAACCTGTGCTACACGAGCTTTTGTGCTTAAAAGTATACACATTTTTATTTTCCTAAAAAAAATGACAGATCGTTTCGCTAGATAAGACCCTTCTTCCTCGGCTGGGATCATTTAGAGCCATTTGAAGCTGCATTTAAACTACATTTTGGAAGTTCAAAATCGGGGGCACAGTTGAAGTCCATTATATGAGGAAAAATCCTGAGTAGAGGGTCTGTTCCTTATTTTGTTGTTTGCATATTCAGATATTCATACAACAAAATATTCTGGGGGCCATGGAATTTTTGTGAAAAATGCTGGCAGTAGCAGTAGCTAATTCAAGTCAAATGAATGGAAATGGAGCCAGTTCTTCAGTTTTGAATTTTGCTCAACCCTTGTTGTTGACAGGACAGTACAGAAAAGTCAGGAAGCAGCAGGGAACCAGATCTCAATCTGGGCCTTGAACTCCGGTCACTACAGCATGCCAGAATACTGCTCACAATGCTACAGCTCCAACAAGTTTTATATTTTTTAAAGGAAATGTGAGCGGGGTCTACCAGGATTATGCATTATTCAGAATTGAATTTAGAATGCTTTTTAAATTCCAATTGAAGTTCTGAATTTGAAATTGAACTGAAGCAACAAACAGGATATATAATTACAAATTGAGTTTGAAGGAAGCAGTATTAAAATAAATCAAAATACAAAGAGCACAGTGGCTCAGAGTGTAGTGCTGTCACCTCACAGACTAAAGGTTCCGGTCAGTGATGTTTTTCTTCCTATGTGGAGTTTGCATGTTCTCCCTGTGTTGGCATGGGTTTTTTTTCCAGGTGCTCTGTTTTCCCCTACAATCCCAAGACTAGCGGAATTATCGTAAATACAAATCTCCTAGTTGTAAATTGGACATGAACAACCTCTTAACTCATTTTTTTATGACTGGGAAGCTCATAGATAATTTTGATACCCGAGTTTCCGAGTTGGGCAGGCCATAATTTTTTAACACAGTGGTGGAAAGAATCATTGCTGTAGTGACTTTTAGGCTTTTTTCATCCGATTCATCAAGTTTCAATTATACCTAGTAATACCTTGATTAGCTGGTTCAGGTATGTTTGATTAGGGTTGGAGCTAAACTCTGCAGGGACACTGTAACGCCACGCCAGCAGAGGGAGCCCTCACTCATGGACTGTCTGTTACCGCTCCCTCTGCTGCTTCTACAGTTACTTCCTGTTTGGCAGCCATATAAGGCAGGCCATGCCAAACAGCCACCGTGAAGTATAATCCTGCTGTTGGTGAGTTCTGTTCCTGTGTTCATGCCTGTGTTCATGCCTGTGTTCATGCCTGTGTTCATGCCTGTGTTCATGCCTGTGTTCATGCCATGCCATGTCAAGTCTGTCCATGCCAAGTCTGTCAAGTCAAGTTAAGTCAAGTCGTTATTGGATTATTGTTTGTTTGGATTCACACTTTCTACAATAAACTGCACTTGGGTTCATCAGTACTCGCCTCTCAGTCGGACTCTCATTACAGAATACACGACCTGCAAATATGAACCCAACAGTATCACGTCTCCTTTGCCTTCGTCAAGGTGACAGGGCCATAGAGGGATATGTTGAGGAATTTTGTGGACTGTGTCACCTTGTTGGTTTTAATGACGTGGCACTGAAGGACATTTTTCAGGTGGGTTTAACCTCCTGGGGTCGACGGTGGCGCCGGTGACGCCAATTGCATCTGTTCACGACGCGCAAAAAGAACCTAAAATGCTCGCTCATTTTTGATCGTACATATAAGAGTAATACATCATTTAAATCTGTAGAGAGTCTACTTTTATTTGTGTACACTCACAATATCAACAAAACATTATGCTTTTGCAAAACAAAGAAAATAAACAGGGTGCGCATCCAGCAGTCTCAGTCTCCACACGCAAGATTTTGAAATGCGTCAGTAAAATTAACTAAAACTCAGCGAATACGTGACACACACACACACACACATGAGAGAGATATCTATAGAAAGCTTGATATTTTTACTTTTAGATGAAGCCCCTCTTGCCGAAAACAAATATTCTCTGATGAAGTAATCCGTATGAAACCAACTCCATGTTCAATCTCTCCCGTCTGCTTCATTATTTTTAATTAGATCACGCCCACAAGATGCTTTCGCTTTTCATAGTGTAATCGTACATCACCGTAAACAAAGCACCGAGACTTTCTTTTTTCCAAGTTCAAGATGCGCTGTGACGAATAAGAATTCGGAGGAAGAACACGATGTGAGACACGGCGCGATCCATCAGAGGAGATATTTACGTGAGTAAGTCTTTCTTTTATCAGCCTGCTTGCGTTAGTTGTTACTGTGTTACTGTGACAGAACTTGTACACATTTTACTAGTTAGACTTTTTGTTCAAACTATAATTCATGACTTTAGCAAGTTTTGTGCTGATTACAGTGTAACCAGACTTTAGCCATGAATATGTTTTTAATATACTGAAAAAAGCACAAATGTCAGGGCATGTCAAAACTTCTCCAGGGCCCCAAAACACCCTCAGACCCCAGAGGGTTAAACGATCCCATTCGTTCTTGGCTACCTGGAGGGAAGATTCATTGGTCACTGGAGAGATATATTGATCATGCCCTGCTCTTAAGTGGATCCTCGTATATTGTTGGGATTGTGGATGAGGGACCCCGCAATCCTACAGTAACCACCAAGCCACAGCCTGCTCACGTCACATCTGCCAAGCCAATGCCCGTTCACGTCACGTCTTCCGCTCCAGGGCCTGCTCACGTCATGGCCGCCCGTCCAGAGTCTGCTCCTGTCATGGCCGCCATCCCAGAACCAGTCCACAAGATGGCCGCCATCCCCAAGCCTGTTCACAAGATGGCCGCCAGGCCTGTTCACAAGATGGCCACCATCCCAGAGGCTGTTCACAAGATGGCCACCATCCCAGAGGCTGTTCACAAGATGGCCGCCTTCCCAGAGCCAGTCCACAAGATGGCCGCCATCCCAGAGCTAGTCCACAAGATGGCCGCCATCCCCAAGCCTGTTCACAAGATGGCCGCCATACCCAAGCCTGTTCACAAGATGGCTGCCATCCCCAAGCCTTTTCACAAGAAGGCCGCCCCGTCAGATTCCCCGGCCAAGATGGCTGCCACGCCCGAGCTTCATCAGTCCAAAACCATCTCATCCAAATCTCATCCCATGTCTACCACACCCAAAGCTAATCAAGTGATGCCTGATCCTCCGGTGTCAAGTCAAGTCAGGTCAGGGCTGCACTTTTAGTGCCAAGTCAAGTGACGGCTGTGAGCCACATCCAAGTTACAGCTGTTCTCCATGAGTCAAACCAAGTCACAGCTGTTCTCCATGAGTCAAGCCAAGATACAGCTGTTCTCCATGAGTCAAGCCAAGACACAGCTGTTGTCCACCTTGAGTCAAGCCAAGACACTGCTGTTGTTCCCCATGAGTCAAGCCAAGTCACAGCTGTTCCCCATGAGTCAAGCCAAGTCACAGCTGTTGTTCCTGAGTCAAGCCAAGTTACAGCTGTTGTTCCCCATGAGTCAAGCCAAGTTACAGCTGTTGTTCCTGAGTCAAGTTCCTGAGTTACAGCTGGGTTGTCTATGTTACGCCAAACCACAGCTGATTTCCATGAACCAAGCCAAATTACAGCAGATCTTCATGAACCAAGTCAAGTTGCTGCTGTCTTCCCCGAGCCAAGCCAAGCCACAGTTGATCTTCATGAGCCAAGCCAAGTTACAGCAGATCTTCATGAGCCAAGTCAAGTTACTGCTGTTGTTCCCAAGTCAAGTCAAGCCACAGCTGACCTTCATGAGCCAAGTCCAGCCACAGCTGGTCTTCATGAGTCAAGTCAAGTCACGGCAGACCTCCCTGAGTCAAGTCAAGACATAACAGCACCTCTTCACGACATGGCTGCTAGTACAGGGCCTCGCCAAGCCACGGCCGTCCTGCCAGAACCTCACCAAGTCCCCTCTGACCTTCCAAAGCCACGTCATGTCTTAGCTGATCCTCTAGAGCCTCGTTGTGTCTCAGCTGATCCTCTAGTGCCTCGTCATGTCTCTGTTGACCTCCTAGAGCCCCGCACGTATCAGCTGACCCCCCAGAGCCTCGTCACGTCTCAGCTGACATCCCAAGCCACGCAGAGCCCACGCTCCCAAGCCATGCAGAGCCCACTCTCCAAAGCCACATGTCCACAGCGTCCACACCCTCAAGACCGGCAGGCATCCCACTATCTACTGTGCTGCCTGTAATGGCTGTTGCCATTTTGAGCGTGTGGGCCACACACTGCGCTCCAGAAGCCTCGTCTGACCACAAGTCTGCTCCAGAGGCCAGGTCTGACCACGAGTCTGCTCCAGAGGCCTCGTCTGTCCACGAGTCTGCTCCTGAAGCCTTGTCTGTCCATGGGTCTGTGCCAGAGGCCTTTCCTGCCCTCGAGTTTGCGCCAATACCTCCTGAGGTGTCAGCATGCTCTGTAGAACCTCCTAAGGAGGTGTCGTCCACCCATGAACTCACTGCCACATCTGTCCAAGAATTTGCGCCTATGCCTCCAGAGGTGTCAGCTCATGCTGTAGATCCTCCAAAGGAGGCGGCGTCCACCCATGAACTCACTACCACGTCTAACCACGAGTCTGCGCCAATGCCCCCAGAGGTGGCGGCTCCGGCTGCAGAACCTCCTATGGGGGCAGCGTCCAACTATGAACTCTCTGCCCATCATGTCACGGCCAAGGAGGCCTATCACGAATCCTCTGCCTGCCATGTCACGGCCAAGAAGGCTAATCATGAACCCTATGCTCTGCTATGGATGTCATTAGTTCCACTGTGGATATTGTTGCTTCTCTCTGCTCTGCCTGCTGTGCCTGCCCCACCTGCTCTACCTGCCTTGCCATGGCTCCCTGCTCTGCCTGCTCTGCCTGCCCTGCCATGGCTTCCTGCTCTGCCTGCCCCGCCATGGCTGCCTGCTCCACCATGGCTCCAGGCTCCTCCGAATCAAACATGTTGGACTTCTGCTCCAGTGTTACACTGTCTGCCATTGCTCCACGGCCCAGGTCCTCCAAGGTTTCACTGTCTACCACTGTCCCACGGCCCGGGTCCTCCAGGGTTCCACTGTCTGCCACTGATCCACGGTCCAGGTCCTCCAGTGCTTCACTGTCTGCCACTGTTCCATGGCCCAGGTCCTCCAGTGCTTCACTGTCTGTCCCTGCTCCATGATCCAGGCCCACCTCCTCTGCATGGACCTGCCCCTCCGTCCCACCCCCTGTTTTGCCTCTGTTCCCCCAGCCTCCTGGACTGTTGTTGTTTTGAGCGCCAGGAGTCGCTCCTAGAGAGGGGGGTTCTGTAACGCCACGCCAGCAGAGGGAGCCCTCACCCATGGACTGTCTGTTACCACTCCCTCTGCTGCTTCTACAGTTACTTCCTGTTTGGCGGCCATATAAGGCAGGCCATGCCAAACAGCCACCGTGAAGTATAATCCTGCTGTTGGTGAGTTCTGTTCCTTGTTTATGCCTGTGTCCATGCCATGCCATGCCATGTCAAGTCTGTCCATGCCAAGTCTGTCAAGTCAAGTTAAGTCAAGTCGTTATTGGATTATTGTTTGTTTGGATTCACACTTTCTACAATAAACTGCACTTGGGTTCATCAGTACTCACCTCTCAGTCGGACCCTCATTACAGACACTGGCCCTACAGGACCGGATCTGGTGACCCCTGGTGTAAATAGACACTGCGAATTTTTAAATGGACTAAATTGCAACTTTATCATTACATATCTGCAATTACAAACATATTTAAATACATAACAATTGAGACATTTGAAATAAATTTTAGTTTACCACAAGTGCTCATCAGTATGTTAGGCAGTTCACTTTACCATATTTCAAAGCTAATATAAGTAAATTATAAAATGGCATATAAAGATGTACATCTTAGATGGGTCTGAAAAAAAGCATACTTAAGTCCAGCTAATTGTATTTAAAATCAATTTAAACTAATACATTTTAATTTAACTGTAAATATCATGCAATTAATTGTCTGAAAACATTACATTAAATTCACTTAAGTATAGTATTCTTAAGTACTCTGCTCAAATGCACTTTTCCACAAAGGCCATAGCAAGCACCACAAATAAGCAAACTTGATGGACAAACCTTTGATACAGCTTAAAAAGCCTGGACTAACCTGCTCCAAAAGATCAGACCTCAAATGTAAGATTACTGGCTGTTTGATAAACACATTGAAGTAGTGTGTATTTGTCCGTGTGTGTGCTGAGTTACGAGACCACCAGGACTCTGAGCTTGTGCAGTGGTGTGTTTGATCTTGCTCTTGTAGGGCATTAGTCTGGTATCAGTGCACACCGCCTGTGGCATTGAGACGCCCGCTATAGAGTATCCACGCTGGCAGAGAGAAAGGCAGCACATTGTTTTGTATATGAGAGAGGGCTTCTTGCCACACATACACACACACACGTTGGCAGGTTTAACCTCGATTAAACCCGTTGGACTGATGGACAGGGACAGTTGGCTTTCCTGGCTGCAAAACAAGAAACGCTTTATTCAATTAAAAGCACATTTTCACATGCAAGCTCTAGCATTCAGTTCAATTTAATGCGCTTGACCTCACCAAAGAGACTGCGGGCTAGAGTGTGTCAAGCATGTGCATGCATGTAGTTTTGGTGTTTCTGCACGCTGTAATTGCATGCACCTCCATGAATACATCGGTCTATGTGGTGTGCAGGGTTGTGTCTCTGTCTTTGAGCGTGCATGCCGGAGCTTGTAATGGATTTTGTGTGCAGTCTTTCCTAAAAGTCACTCAGCTGATTCCCATATATGTAACGGCCAGAGCCGTTGAGCGTGAGCCAAGCTGAAGTGTATGGGATGCAGATAAACTTTGGTAAACAGCAGATTCGTGGCGGCTATAATTGGATCTGTCTATTTGTTGCGAAGCGGATGCAGGGAGATCAAGGAAGTCATTTGCAGCCTCTGTGTCTTGCACAAAATGGCAAAAATGCAAGACATCCTCTGTTTGCTTTTGTAGCCGGTAGTTCGTGCACACAAAAGATTTTATCGGCTTCTCTGAGGACCGATTTAACTCTGTGAAAGTGGTCTTGAGTGCACTTGGTCACTCCAGGAGTTGATGACTTGCAGAGACAAAATGTGAGAGTGGGTGTCCTCAAGCTGCAGTCACAGATATGTGAAGCACACACACCAGGAGAAGAAGCTGGCGGTCTCGGAGGAGGTGCTGAAGCCCTTGAGACACAGCAGAGGTGCAGCAGATCCCTGGAGGCCTGACGACCTTGGGAATCATTAGAGTTGCGCAGGACTTTTTAGGGACATGTGAAAAATGATTTTGGCTCTGCAATTGCTCAAAGCCACTGACAGCTCGATTACGCCCAGCAATGCGAACCATTATGTGCTATTAATCTTGGAGGCTGGCGCAAGTCATTACGTGCTATTAATCTCAGCGAGCTGGGCGTGACCCATTATACGGCATTAATCTTTGGAAGCGGGGTGCAGCGTTCGTGACCACAAGCTGAGCTGGCTCCTCGGGTCAAACCCGGCTCCCTACTGGTACCTGAGTGCAGAGCATTCATCACCACCCAAAGATAGAGTGCCGTTTAATTGCTTCCTTACACAGACAAGGTGGAACAGGGTTAAAGGAGTGATGGTTATTGTTGCCTCTCTGCCTCGCTTTGACCTCGGTGACCTCCACCAATACATCTCATCCACACAAACTGACAGATGTGCTCAAACGCTTTCTCCTGTTACGAGACGTGTCTAACTAACTTCTTTCTTTTCGTCAATGACTACTGAAAAATATGCATCAGATTGCAGCAGCATAACTGTTCTCAACAGTGATCAAAGTAAAAAATGGTTCTTGCAAATCACCATATTAGAATGATTTCTGAAGGATCATGAAATTTTGAAGACTGGTGTGATGATGCTGAAAATTCAGCTTTGATCACAGAAAGAAATGATGTTTTACAATATATTAAATTGGAAAACTGTACATTTACATTGCAATAATATTTTACAATTTTACTGTTTTATCATGTATTTTCTTAATCAAATACAGTTTAATGCAAAAGTTTGGAAACACCTTACAGAATCTGTGAAAATATGAATAATTTTAACAAAATAATAGAGATCATACAAAATGCATGTATTTATTATTATTTATTTTTTTTAGTACTGTCCTGAGCAAGAAAACTTTTGAACAGGATGAAGTTGTCCAGATTTTTCTCATTTTGTTGAAATAACTCAAAAAGTTTTCACCCCCTGGCTCTTAATGCATTGTGTATCCTTCTGGAGCATCAGTGAATGTTTGAACCTTTTTTGATAGTTGTATTTGAGTCCCTCAATTATTGTCCTCAGTGGGAAAAGATGGATCTTAAAATCACACAGCCACTGTAGAAAGTTTTCAAATATGCAAAACTGAAGAATCTGCAGGACCTGGAGGATTTTTCTGATGAACAGTGCTCAGTTTAGCTGTTCAGAACTAACAAGGGACTGTTGCAAACTGCAGCTTATCGTGGAACATGGGATTTTACTATGCAACAAGTAAGTAAGTAAGTAAGTAAGTGAGTAAATAATTAAATAAGAAAATGCATAGAAAAACAACAAGCTTATGTTCTTACTAAAATATAATCATTGGTTCACACTTGTATTTGATTAGCAGCCATTCTCATGCACATTACTCAAAAAAGGCAAAGATATCACATTTCTTAGGCCGGACATCACTTTTGTCCACTATTGTATATTATTTGGTGGAAGAACTGTTCGTTCCATTTTTTCATATTTAAAGAACATTTAAACATTTAGTTAACAAACACTGGCTTTTATCACATCGCTGTTGACACTTTTATCAAAAGCATTTATATAAGCATTTGTGTAGTTGACATAAGCAGTATCATGCTTGCTGCTGTGGCTTTTATGCGTGTCTGGAATGCTGGGTCAAGCAAACCGAAATAAAAATACACTGAATAAAACAGTGAAAAAAACAACAGCAAAAATGCCATGCTAGTGAAAATTCACATGTGGTGTGAAGACTATTGGAGCTGACAGAGGAACAGGGTCTGTAGTCTGTAGAGGGCTGGGAAAGCCACGCAGCTGTCAGCAGCACACTGTCTGCGGCAGGATCTGCTCTGCTCATCCTGTTACTAAAGCCACAGGCATTCCTCTGAGAGCATGAAAACTCTGGACAGGTCATTTGCTTTCAACTAAGAAAAAAAAAAAAAAAATGACAAAAGAGATGACAAGAGGACAGTGCTAGTGGAAGATGAGCTGCTTTCACAAACTCTGTCTTACATAATCCATATTCTCTTTCTCTCCTTTCCTGTCCTTTATGGAGGGTGTAGGGTGGCATGGCTCATTGTGATAAACTTTACTTGAACTAATCTGGACATACCCTTGTGGAAAAGAAGTACACTTTAGCATACTTTTAAAAATACTGCTTATTAGTAATAATATTCATAAAATATATACTTAAGTGCAAAGTGAATGTAATGTTTTCATGCAGTTAGATGAACTTTAGTGTGCTTTTGCCCCATTTAAGTATGACTCAAGTACATCATCTGTAATTTCATAATTACTTCTATTATCTATTATCTAAATTATGTTTAAATTTTTTTCTGCTGACTGTAAATGTGCTATCAGTACACATTTGATACAATTACAGTGGTATGTGAAAATTTGGGAACCCCTTGTAGAATCTGTAAAAATGTGAATTTTAACAAAATAAGAGAGATCATACAAAATGCATGATATTTTTCATTTAGTATCTGTCATAAGATATTTTTCGTAAAACATATGTTTACATATAGTCCACAAGATAACCGAGCACTGTTTTTCAGAAAAATTCTCCACACAATGCATTAAGAGTCGGGGGGGTTTTCAAAAACTTTTGAACATTTTTTTTTTTGTTTCATTTAGTACTGCTCTTCAGAAGCAACAGAAAATACTTGCATGTTTCCTGGGAAGACAAATTAAATACAATTTACCTTGATCTTCAAATTCCAAAAGTTTTCACCCCCTGGCTCTTAATGCATTTTTCCTTCTGGAGCATCAGTGAGCATTTTAACTATTAAAAAAGGTTCAAACATTCACTGATGCTCCAGAAGGAAACATGATGCATTAAGAGCCGGGGGGTGAAAACTTTTGAACAGGATGAAGTTGTTCAGATTTTTCTTATTTTGTTGAAATAACTCAAAAAGTTTTCACCCCCTGGCTCTTAATGCATCGTGTTTCCTTCTGGAGCATCAGTGAATGTTTGAACCTTTTTTAATAGTTGTGTTTGAGACCCTCAATTGTCCTCAGTGTGAAAAGATGGATCTCAAAATCGTACAGTCACTGCTGGAAAGGATTTAAATATGCAAAAGTTGCAGGAAAACCAAGGAATCTGCAGGACATGGAGGATTTTTTTTTCTGAAAAACAGTGCTCAGTTTAACTGTTCAGAACAAACAAGGGATTAATGAACAACCATCACAAAACAAAACAAAAAAAAAAATAAAATAAAATAATAACAGTTGTAGATCTTTCAGGTAACCACACACACAGTATCAAGAACCAATGGTTCCCAAACTTCTGAAGGGGGTTATTTTAATAATTTACTCAGGACAGTACTAAATAAAGTATCATGCATTTTGTAAGATCTCTCTTATTTTGTTAAAATTATTCACATTTTCACAGATTCTGCAATGTGTTCCCAAACTTTGGCATGCCACTGTAATTGCACTTCTTTTTCACAAAGGAATCCCTATATAAAGTCTAGATTAGCTGGTCACTATATGCGCAGACAGTTTAACTACCTTGACCAGCAAGACTACCTCGATTAAACCAGCATCACTAGAAAGACAGCAGACCTCACTAGCTAAACTATCTGTTGGTGCACTGAACTAGAGTAAATAACTAATACCCACCAGATGAATATATGAAATTGAGAAGCAGTTTGCACTGAATGAAAGCTTTCTCACACAGAGCTTCATTTTAGTGAGGAGAGGAAACACACCAGTCGCTTATGTGCTGAATAAGCTTAACCAGCACAGCCATGAGGAATGTCTCACCTGCTACGCTCCAAATAAACCTGCTCATCACAGTCTAAAGTGAGACTTAAACTAGCAGCCCAGAGGACTGTCAGGATTAAGCCTTATTTACAGAAATGTTATGAAGTGATGAAATGATGATTTATTGCATGTGAGGAGTTTGAATACACTTCTGTTAACATTCCCATTGATCTCAGTGGCAGTTTGGCTACATCTCAGTTCAGAAGCCTTTTGCTTTTTTGATTGCTTTTTTAGCCAATCACCTGAGCTGTAAATGCCATGTGACTATACACTCTATATTACAACTCCATGCACAACCTTAATACCAAATAATGTCTTTATATAGAAAACCTAAGAACTTTTACAAGTTGTTCTCAAAGGTGACTACAACATAACACGGGTAAGCTGTGTTTTTGTATAACCATTTTGAGTATAACTCAATTTGACAAGTTGAACTAGTTCAGCCAACTTAAAGGGATAAAGAAAAATCTAAATTGTGTCATTATTTACTCAAGTTTTTCCAAACCTGTATGAATTTCTCTCAGCTGTTGACTCAAAATAGGATATTTTGAAGAATGTTGGTAACCAAAAAGTTGACAGTAGCCCTTTGACTTACGTATTTTTATTTATTTACTTATATATATATTTTTTTATAACATACTATGAAAGTCAATAGCAACCATCAACGGTTTGGTTACCCACATTCTTAAAAATATGTTCTTCCATGTTAAACAGAATTAAGAAAATACTAAAATGTATTTAAAATACATTTATTTCATGCTAAGCATGCTACAAATACATTTACATATGTGACCCTGGACCACAAAACCAGTCATAAGGGTCCATAGAGATTAATACATCACCTGAAAGCTGAATAAGTAAGCTTCCCATTGATGTATGGTTTGTTAGCATAGGACAATATTTGGCTGAGATACAACTATTTGAAAATCTAGAATCTGAGGATCCAAAAAAATCTAAATATTGAGAAAATCACCTTTAACGTTGTCCAAATGAACTTCTTAACAATGCATATTACTAATCAAAAATTACATTTTTATATATTTACAGTATGAAATTTACAAAATATATTCATGGAACATGATCTTTATTTAATTTCCTACTTATTTTTGGCATAAAATAAAATTCAATAATTTTGACCCACACAATGTATTTTTGGCTATTGCTACAAATATACCCCAGCGACTTAAGACTGGTTTTGTGGTCCAGGGTCACATATTATGTACTCAATAAAAATACCCTGCAATTGTACTTTGAGTATATTAAACTGGTATATTTAAAGTCTGCTAAACTGGGACAACTAATTTTGTACTTAATGCACTTTAATTGTGCAAAAGTAGTGCTGAAACCCAACTAAAAATAAGCATATTTGATTGTGCTAAAGTGGAACTTTTGCAAGGAAATATTAAAAAATGTGCATTGTGCACAAGTAGGACCCCAAAAAGAGTTTAATTACAATTTTTATATCAGCAAGTCTCGAATGATTTGTCAGTAAATATGTTAATAGACTTGAACTATACTTAGTATAAAATAAATGCATTTTAAATCTATTACTTTTTTTTTTTTCTAGGGTCACACAGGTTTGGAACTTGAGGGTGAGTAAATGATGACAAAGAAATCTTTACTTATTCTAAGTCACAAGTACAATGCTGATTCCCAGAATGCATTGTGACATGAATTATGCAGTTCCTTTTTAGTTAGTTAGTTTGTTTTATTTGCCCATTTTATTTGCTGATGTTTTTAACTGCCTGCATTAGCAATTTATTTTTAATGTGTAGCATAATATGCATGTATATCTAAAATAATTAGGTTGCTTCCATTGTTGTTTTGCATGCTGAATGTTGATGTCTGTGTGTGTCTACACAATCACTAACTAGGTTGTTTGCAAGTATATTTATGATACATCTTAGTGTTTTAATTTATCCCAACTTCACATAAAAAAAGTAGCCTATTCACATCCTTGTGAAAAAGAATTGCTCTAATTTTATTGTAGTGTACTTTATATAGGTTATATATATATATATATTTTTAAAAAAATATAGATAATATATTAATCAAATAAAAGGTCACTTAAGTGTATCTAAAGAGTGTACACTTTCTGTAGTGAACTGTTTTTTGACTGTTTTTAAGTAGTGCAACTTTGTAACAGTGTCACGTTGAACACACCGAGCTTCTCTTCTTTGCAGCTTCAATAGGAAGCCGGGTTACTTCCAGGGGCTGCTGGGTTTTAATTGTTATTTTATACTGTGGTGGGTCATATTTTATATGTAAAGCTGGAACGCTCCATAGGGATCCTAAACTTCCCCTCACTCAGAGGCAGGAAAGGTTTCTCACAGCAGCAGAGAGAGCGATTGAGTTGCTGAAACACTTGTAATGCACCTCCTGATGAGAGTATGTTAGAGATCAGCACTGTGCAGATCACCTCACAATGATGTTTATACTTTATTAAGTTATAGCAATAGGTAATTTTCTAAACCAAACTGCATTTGCATGAAATATGGAGATAGATTCCTTTGTGAAAAAGAAGTGCGCACATTTTTTTTGAATGTGCACTTGTAGTGTACGCCAAATCTTAAATCTTATTTTTAAAACTGTACTTGCAGATAATATTGCATGATATTAAATAAAAGGCTACTTAATTGACAGTTTCTGTAACACTTTAGAATACTGTTCCATCATTAATGAATAACTACTCGGGAACAAATGACTTATGCACTATTAACATTCTAGTAACTACTATTAACTAACAAGGAACTCTGATTAACAAATCAGTAAGTAATAGCACTCAGTTGGACTTGGTAGTTGACTATTAGCTAATCAGTAACTACTATTTTTTCATATCTCCGGGGGAACTACTAAGAACTACTATATACATGGTCATAATTAATGTGAATAATACAAAATCTATAATTAATTGTAAAGTGAAGATCATGGTAACCCACTAGTAATGACTCAGGTATTACCAAATACTTCAGAAGTAATGACATTAAGTCATTAAAAACTATTGAGGTTTTTGTAAGGTTCTGGATAGTAATACTTCCGATGGCTTTGGTAACACTTGAGTCATTACTAGTGGGTTACCATGATCTTCACTTTAAAATACTGATCCAAATAATTAGTAATTCCTATAGAAGGATGTAGTAACACTTGAGTCATTACTATCCAAAACCTTACATATACCTCAAAAGCTTACAATGATCCAGTCATTACTAGAGAGTTATCATGATCTTCACTTTAGAATACTGATCCAAATAATTAGTAATCCCTTCTGAAGTATTTGGTAATTCATGAGTCATTACTAGTGGGTTACCATGATCTTTAGTTTAGAATTAATTATACATTTTGCATCACTCACATTAATTATGAATCTGTATATAGTAGTTCTTAGAAGTTCTCCGGGAAATATGAAAAAATAGTAGTTACTGATTAGCTAATAGTAAATTACCACTTTTAACTGAGCAATATTACTTAATGATTCGTTAATCAGAATTTCTTCTTAGTTAATAGTAGTTACTATAATGCTAATAGTGCATTAGTCATTTGTTCTCGTGTAGTTATTCATTAATGATGGAACAGTATTCTAAGTACATTATTAAAATGTGCGGTTTAGTACTTTTTAAATAATTTTGTTTCAATAAACTTTACTGTGCTGTAAATAAGTACTTTGGGGCATGACTTTTATTGTCTGATACCTTGGGAGTGGCAATGTGTTAGCGTTTATGAATGGCTGTCAGTGGAGAAGAGGTTTCAAAAAGTTTAGTACGCTGACTTTTGTGAGGAAACAGCTGATCACTTCATGAACTGGCAGCTTGTCTGATAATCTTCAACATGGTTTTCATTAGACAAAGTTTTCTTAAAGAATCTTTCAGTGAACACGAACAGAGCTTAAAAACAACTATTCTTTGTGTGAATGTTTTTCCACTATAAAGAACATTTTGTGCAGTCATAATGTTCCAAGTTCATTCTTACTTCTTAATGGAACAACAGTTGACTGTCCTAACACTGAAACCAATTCGGTGATTTAGAATCAGGTTTCCTAATAAATGTGTGTTTATATCTAAGTTGTTGATTTTGATAGTCTGGTTTATTTTTGTCTTGTCCAGTAGAACCTGTGAATGGTTAGTAACGTTTGTAACTTGTAAATTGGCCAGTGAATGAAAACTTGAATTTCAAACTCTGATAATACACTGATTTACTGTTACATGTCACCCCGGACTACATTTCCTAGTTTCCATTTAACTGATTACACTCTCACCTGTAGCCAACCACACACACTATTTAACACCCACCTCAGATTGCAGAGTATTGCATTTATCACTGTGTTAGTGACGGCAACATTACGGAGCCACTCCGAGTTTCCTATAGTCAAGTTTAGTTTAGTCTTGTTCTTTGCCTGTCTACCTGAGTCTTGGATCCTAGCCAGTTTATCTCGTCTCGTCTGTTTGCTGCCTGCCTTGGATTTATAGCCTGTCTGTTGCGTTCACCAGCAGTTGACCCACGTCCGTTTACCAGACTGTTCTTGTGTCTTGCCTGTGTCATATCTGTTTGCCTGTGTTCAACCCTGCCTGTTCTGACCATGTCTCTGAATAAAGCTTCGCATTTGGATCCGCTCGCCTCACATCTCAGTTGCTCTGTTACACCTGTCTCTGGTCCTTAGACCAAGATGGGCCAGGAGTCCCCTGTCGGCACAAACACAGACATATAAAACTTTTAAAGCCCGCCAATTGCGCCTTCACCTCCTTAAATTTTTTACAACCATTTCAACGGAAGTGCCAAAAAGCTCAGAAGACTAAACCGGTGCCTTGAGGAGAAAGCCCTTCTGTTTTGCCCTGATGTCGGGCAGGTTCACCTACAGATGCCTATCGGTAACTACCATCACCACCATCGATTGGCCGATCGCAACGACGGTTTGCTTAATAACCTGGAGGGTAAAATCTGTGGTGCGGCACAACTCGGGTTCCATGTCAGGGGAAATACCCTTGCCTTGGTCCAGATCTTCAGCACATCAGCCTGACTTTCTGCCATGCTTTGCAATTCAAGTGAGATGTTTCTCAAAGGGGCTTGAATGGCAGGCAGGGAGAAAGTCAACGTTTCTCCTCTTAAAAGATCACAACATGCATAATTTGCATACTGACATTGATGGACACGTGAAGAAGAGCCGGACAGTCATGTCCATAAAGGAAACGCTCGTCCAAGAACAGAGCTTTTTCTTCGCGAAATGTTCACAGTTTGCGTATGCCGCCCTTGACTTTCTCATCACCACCTGTTTGTGGTGCTTGTCAATGTATTATAAAGGTTGAAAACAAGGCTGTGAGGGATAGACATTTAGCCATTCTTTTCAATGGCATGCATTGATAAATAACAGTACAATCCAATGCATGCATGCACTTCTATCCTTCACAACCTCGAATTCATTCCTGTCAAAGATTAAAGGGTTACTCCACCCCAAAATGAAAATTTAGTCATTAATCACTTACCCCCATGTTGTTCCAAACCCGTAAAAGCTTCGTTCATCTTTGGATCACAATTTAAGATATTTTGAATGAAAACCGGTAGGCTTGTCACGGTCCCATTGACTGCCAGGTAAATACCACTGTCAAGACCCAGGAAAGTATGAAAGGCATCGCCAAAATAGTCCATCTGCCATCAGTGGTTCAATCTGAATTTTATGAAGCGACAAGAATACATTTTGTGCGCAAAGAGAAAAATAATAACGATTTTATTCTACAGTTCGTCTTCGCGTCTAAGTAACAGCATTTTGGAGAATATCCGCTGGACGCAAACTGCGTACGCAGTTCTGTGTCAGCCGCACCACATGGATACGTTTTCTATGTATATTTACGCTTTGATTTTACCGAAAACAGTGTATCCGTCATACGCAGTTTGCGTCCAGCGAATAGTCTCCAAAATGGCACTACGCTGATGCGGAGGAGGCGAATTGTTGAATAAAGTCTTTTTTTTTCTTTTCGTACAAAAAGTATTCTCGTTGCTTCATAAAATTTAGATTGAACCACTGATGGCAGGTGGAGTATTTTGATGATGTCTTTCATACTCTTCTGGGTCTTGACGGTACTTGGCAGTCAATGGGACAGTCAGAGCCTCCCGGTTTTCATCCAAAATATCTTCAATTGTGTTCCAAAGACGAACGAAGCTTTTACGGGTTTGGAACGAAATGGGGGTAAGTGATTAATGACAAAATTTTCATTTCAGGGTGGAGTAACCCTTTAAATATGCTGCAGCACTGGTTTATAACTGTCTTTGTCTGTTGTGTAAATGCATGAAACAGTTCCAGACGCAACACTGGCTTTGTGAAAATGGGACTAATGACTGCAGCACATCGTCTTTTCCCAGAGGGCCTGACTGATACCAGCACAGACCACCAGCATCTCCTCACTTAGCCTTGAGTATGTGCTTCTAAATTCCTTGCTGGGGGACTTCCTTCTTCAACTGTGTTTGTCCTCATTCCTCCCACGTTTCAGGCTGTATATATATATTTGTGCGCGAGGGTTACGGGGGTCTGTAGTTCAGCGGGGGCCTCGTCGCCCGGCAGACCGGCGCTGCGGGGATTGAATATCCACAGATCTCTCTATCATGACATCTCCAAGACGCCTGTCAAACTCAAGGGAAGGGTGGCTGGAGGAACACTTTATACTGGGATTCGGTGCAGTACTTCAGCTGAACTGTCTTCATGCTGCTTTTCAATGCAGCACAAAGAGTTACTAATCCGCAGCTCAAAGGAGCGAGCTTTCCTGTGTAATTACAGATGCAATACAAGCCTCTGTCTGCAGGGCAATTACTGCTGACACACATGAGACAGGCCAAGAGCACTGGAGACAGATGTCAACACGGCATCAAAGGAATTCTTCACATTTCCATACAAACACTGGGGAGAAGAGGAACGTTGCTTTCCTCCTAGTTTTTTTTCTGCATGAATGGACACACAAACAGCCTTTGACAAGTAGTCTCAAAATTCCTCTGTGTGCTAATGGGGTCCCTGCATGGTTTTATACTGACATCACCGCTGAAAATGCTTCTCGCTAATTTCATATTGTTGTGCACAGCCAGCTGCGGCTGAATCACTGAATCCCCAAATCATTCTGATCCCAATGGAACGGAGACCCTTTCACCTCAAACCTCTCCTGCTGGATTATGAGAGCTTTGTGTGTGTGTGCGCGCGCGCACATGAGCACTTGATGGAATGAAAGCAAAGACCAAGTAGTCGGTGAGAGAGAAACTGAGACAAATGGATAGGAAGAGATAAAAGAAAAGTGTTTTTCTTCTGTTAAGGAGTGTGAGAACGAAGTAAAACAATGAAACTGTTTCTTTACAATCCCACTTCAGACCTGATGAAAGCCTGAAATGCACCCTATATGGAAGCATTGTTGATTTACTTTAGACTAGTTGATTCACTTTATATGCTTTAGACATGTAAAACATCCACGTTTCACATGATTATTGGCTGCTTTGATAATATAATTGCATATATGTTACATCATTGTGTGATTATGTGAACGAACTAGTGAATTGAACCAATTCATTGAATCGAAGTGTCCGAAAGAACCAGTTTGCGGAAAAGAATCATATTTTCCCATTGCCTGAGCTCTAGATTACAGATAAAAAATGTTCAGTTTCTTGCACAAACTGATTGTTTTGCTTCATAAGACATCAGTGTACCTGTAAGAGCCATGAGCGTTGATGTGCTTTTATTTATTCTCCAAAATATGCATGTGGCTGACTTGCATTTTAGGAATCACCAAGGATGGTTTCATCTAAAAAATGTCTTCATTGTTGAACTGAAGAATAAAAGTAACCTGCATCTTAGATGGCCTGAGGGTGAGTAAATGAACAGCATTTTAATTTCTGGGTGAACTATCACTTTAAGTGCACTTCTTTTTCACAAGGACTGGCATGGCAAATGAAAAGAGTTTGAAGAGAATCTTGTTTTGGCCTTAAGCATACGTAGCCTGGTCAAATTAAGTTTGCTTTAAAGGAATGAAAAATCTTGGTTTATTCTTCTTTATGCCAGGTTATCTTGAAACGTCCAGCTAACTAAGTAAGCCACATTTAAAGAAAGGGACCTTGGACTAAAGATGCATGTGAAAGTCCAAAACAAACACAAAGCCACAGCTAGTTGCACATCAGTTCTGTGCTCGCACACCCTTCTGGGATGAGCAAAAGCCATCTTATTAGCAAAGAAGATTCATACCATGAGGAATCCAAGTGTCTTTGATTTTTTGAAGTAAGTTCATTGTAGTGTCAAACACACTCACAGAATGAAAAACATCTCTAATCTAAAAAGGGTGTTTAGAAAACAGCTTTTCCCAAACTTTGTGCATTTTTATCTTAATTTGGCAGGACAGGACAGGATTAGGAAAGGACCTTTAACCCGGATTCTAATGGGACTTGAATGACTGGTTGTTTTATGAATTTGTCACAATGTGATGCAGCTTTACAAAGAGGCTGTTATTAAAAGATCTAATTTAAATGCATGAATTAAAATGATATTTGACCCGACCACAAACCCAAAGCCTGTTTGTGAAAGCAATAAAGCACTAAAGCACCGGTGTTCATTTCACATGTACAATGAGCATTTACATAATGGAAAAATCTTAATGGAAAAATCTTACAGGTACAGCAGTCTAATTTTTTTTTGGCACAGTTGATGTATGTTTCTATAACAATGGTTTATTTGGCAAACATTATGACATGATGCTATCCCGTTTATTAACAACAACCCTTCATATTTGCTCATTTTAAAGTTCAGAGGATACACTGCAAGTTTGTTAACATTACTTCTACTACTAAAATCTTAGAAACTTACTTCCTCGGTATATACAAGTTTACTCAGAAGCCAATTTATAACAACTTAAATATACTAATTAACCCTAACTAGATTTTTCTGAGGCAAAAAGTTTATTCAAGTAACGTTAATGTGCATTTTACACTTTAACATGCGGTCAAAAGGTATCTCTTTACAGAATAATCTGACGATTTAGCATTTTTACCCAGGAAACGGCTGACCCTTGACTGTTTGCAAACTAATTTTTACACTTGTGTACAAGTACCAAGTGCCCAGATGGCATTAAACTAAAAAAGAGTTGACACCAGTCCCAAGGACTTGGTAAAAACCAGCAATTCTCATGCAGCCTATATGTGTGACATCATGCATTTGCAGAGCATTTATCTGTAGAATGTTGAGTTGAGTCTTAATCAATCCCAACCTAATTCCAGATTGACAGTCTCCAGAGCTTTCTGCTGCTCCAGTCTCACTCCTAAATAAGGAACCACAAACTCTGGGCTAATGAGCCTGGCGCCACTCCAGAGCTCCAGGGCTAATGGAAGGATATACAGTATCAGAGCATCGTCAGAACAAACTCAAGGGTTTGTACTGTAGTTTATGTCAGCTTGCTCATGCTCACTGCGTATGTGAGTTAAATAAACAAATGGAGTAGATGGAGATTAAATGTTTTCAAGGTTTCATCATAAGCCAGTGTAATATAGTCTGTTTATGTTAGAGGAGTCTTTTCCTTTTCAGATTTGCAATAGTTTAGAAAACTTTAGGAAAATTCCCTGAAATACTTGATTTATTCAACCACATGCCCTTTATAACTTGCTTTACTTTATTAGAAAAAAGACAAATCCTATTTATTTCAGTGAACTGGTCTTTCGAAAAGTTTATTTCAGTGAACCAATTCAAAAAACCTTTAATTTTCTTAGACAGGGCGGATTGTTTGGGGAAAATATCACATTTATAAACTTTTATTAAGGTTTTTTTTTCCCATGTGATTTTTCAGTTTTATGTTTTTTTTTTTTTTTTTCTCTGAAGTCATTACTTTAGAAATCATTAATATATTACTACCAATGTTGAAAACAGATTGGCTGCTTCATATTTTTGTGGAAAAGTTTGGTCAGTACAACTTAATAATAATAATAATAACAACAACAACAATACTTTTATTCAACAAGGATGCATTAAACTAATTATAATTGACATTAAAGGCATTTATAATGTTACAAAAGATGTCTGTTTTAAATTAAACGCTGTTCAGTTAAACTTTCTATTTATCAAAGAATCCTTAAAATCACAGTTAAGCAGCAAAAAATAATTTTAACAATGATTACAATAAGAACAATTATTAATAAATGAACACCAATAATTGATGAAAAAGCAGCAAATATGCACTGAAGACTGGAGTAATGATGCTGAAAATTCAGCTTCGATTACAGAAATAAATTACATTTCACAATATATTAATATTGAAAACAGCTGTTTTAAATTGTAATAATATTTTAGAATATTACTAAAATATTATTTTATATCATCCTCAGCAAACAATAAAAAACTAATGCAATTTATCAAAGGAAAACACAAGGGCACAATGACTTGTCACTTAAATAATTTATTTACCACTAGAGCACCACAACAGTAATGTGTTACAATACATCATAGTGGATCAACAATATCAACATCATCATCATCATCATCAGTCATCAATAATAACAATAAACAGCTCTAGTGTGACAATGCTGGTGTCTCCTTTCACTTCCTGTGTCTGCAGGAAGTTCACTGGCATTCTTGCCCTAATACAAATAAAATAAGTGTCACCTAAAAATCCTGGGCATGAATGGACGTTGCTCTTTTAATCTGATCTGCCACCAGTTTTTTTTTTTTCCTTCTCCAACACTGGTTAAGATAAGGACTAGTTAAAAGGGGAACCTCCACCTGGAAGCCACTCACATCATCAGCTCATGTTATGTGGGGTGAAGCTATAACTACGAATAAAAACCAACAAACAAAAGTTACAAATAAAAAAAATGTAGAAAATAAAATAAGTCAGTGCAATTCTTCGTAACAAAGGATCACTTTCTCTGAGAGAAAACAAAATCACAAATTCAGGAAGACACTTTGAGATGTAGAAAACATTTCTCCACGATAAGCGTTATGGACGTCAGCGTCCGCGGCTGCTGCAGTGCATTTGTCAAGCTGGTCTCCGCACAACATCTTCAAAAGGATGAACTGGGGTTACTGTCTCTCACGTACACGTCCATTATACGTCTGTTCACATTCTTCAAATCCTTTCATCAAAATCTCTGACTTCACTAAAGCAACACACTCTTCCCACATCAATAGCTATGTTTACATGCACTCAAATAATCCATTTAAAACTGGATTGGTGGCTCGATCTGAATTTTAATCAAACGTAAAGAGGAGCTTTGTGTGCTTTATTTTCTTTCCTGTCAATCTGATTCAGGTCTACAAAGCTTAATCCAATGAGCAGGAAACAAATAAGCATGGAAATGCTTGAATCTGACTATTTTGTATTTGTTTTTGTTTATTTACATATTCCTAGAAAACAATCCGCTTCCAAGTCCGCTTTCTTTTTAGATACGTCCAGTTCTGAATGTGGCGACTGGGAACTGCAAATGCACTACAGTTTCAGAATTAATGCAATGCATGTGCAATCTAATATATTCACGTAAACAGAATTTGAGGCTGTGATTTGATCTGGATTCATTTCGTTCGGTGCATGTAAACATACCTATTGCTAATGACCTGCCCTCGCCTCAGTCTCCGATGACATCACATCCTTTCAGCACTGTCCAGTTGGTGACATCAACAGCTTCACCTGCTCTAATAAGGGACTATGGGGTGCATTCTCGAAGTTGCCACTTTTGCATGCTGTATTTCAGCACAAAAACCAGCGTGTTATTTACTAACCACCCGTATTCCAGTTTAACCAGGCCCTACATGTTTTGGTAAAGCTCTGCGCAGTGAGTATCTAAAAGTCACGGTCATTCTTTTCAGAAATTTGTGGCTGTTTGCAGCTGATTTCTTTTGTGAATTGTTCTCAAACCAAGCAAACAGTGTGTGAACACTATTTTAAGGTGACCGTTACGTGTACGTAACCCTACAGTAAGCACTAGCAGTATTAATCAGTACATATTCATGTAATTACACTGTAACAACATCACCTTAAAATACAGTACAGATTATCTTCCGTCCATCCTAAAGGAACTAACTTCTGGCACCATTTCTGCCTGGGACCTTTTTTTGTAATGTTTACAAAAGATTTGTGTCAAGAATAAGAACTAGCTAGACATAAATTTGTAGACAAACATTTTTAAACTTCAGAATACGGCATTTAACGTACTTCCACATATACGTACATAATCATAAACACTTCTTGCTTTGCAAGCTCAGTTTCACACGCTGTTAAGTTCTGAAACAACTAAATATCACACGTTGCATTCTCAGGGGCGCTACAGTGCACGCTAGCATACTTCTATGGTCGCTTCTCTCTTTCAGATCATGGCAGAGCAACAGTTTGAAGAGCAATGTCTACATGTTTATATCTGCATAATAAAACATTTGGTTTAATTACACAGACATTTGATGGAAATTCTATTTGTTTTGTTTGTTCTGTATTGCTTTGAAGCATTTCATCTGCAGCTGTGTACTTGTGTAGAGAATGATTCTAAATGACTGTTTGCAATGGAACCAAATGTCTTTGGCTGCTTGGAACAACATGACTTGTTGGTCTTGGACTTTTTTTTTTTTTTTTTTAATACCATTTAAGGTCTTTCTGAGGCTTGCATTAACCCTCCGGAATATTTCATGTCTTTCTGTCGCCAACCCTTATGCAAAAACGTTTTATTTGCACCATACTCGAAGTTCGTTTGTGACAACTGTACAGTTTGCGGCAACTGTTCGCCAGAAGTTTCCAGCTCTTCACCAGTACTGGTGAACAATATCGTGGGATTTATATATTACCAAACAAACAATATCCGTATTATTGAGGGAAACAAAATCAACAACAACAACAACGACTTAAAAAAAACAAAACAAAAGTGTTTGTTTGAAATTAATGGAACAAGGGATTTTCTCTTCCACTTGCTTCACATATAGACACCTATCACGTACTTCCAGTGTTTGCCAAACTCACATCCATAGAGTGATGAGCGGGTGATGTGACACATGCCGACAGGGCCGTTTCCAGCACAAGTTCACACGTTCAGATGTGTGTGTTTTTATCTATCATCTTGTTTTTTGAGAGTCTGCAGGAATTACTCTGCCCAGCATGTGTGTGATTGGGTTTTAAATTACCGTGTGTTTGTTTGTGTGAATGCGTGTTCTCGGAAATGGAGCTGATCGGTTCCTAGCTGCACTTGCAGGACTTGACAATCATGTTGGAGAGCTGCTCGATTTTGGGCGTTTTTCCGATGTAGTAAAGGATTGTAAGGGGTTCCAGATCCTGAGACACACAGCAAGGAGATGCGGATGCTTCTGGATTAATGGTGTTGTAGAGGCCAAGGATCTGAAACGGAACATGAAATGCACTTATTGAAACCATATGTAAGTCATTGCTTAACAAATTTAGAACAAATCAGCACCTAGAAGCATTATATCTAGACTCATACTAACTCCTCCTGAAATGAAAACAAATGATAAAAGCTCTCTCTTCCTAATAAATGAACATTTTTTGTCTTACATTGCTGTGCTGGGTGTCTGCACTCCACAGATACGGACAGGCTCCCGCACAGAAGTTGGCGTTATATCCCTTGGGTTCGTGGATCCACCTCCAACCCAGATCCTTCTTGAAGTCGATGTAGAGAGAGCGTAAACAGCAGTTGTCCTGCACATTTCTGTGGGATGATGGGAGACAAACACAAGTGATGTTCAACACATGGCTTGAGGGTCAGAGAAGTTTCACATGCAACCTTCTTTGTTTGGTACGCTTTCAATCTGCAGTGTATGCACATAAACCATAATACTCTTATAATTAATATATATTTGGAAGATTACAGTGAGAAAAAGCCTGTTTCGACCTCAGAAATAACTGCAGTACACGATATCTATGTATTCATATGAGTACACTGACAAAAATAGTAACATTTAAATAAACTGGTAAAATAGTAGCACATGTACATTTGTAGAATATTTTAACTGTGCAACATTCAGAATAAAATGAGTCTAGTAAGGCCTTTAAATTAGCCTTGAAATTAAATTGGAATTACAATTTAAAATATCAAACAATTGCTCTCTGTATTTTTTTTTTTTTTAATTAAATTGGATTAAATTAATTAAATTTCTCAGCATGAATTACCTATAAATGTGTTTTCATACACACAACGTATTAGGTATTTCAGGAACATTAGATGATATTAATAATCACTGTTATTAGATGATAATAATGTTTGAATAAAATGTCGCTATTTAATTTTATAAATATAATTATGCTTAGTAAATCACATTTCAAAACCAATGAATAGACTATTAATGTTAATGTTCTGCTACTTATTTTTAGCATTATACACTTTTGTGGTTATAGCTCATTTAATCATACAATCAGCAGGTTGCATTTCTGATCTCAATATTTATTTAATAATAATCTAAATATAATGTGTATGATAAAACTATAATCTGATTGCTGTTAATTTGTAGAAAATGGAGTTATACATATCCTAATATGATAATAATATCCTAATGATTTTTGGCATAAAAGAAAAATCGATAATTTTGACCCATACAATGTATTTTTGGCTATTGCTACAAATATACCCGTGCTATCTAAGACTGGTTTTGTGGTCCAGGGTCACAAATGTATATTGGATTGATGTAATATCTCTGTGTCTAATTTAATTCTAATTCATGGCCAAAACAGATTTCAGTATTTATATGCATTACAATTATTGCAAACACACAGATTTTTGATCAGTCAAATTGTCTGTGAGAATGTAGCACATCATTGTTCACATCTGTGATGTGGTTAATGCCTAATGGTTATTAAACAAAAAAAAGAACAACAACAAAAAAAAGAAGAAGGATGAGTCCTTTGAGACGTCCCGCCCAAACCTTCTATTCCAATCGGAAATTAGTCAACACAGGAAACAAATGGGTTCTTTCAAGTGATTTCTTAAAATCCTGAATACTGGCCAACGCTTCTAATCAGATCAGTCCAACCTTCACTGAAATGATTTTCAATCTCGATTTTTCTTTTTACGATTTGGAGGGAAATGTCTGCTAGCTTCTCAGCTTGTTAATACTGGATGTTTTCATGAAGGCCGATATGTCAGGAAATATAAAATTAACAGCACATTTGTATAATGTGAGTGAAAACATGATCGTGACAGCAATAGGCTGGACGAGCGAGAATACAGATGACTTTTATTAAAAGACAATCGAGCCACATTTAGCTTTAATCCAGCAGTGAAAAGTTTTCCAGTTCATTGATTAAGTTGAGTCTGGATTGATAGGTGGTCCGGTCTGCTTTGATATGCGGCCCGCTGATTGCATAATCCTGGACTGAAGTCTGGCTGTTTTTAACTAATCACAGATGAGTATCTATAGAGACACCAGAAGCTCTGTGCTGTGTTGCGGTTCAGATACAGACTGTGGAAAAAGGTCAGTCGAGCGCTTTGTGAGAAGGTAGCACTGTACCTGGAGCAGAAGGCCGCGTCCAGAGCGCGTTTCTGTCTGTGGCTCTTGTGCTGCGACTCCAGCCGGTACGAAGGAAGCAGCATCAGCAGCAGGTGCGGAGACTGACCGCTGTGGCGCCGCTTTTTAAACATCTTCAGATCCCCTCCGTGCACAAAGCTGTCATCTATACCTGTGAACCGCACAGAAACCAGACAATGGGTTAGACTGTTTTTATTAACGTTCGTGTATCATAAAAATTTGTCAAAGTTGACAAAATAAAACAAAGATTACTACAATATGTTTTACCAGAAAATACTGTTCTTCTACTTCAAAACATCATGTTTAATTCAGTGTGTTACTTGGCATTTTTTTTGCAGTTTGTGAATTTACTAGCAATTGTCTGAGCAAACATTTCTCAGTGAAAACTGTTTCTACACCATTTTTTCCAACATAGGTTCAGTTTACAAGGAATGCATTAACCAATAAATAGTTTACACTGAAAAAAGTCAAACGGCCATGACATTTATTGGTATTCAAAAAAAAAGTTGAAATAATATTTTGGCTTGACACTAAAGTGTTGACACCAATGTGGAGAACACATATTGACTAGATTTACTGACTACAGAAATTATTGTGGGTTTTAAAATATAATGCATGTACACTGCCCTCCAAAAGTTTGGAAACACCCCTGGCAAAGTGTGGTTTTGGACGATATTAGCATAAATCCTTTAAATTTTTTGGTGCAAATACATTAAAGTAACTTGACATTTTCACTGAAGACCAGCAATAATAATTTTCATTTTGATTACTACATAATGGCAATATATACATGTCAATGTCAGACATGCCCCTTTGCCAGCTGTGATGCCTGGTTACTGGTTTAAACTTGGCCCAGGTCTTTAAAAGATTTTTGGGTCAGCACACCTTAATAGCTTCAACAATTGATTGCCAGTTAAGTTTAGAATACAATGAATTTAGGCCCAGATTATGCAGAGCTGTAATAGCTGCTAATGCTGGATATTTTGATGAATTGAAAATGTATGTTTTTTCTATGTATAAACTGTTTATGTAATAAAATATGTTTTCGTAGTTTGTGTTGTCCCTTATGAGTGCAAAATGATCACAAATTAAAAAGGATTCATGCCAATATTGTCCAAAACCCCACTTTTCTAGGGTGTTTCCAAACTTTTGGAGGGCAGTGCAGAAAAAATAATAATAAAAAAAAAAAAACATTACAAACATCAAAATAAACATTAATGTATTTCAAAGTTGTCCTTAAGTAAACAAAATTACATAAAAAAATTCAGCCTTCATATTATAGTTAATTTAGCTTTTGTTTATGGTGAAATTAAACCAAAATATTATAATGACTTACATTAAGTAACATTTTCACTTTGGTCTAAAGAAAATATATTAATGAAATATTGTATGGTCTATATATATATATATATATATACATATATTGTCTTTGGGAAAATATGTAATATATATGTTATATATTATGAATTGAAAATGAATGACCCATAAACAGTATTTCAGGAACATTAAATGATATTAATAATCATCAAGATTATTAATATGATTATTATATTATGATTATTGATAATAAATGTAAAAAAAATGATGTAACAAAAATATAATAATAATAATAATCATTATTATTATTATTTCATTTATTTATTTATTTTTTTTAATAGGATCAGATCAAGGAGAAGAATCAACGTGTCAATCAAACTTCTTCAATCCAGTTGTAAAAGCATCATGAGCATTCAATTAAAAATCTCATGAACCATCAGACCATTCATTAAATTGTAATCATTTAGGGTTAATTAGTTATTGTTTGAAAACACTGTTAAAATATTATGTATTAATAATAATAATAATAATAGTAGTGATAATAATACAATATTTTAATAGGATCGGATCAAGGAGAAGAATTAACATGCGTCAATCAAACTTCTTCGATCGGGTTTTAAAAGCAGTATCTGACTAGAAGCTGGAATCTAGACAAAGGGTGGAGACTCATTCATTCTTTCATTTGTTTAACATTTTTTGGTTACTACATAATTCCCATGCCTCCATTTGTGTTGTTTCATAGTTTTGATGACTTTATTATTATTGTACAACGTGACAAATAGATCTACTCATCTAGAATGAGTAGGTGTGTCCGGACTTTGGACTGCCAGTGTGCCTTTAAGTGCATGTTTGTTTTGAATTGATTTGCTCCGATTCAGGCCTTAATCAGACCCAATCCTTTCTGACAAGAGTAAATATATATATAAATCAAATCTGATGGACTGTATGAAGAATCGAAAACGTCGATTTCCATTTGTCTCCTTTCTTCCAGCACACGCTCACACACACACACACACACACACACAGAAACAGCCCTAACTCACAAACGAACGGACTCGCACCCCCACCCAAAGCCACCTGCAAAGCGCGCCTCCAGCTCCTCGCTCTTGTTGGGGATGATGTAATTATTTGACGGCACAAATGTGCAGCAGGGACAGTGCAGGCTGATCTTGAATCCATTGTTTCTGTCTGGTGGGAGAGAAAAACAGTGAGAAACACACACATGCACAGAAAGGTCAGATAATCTACAGCAGATAAATGAGCTCATCTCTGGATCTGGCCCCTGATGTAGATCTAGCCCACTCCCATCATCCCTCAGGAGTCGCACACAGCGTCACTGCTGTCTCTCAGCTCCAGCATTCATCACAGCCACTCCAGTAACACTGAAGATCTGCTGCGGCAGGCCGAGCTCTATCGCTCTCCTGCGTAATGTGATGGAGAGCCGCTGGGCTCGCGCTCTTATGAGCTCATGTGTGCTGACCGTGATCCTACACCTTCACCGCTGCCTTCGCCCTGACTGCTATTCTTGTGAAAAGCCACGGTGAAAACTCACTCGACGTTGCGTGCGTGAAGGATTTGAACTGAGAATACAGAAATCCGTTACATTTACAGTACTGTGCAGATGCTTCACGACACGTTTGTTTTAAGACTTATTTATATCTTTTGCTTTAGTGTGTCAGTGGGAAATACTGATTTTGGGTTTTAGGTTTCCAAATACACTTTAAATGAGTATACTTTGGCAAGCTTCCTAAGTGAATATACTTAAGTGTGAACTGAATGTAATATTTCTGGACTTAATTGCAAGTTCTTTACAATGAAATAAAAATGTATTACAGTTCACATTTATATTAAATGTAATAAGTTGAACTTAGAAGTGTTTTTGACCCATTTAAGTTGGGCTTAAGTATATCTGTATATGTAATTTCATCATTTTAATTTTAATTTATAATTAATCATAAGCATGTATGCTGAACTAAAATACATTTTAATGCTTTATGATACTATTATAGCATTTGTTAATATTTGAATTAGATTTTATTTTTAGATTTTAAGCTTTCATTTTAATTTTTAGTCATTTTTTTATTTAATAATTTTGTTACTTGTAAACTTTTTAAAATTCATTTTGTTGTTTTTTAAAATGTCTGTTTACGTTTTTTTATTTAAATGAAAGTTAAATTAAATATAATTTTTAATAGAAATGACATTAAAGCAATTACTAAAGCTAAAGAGTTTAAAGTTAACTAAAACTAAAATGTTGCTTGAAATGAAATAAATGTTAACTGAAATATATTTATATTTTATTTTAAAATATATGTATTTTTTAAAAATATTAAATGAATAATTTTAGAAATGTATAACATTATATGTATAAAACATATATTTTATATTTATTTTAAAATATACTTTTATTTTGTTTCAGCTAATTTATTTCATTTCAAACAACACAATTGTTTGATGATTTTAGTTTTAGTTTACTCAGTGTTATTACACATTTACACATTTTACACAGTTGGAATTACACATTTATAACAAAGTTGCAATTTAGTACACTTACATTTTTTACCTTTAAATGTAATATCAAAAAAAACATTTTATTTGATTAATATTACATGTGACCCTGGACCACAAAACCAGTCATAAGTAGAACAGTTATATTTGTAGCAATAGCCAACAATACATTGTATGGGTCAAAATGATTGATTTTTCTTTTACGCCAAAAATCATTAAGGTACTAAGTAAAGATCATGTTCAGTGAAAATATTTTGTAAATATATCAAAACTTCATTTTTAATTAGTAATATGTATTGTTAAGAACTTAATTTGGACAACTTTAAAGTTGATTTTCTCAGTATTTTAATTTTATTGCACCTTTAGATTCCAGATTTTCACATAGTTCCATAATTCCAACTATTGTCCTATCCTAACAAACCATACTTCAATGGAAAGCTTATTTATTCAGCTTTCCGATGATGTTTATGATTGGTTTTGTGGTCCAGGGTTACATATTATCTTAAAAATATAAGATTCAAAGTTCACTACAAGTGCACATTTAATACAGTTAAGCACACTTCTTCTTTTTTTTTTTTTTACATCTATGAGTACAGAATGAGTCAGGAATATTTTTGCTCTATTCTCCCATAAGAGAAAGACTGTAAATTTTAAAACCAGCTAAAAAAAAGTAATGTTTTGTCAATGTTTTGGAGAAGACTAACAGACAGACTTGGACTTAAAGTCCTTACTCTTCAGTTTTGATTTCGTGATGTTGATTTTAGATTGATTTTCCATCAGGACTTACACTAAATCACACAATTTCCACAATCTCCGGTTCCTTTACCTCTGTGCAGGAGCCACTCGCTGACGGCCTCCGTCACGTCAAAGGACAGCCACTCGCCCTCGGTACGGGTGCGCACCACCTTGCTGTCAATGTAGCGCTGCGTGGGTGACGTGAGGTCCTTATGACCTAAAATCTGCAGAAACAGGAAAGGCATCAGCATGGGTCGACCACAGACCGCAAACACCATCACGGACGTGCCAGTTGAGGCCGTATAAAGCGGCACCCTGTCCAGCGCCTCAACGGCAGCTCCCTTCCTCCCGTTGGAAGCTCCCTGATTGATTAGCCAGGTCTGGGAAATGCTTGGAGAGGCTGCGGTGGCGGAAACAGATGCTGGACAGGGTGCACTGTTATTCCTCTGTCCTTCGTGGCTGCGTGTTTACGTTGGACAGCACAGCTCTTAATGCGTAAAACACTGCTTCAGCTGCAGCGCTGCAACGGCTCAGCTTCCTTCCATCGGGCCGCCGAGGTGAACGTGGGATGGAGAGGCTCAGACGGAGGCCAGAATGGAGATTGTTAATTGCAGGGTTGTTAGACTGGAGCTACAGGGGTCTGCTGTCGCTCTCGGGCCAGTTTGGAGTCTAGTTCCACAACTGATGATACGGAGATAAATCTCCATGCTGAACGCTAATAACGCTTGATTGATTTAACAGGAGGGATATGAGGGATCTATTCATTTATTACTTATTAAAATACACTTCTGGAAGACTTTGTTGACAGAAATGAATACTTTAATTCATCAAGGATGCATTAAATTGCTCAAAAGTGACAGTAAAGACGTTAATGATTCAACTCATCAAAAAGTCCTGGAAAATAAAATGTATCACGGTTTCCACAAAAATATGAAGCAGCACAACTGATAATAATCAGAAATGTTTCTTAAACAGCAAATCAGCATATTAGAATGATTTCTGAAGAATCATGTGACACTGAAGACTGGAGTAATGATGCTGAAAATTCAGCTTTGAAATTGCAGTTTAAAATTCACATTAAATATTTATTTATTTATTTTCTGTAATTTTATAAATGTAATAAATGCAGCATTTGTAAGAAAATACTTTAAGACACTTTAAAAATCTTGCCAGCCAAACTTTGAACAGTAGTGTACAATAAAAATGCTAGTCATAAAATGACTTAAGACCTCTTCTGTGATGAATGAACATGCTTTTTATTTCTGAATATTGATTTTGATCTTTTGAGGTCAAAAATTTAAATCTCATTAAAAGGATACAATTTTATTTAAAAACTTTATTTAGTAGTTAATCATAATCATGTCATAATATGAAAAAGAAAACTTTTAATGTTATTATTATACTAAATATATATATATATATATATATATAATTATTTAGGAATTAATAATTCTTAATATTTGATAAAAAAAAACACCTTCTGTGTTTATTTCTAAATTATATTGATACTGACAATAAATAAAGAATATAAAAAAATAGTTTAGCAAAAACTTTTTATGTTATTATGTTTTATAAAATATTTTAAATACTTATGAATTAATATTTTCTTTGTATCTGATACTAACTTAAAAACACCTCTGTGATGAACGTTTTTTAATTTCTGAATTGATCAAAAACCTCAAACTCTTAAAAAAAAAAACTGATTTTGTTAAAATATATTAAATATTTGATTTTTTTAGCGCCAAATAAAAGTCATGTCAACAATATTTATTGAATAATAATTCATGATTTTTGGGGGGAAAAGAAAAAAAAGTCTGGCCTTTAATTTTGGTCTTGTGGTTTGAAAGCTTGAATAAAAGGAAATATTGGAAAACTGCATATTATATTGCTCTTTTTAATCTTTCAGTTTAAGCCGTCTCATGATTTTTATACTTGTATATACTTAGTTAATTGCTAAAGTGAACTCAGTACCTGTATGGTGATTAGATTCACTGTTTTTGACTCTCTTCTTGAACTAGTCAATGTAATACCAATATTAAATGTATAACATTGCACCATATTATCAGTACTGTAGTTCACTTTAATTATAACGAATGTGTGATCATGACCAGCTCCAACAGGATCATTAACATGAGTAACACAAATGGAAGCGGATCAACCTCTCCCTTCCCTGCAAACTCCTTTTAAACCCTCCCTAACACATTCACCATCTCTGTGTTAGTGGGACAGTGTTTACTGCACCTGTCATGATGGACCTGACACATGAACAGAGAGGAGGGGAGCGAGGTTAAACGGAGAGGCAGGTGGGAGGCGGGGAGCGCAGACCTCGACAGCGCTGGGATTTTATTTAGCCCTCGAGACCCTCCGAACTCTAAATCACCAAACAGCATTCCACACTCATGTCTCTCCACACACACATAAAACCCCGCTGATCGATGGGCCGGAGCCCTACAGCACCCTTAAGATAAATAAACGAACATACGAGGACAGAGGAGGAGGAGAAGTGAGGTTAAAAAGTGCATGTGTGGGCGCTTTCGCACCACGTACACAAGTCTGTTTGACGTCACAGTTCGCTTGGTGTGAAAACGGTTTGCTGAACTCGAGTGCGTAATAGTGAACCGCAAACCCAAGAGTCCAAGTTAAATCTGGTATTGTTTGCAGACTCAGTCATAGTTCAGAAGACAAAACCCTCGTGTTGTGCTTCAGCCATCTTGACCTGGAGAGGATTTTCTTTTTCCTGAAAATGCTATGTTATCACATTGGACTAAAATTTACTGACATTCCTCACAGTGCATAACAACTTCCCCCCAAAAATTGGTAAGCTTTTGGAATTATTAGACTTGTGGTGTTTCCATTCATAAAATTGTTTTTAATTTCTTGTTATGCTATATTATAACTAAATATTGGATTCCATCTTTTTAGCAACTTGTTTTCTTTCAGTGCATACACAAGTTTTGTATCTCTATCTGGAGCTGACCGATCGTAGGCCTTACTGATCTGAGCTTACACACTTTTACACGTTTTTGAGAGAGCATTGCCAAAATGATTCCCAAATAATGCATTTTTAACTCAAAAGCTGAGGTGCATGAGCTCAGATCAGTGAGGCATACGATCAATCAAAATCAAAAAGAAATACACAACCTGTGCGAACTGAAAGAAAACAAGTTCTTCCATGACAACTCTCGGGAAGATTTTATTATGGTAATGTATATGACAGTGTTAATGTATTTGGTCTGCTGCTGAATTGCTGCTGCTGTTGGTTATTGCTGTAGTTGTAGAGTATTGCTGCTGCTGCTGCAAGCAAGTACAGGAATTTGCTACTGCCAAAGCATGTGGCAATACGGTGCTGTGAGTATTTAAGACATACTGCTGCTGCACAATAGCATACAAAATAACCCGTAGCAGATCTACACAGGTGGAACTGGGGAAGGTGGAGGGTTTCAGAGGAACTCAAAGCGCACTGCTGCGAAAGGCTCAAGTGAATGCCGACCAGCCATTTAAAGGTAAAGGTTCAAACTCATTGGCTGCATACGCGACATGAACCAATCAGCTTGTGCCAAGTGGTATAAGGCTGTGAATATCATCGTTACGTTAACACCCGTCAGCCTGCGCCATCTAGAGTTTCATGGAAGAACTGGGCATTTAACAAAAAGATTTGGTAAGTACCCTGTTGAAGACAACAGTATTTGCTGGTTAGGTATGTTTTGAAGCATGTCAGCTGGTTTGGGCTGGTTTAAGATGGTCCTTAGTTGGTCATGAGTTAGTTTGAACTGCTCTTAAACTGGTTGTGCTAGGCAACTAGCTCCTGCTCAGGACCAGCTTATAACCCGCTCAGGACCAACTAATGACTTTTTCAACAGGGAATATAGCACAGACATTTTTGTCATTTTTGCCCATAAACACCAAATAAGATAAAGGATTTTAGCACATCACAAGGGCTGAAAATGAGTGTTGACATAATATACACATCCTAGCTCTATACTTGGATTAACTGGTTTTGGAAGTATTTTTGTGTATCAATTTATTTCAGCTGTTTTTACAGAAATTCCTTCGGTATAAACAAAAATACATGCATGACAACAAGTGTATAATATACATTAAGAGTACAGGGTTATAATGTGAATGATACAGCTCAGATCATTTGGTTTTGGAAGTATTTGATGGGAAATGTTTGAGTTCTTATTGAAATGTCTGAATTTCGATCGCAGACTTTGTTATCTTGGCAAATCTGAAAACAGTACGAGACATTGAGACAGTATGCGATCTCACATGCGACTTGCAGAAGACATTGTTTTTTTCTTTTTTTTTCCAGGAGAAAAATCTGAGAAGCAGGAGACAAGAGTCTCCATTTGCTCTCCATTCATTCTCAAAGCAATTTATGAAAAACAATTAAATAATTATTATTAAGATTAAATATTGTTTCTACAGAAAATTAATGTAGCCCAACTCTAACAGGTAAACCACTATTGTTGACAAATAATTTACATTAGTCTTATTTAAAGGAGATGTTCACTTCCAAATGGAAATTTCCTGATAATTTACTCACCCCCATGTCGAAAAGAAATTTTTGAGGAAAGCATTGCAGTTTCAATGCAGCTTCAAAGGGCTCTGAGTTTTCCTCAAAAAATTTTTTTTCGACTGAAGAAAAAAAGACACGAGCATCTTGGAAGACATGGGGGTGAGTAAATTATCAGGAAATTTCCATTATGGAAGTAAACTTTCCCTTTAAGCAATACTGCATCATCAAGAGTTATTTTGTCCGAATCTATTTATTTATTTATTTTATTCAAAAATACACTGAGATGCAGTACTTATATACAATGACTCGATAGCATATCTTTTGGGATAAGTATGCTTTCTGAAGAAATTTCTGAAATAAAATTCATTTTAATATTGGGGGGCATACATCTAAAGTAAATTAATTAGGGGTTCAAGCGTGTAGCGCTGATACCCTATTGTAATTGTTAGAATGGTCAAGGATCAGCAATCTTCACATAAAACTGATTGTGCAGACCAAACCGTAAGTCATACAGACTTGAAATTTGGAGGCATGGTAGTACTCACACTGCCCACAACGTTGCCAAGGCTCGGCACAATCGGCCTGATGGGGGCGCTTCAGTGAACAAAAGTACGAAATTGCTCATAACTCCCAAACTGTCAGCCGCAGGCTCAAGTGTCTAATGCCGCTGAAATCCTTGGTTCACGCCGGACAAAACGCGTGCCTCAGATTCGATTGTGAGCGAAATTTTTGGGGTATTTTGCATTTTTTGCAAAACCTACTTTTGCGAACTAGTCCTAGGTTTTTTGCGCGATCTGAAAAAGGCTGAACTTCTCTACAAGTGTATCTCAAAAAACATGGCCGCCATTGGCCGACAAAGTTTGAGCACCTGTTAGGCAAGGTTAACGAAGGACGATCCTAGGTTTTTCGGAAAAAAAAAAAACACAGCAGTACAATTCTCTGAAATCTCTAGGCCAATAATTATCAAAGAAAATGTTGAAATTTACCCTTTGGGGGACTATAACAGGATTGTTTAGAAAAGGGGCCTATCCAAATTTACCCAAAATCTTATAAAGCCTAAAGGAAAACTCAAAACTTCATGAAACCGGCTGAACACGTGACAGGTGATTCTAAACAAGCATGCAATGTTTTAAAGGTATTGGACCGCCGCTGGCACTATAACATTCATAAACATTAAAATGCATTACCTGGATTTGCCAAAAATGTTTTTTTTAATCTGATAACTGATCATTTCAGTGAGATCTACAATGACACCAAGGAAGCAAACAAAGTGTGAAAACAGCTAAAGTTTGCCTGCAGGTACAGAGTTGTTCATTGAGTTGAATGAGTGGATAAAGTCAAACCAGGGGCTGAAGAAGCGAACAGGACTCACCTGGTAAAGCTCAATGCGCTGCTCAGACACACGGGCCTTTGAGTTCTGCAGCCTGAAGATCCTAAGCTCTGCTTTCACCAAGTTCGAGGCATTCTTCTCCATGGAGCTCACGTCAAACCTGAGCCTCCTGAAGTACGGGTTGTAATGTGTTGGAGAAATGACATCTGGAACAAACAGAGGGCAGCGTTACTGACCTGCTAAGACACTTTTTTCATGCATCTGAAAGTGTACAAAGAATCCAATCCCTCTGTCAGTCCTGCAGACCACTATTCAGTACTTCTAGTAGCGTACTGCATGAAGCTTAATGTCAACACGAAATCTAAACTGACTCAGCAGGGGAGTAGTTACAGGACTGCCACTCCCCTTGAGAAAAATAAGTACACTTAACTGCACTAAATTAGTAAGTTTCTTTGAAGTTTTTTTTTCTTTAACCGCCTGTCACCGTCCCGTATACATCCCTTGCATACTGTATTAATCTAATAAAAGGCCACTTAAGTGTATGTACAGAGAGACGCTTTTAAGACTGTTTAACACACTTAAGTACCTGAAAAAGTGAAAAAGTGCACTTTATAATAGTGAAAAGTGAAAATTAAATCCTTTTCAGTGTATAGTTGCACATATAGTCCTACTTAAGTGGGCAAGAAAAGCACTTTAAATTTCAGCTAATTGCATTAAATTTAAACCAAAATAAATGTAATTGTAAATAAAATGCAATTAAGCATCTAAAACCATAATGTTCAGTATTTTTTCAAAATATATAATTTCTGTAATAAGCACTCTTTTTTAAAGTATGCTAAAGTGCACTTCTTTTTCTCAAGGGCCTGCATATTTCTCACACAGCTGATGGCACTCGAGGTGTTTAAACAATTTCAGACTTTCACTCTGTAAATCAGAGTCTTACAGAAGCAATGGGCACTGCGGTGGTGATGTCATTTTTACGTGCAAGCCCTTGTGCTTGTGGGGCGTGCCGAGGCGTAGTGTGTACACTTAGAGTGTGATGAAACAATAGCGGGACACACCTCTGGGGCCGGGCTGTCACGCGAGGGTCAGCTGCGGTACAGAGCCGCTCCATATGGTTCCTGAGTGAACCCAGTAGCCCAACACTCACGCAGTACTCCAAACCATGTGTGAACGTCATGTGCTTTGACAGGCTCCATACACACACACACACACAGCGAGTGTACCGAGAACCATGTGTGCAACAGCGAGATGAGAGCGACACTCTGCACAGTAGCTCAACAAATTAACAAAGACAAGCAAAGCCACATGCACAACCGTGTAAGGGAACGTCTGACGGGCCGCGTGACAATGCATGAATTACAGTGGCGTGATGTCGTGTGATACGCAGCGACACACATGATTTGCTCAAAATCATCCCACAACCGTGTGTAACTAATGTGTTTTTAGCATGAGCTAATATGGCATTTTTTATTTTTATATTTTTTTTTATTTTTATTTGAAATCTATGCTAAATATGCAAACAGTGAAGCTCAATGAAAATTGAAAATATTTGTAGTTTCAATCATCATATACCAAAGTATATTTCAAAATGTGTATATTTTCAAATTATTGGTAGAAAAAAATATTTATATAAATAGATTTTAGCAAACACATTGATGTATACAAAAAATTTTGCTGCAAAGAGAAACCATGTGTGTGACTGTACGATGAGGCCTGAAGCTCTAAACGGAGCCTGAGCGCTGCACAGAAGCCAGGGATTACAGAGGCTCAACGGTTTGTTTAATAAGCCTACGCAAGCAGGACGTCCGTCCACATGAGATGGACAGAAGAAAACATTTGGCAGCTGCCGTGACTGTAAGAACAATCGGGGCTTTGAAGGAAAACTGTGAATTTTTACTTCAAGGAAAACAACTTTATTACAGAGTTTTCTGGAGTACTTTATTCTCTGATTATTCGCAGTATATTTTTGCAACTTGTATAACTGACCATTATGCAAGGCAAAGTCTCTCATATCACTCTGCAGTATAATCAATATCGAATGCGTAAGTAGCGGTGATCAAAGCTGGAATTTCAGCATCACTACTCCAGTCTTCAGTCCTTCAGAAATCATTCTAATATGCTGATTTGCTGCTCAAGAAACATGATTATTAAAAATGTTATCAAACAACAGTAAATTGGAACAGAAAATGGAACTAAAAGCCTTTTTGGTTTTAATTGCTTCCTTCATTTTATATGAGTGTGAAGCATGTATAGTGGATTTAAAGGTGATGATGGTTATCTGTGTTTGCATTAGTGAAGCAGTGAGTTCTCCATTGCTCAAGATCTCAAGCACCACAAGTCTATAAATCATTGTAAGGGTTTCTTCTCTTGACCATCTGAACAGAAGAGCCAAGACTAGTGCACTTCGCTGAAGCTTCCTCCCTCCACCACCAGAAAATGTCACACTTACAACGAGGCAGCGTAAGGCGCAGTGTTTACATCTCCGCTGCATGAAAGGCTCTGCTGTGCTGCTACTACACTGGGCGCTTTGAGCAGAGTTCACTGAAACCGCACTCTGCCCGAGTTCACACACAAGTGAGCGCGCACATACGTACAATGATACTTCTAATCTCTCTACAACACAAGCTCGCTGTCACCCTCCGGTCTGCTGGGGATTATGAGCTGAGTCAGGAAGCAAGCCGCTGATTTACACAGATTCAGTAGCAGAGAGTCTGCAACTGCTGATTTATATGAACGTGACATAAAAAATGATTAGTCACATGTGGTGCCGCTGTGGTCTGAACAAACTCATCAGAACCGCATTAGCATACACAGAAAGACTGCATTATAATTACACCGAAAAAAGCACAGAAACTAATAGAACGTGTAAAGACTTCCAAAAGTGATATGCTCTGATTATTTCACATAAACAGAGCAGAATATATAGTTCTGCTCATGAATACATGGTTTAATTGATCCCAAGTGGTTCCAGCATCAAAAATGAGATGTTAATGACCTTGAAGAGTTTGCAAAATCTGTGATTAGTTCTTTCTCAAATGTCAGCCAACTAATCAGGTTTGCGGAAGTGCTTTCGAGTTTTGCGTTCAGAAAGCCAGCAAACAAACTAAAGGTCATATGACAAACACTAAATTTAAGATTTATGTATTTGAATTGCACTTAAAAAGGTCAACCATTTGGATTACGCAGTTTTAACATAAAACAAGTAATAATTCTCTACTCAAAATCATGGCAGAGTTGATTTGACTTTCTGATTTTATTTAAATAATCATATTTTCAAAATGCATTTAAACAAATGGTAACACGTTTTTATGAAGCCTGTATTTTTAATGCGTTCTAATAATGTGCTTAATGCATTAAATTGCAGTGCATTAAGAATACCCTTATGATGCATTATAAATGCAGGCTTCATCTGGTGATATAATGCTTCATACTCTGAAAAGTTATAACCTCAAATAGGTAAGTATTATAATGTTCTTACAAAAATGCATTATAATGCATTATAAATAGTCTTCACAAACAAACTTCTTAGAATCAGCATAAATCTGTTTACTGTGAAACAACCAAGATTCAATTGCAATAATCAATGCAACACTGAGATTTAAAATAACTGGATTTATTGATGATGAATATATAAACCTGGTTATTGTGTATTTAAAACACATTTAGTTTATTAGTACTATTACAGAAACCTGACCTGTTTCATTTATGTATGACTGACAAATGTGCATCACATGTTCATTAAATGTTTTTTTGTGTGTAATTCAAATACCTAAATCCCAAATTTAGGCCTTTTTTGAGTGCAGCTTGTGTGCTTGTTTGTGTAAAAGTAGCACGTATGACCTGACTTTACAGGCACTTTAATAGGCAAAGCTAACACTCTCAGCTGGGTGTGTTTTCTTTTTGATCACAAACAATGAAAATATCTCGCAAGGGCTTATTATTCCCATCTAAGGAATTTTACAGGCTTACATAAGCTCGTTGATAGCACCTTGTTACCAAGCACACAAAAAATGATGTAATATAAAATAATGTAACCGTTTTTCAATAAAAAGAGATAACGCTGGAAAAAAACAGTCAGATGTGCTGCTGAAACTGAACTGGTTGAACCCGATATGAAGCGCCCACATAGAGCAATAGCCCTGATGAATGATTCACATTTCACACACACACACACACACACACTGACACACACACATTTCATACACACTAATAATAACAAAGAGCCTTTTTTACGTTCCCATAAATCACTCGTCAGGTTTGCCATTGCAAACACTTGGATCTTAAACTCAGGAAGTCTTCGTGAGTGAGGACCACTTGTGATGTGCGCCAAAAAATATGCACAGCAGCTTGATCTCACAAGAGCTTCCTTCCTGAGAGGAAAGACGCTACAGAGCTGCACTGTGGCGGCCACCAGTTGTTTAGTTAGCGAAAAATGCTTATCTGACGCTTCCGTACATATTTCCAACATATAAACCTCGACCGGACTTCTGTACGCACATCTGCGAAGACATGAGATCATGCTCGTTTTAAACACTGAAACCGTAAGCCCTGCCGGTGTATAAGCTGTTTACCCTACGTGGAATATACATCTTGAAGGCATTAAGTAGTTAAATAGACACGGATCCCGGTAACCTATCTGCGCCCCTGAATGCTCGCTGATCAAACACCTGCGCCAGGAAATGCCTCCCGGTGTCCTCTGCTCTGCCGCTGACCCCAGTCCTACTTCCTGTGTGCTGGATTTCCTCCAGGCTTTAATGAACAGATAGATTAGTGAGCATGTCTGCTCGATGACACGGCTGTCCGTCCTTCAGTCTCGAAATAACTCCTGTTGCTGACCAGACAGACCGTCTCTCTCTTTCGCTGGCTGGAAAACGCTGTCAGATGTGCGTTTGACAGGGAAGGAGTTAGCGTTTGAATCAAATTACACAAACACATGAGTGTACACTTTCACCTTTTCACTATCTACATTACAGTAAAATGCCCAGCTCATCATCCACTACAGATGTTGCAGGTCGTGTGTCACGGGCCTCATCAGTGGCCAGAACTCTTCATCAGTGATCCGTGAAGAGACAAATACAAGAGCAGAAGGGAAAAACATGTAGCTTCGTTAAAGGAATAGTTCACCCAAAATGAACTTTTTCTGAAAATGTACTCATCCTCAGGCCTTCCAAGATGTAGATGAGTTTGTTTCTTCAACAAAACTTTCAACTAAATTTGAGAATTTAGCATTCCATCACTTGCTCACCAATGGATACTCTGCAGTGAATGGGTGCCGTCAGAATGAGAGCCCAACCAGCTGATAAAAACATCACAATAATCCACAAGTAATCCACACCACTCCAGTCCATTAATTAATATCTAATGAAGTGAAAACTACATGTTTGTAATAAACAAATATATAATTATGGTGTTTTAAGGTGTTATTTCTGGCCAAAATATATGTCTATAATCCATAATAATTCTTTCTTTCTAAAACAACATTATGAATAGATGACATATATTTCGGAAGCAATGGTTTAAAGTTAAAACATCCTAATGATAAAACATGCAGCTTTTCACTTCACAAGACATTAATTGATGGACTAGACTGGTGTAGATTACTGGATTATTGTGATGTTGTTATCAGCTGTTTGGACTCTCATTCTGACGATACCTGTTCACTGCAGAGGATCCACTCTGAAATGATGAAATGATACATTTCCCCAAATCTGTTCCGATAAAAAACAAACTATATCTTGGACAGCCTAAGGGTGAGGGAAATGTTCATTTTTGGGTGAAATATTCCTTTAACGACATATTTACATTCGCATTTACACATTGCAGTGTTGCCACGATACTGGAATTTTGAACTTCGATACAACATCTTGAAAAATATTGTTATTCAATACCATTTCTGATTCCACAGGGAATAATAACCACTACATTAAAGGCCTGGTAACACCAAGAACAATAACTAAAATGATACAGTTTAAAAAATCAGTCTAAATTAAAAAACATTAGCAGAGTCTACACCAGAGGAACAATATCATTGAAATCACTTTAAGAAAGTATTATTTATTAATTTTTTTTAGCTGATGAATGATAAAAACATTGACACTCAGAATTCATCCTGCTTTAAAGGGATTCAGAATTTAAAGTGGCAGACAACAAAACCGCATTGGGTTTTGCATAATAAACAATACGTTGTTGTGCAGTGGTGTGGATGCTAATTTGTTTATCGTTATACAGTAGGTATCTTTATCGTTCTTGGTGTGAATGGGCTTTAAAGGTCCACTGAAGTGCCTTGAAATACGCAGCGTTATTCTATGTGGCGATCTAATTTCAATTGAAGACAGTGAAGCAGCCCCACCCCCTTTTTAAAATAGCCAATAGCGTTTCATTTATATCTGCTTGGCCAGAGCCGTTGTGCTCGGTAAAGCCACATTTGTTAGCTTATGACAGCCACAGTCTAATAGACTACCCCCTAGATTCAATTTGAAACTCTTACTTAAACAAAATAGTGATCATACTATCACGTCTCTGTGATCGGAGCCAAAGTCCCAAGTAAGGCAGGACCAGACCTCATTTGCCCCAGTCGAAAGCGTATTTACACTGTCTGATTCATTCCCTATCCTACATTGTGCACTACATGCCATTCACCGTACAGAAAATACTTACACTGTGAACAAGTGACCGAACTCAGCCGCAGCTTCAACGTCTATTTATAGTGTAGGGGGCGGGACACTACGGATTCTAGAGAGCATTTGATTGGACAGAAAGTTTGATGAGAAGCTGAAGTGCGGGGTGATGTCATCAAAATCATTGGTTCATACTGGCGGAAGTGAGAGACTGTAAGTTTTGAATGCTTATATCTTGTAAACATGAGCTTTGTCAGTGTTTTGGAGCACATTTGCTTATAGACAACCTTAAGGCGAACATATTCATACTATAAGCCAAAAATGCTTTCATTTTGATTTCATGGGGACCTTAAGGGCATAAAATCTGAATAGTATCTGTAGAATAATAATAAAAAAAAAAATATATATATATGGTATTTTTCCACATGCAAAAACCACATTAGGGCGAGAAAACATGACAGAAGAGCTTTCCAACACAAAAAGCCTTTTTATCCCTACACATTACAATACGCAGAGACACATGCTTACTTCTGTTGAACACACAGCTACAGATAGCTGTTTATATTATTTTCAAAGGTATAAGAGTTTTAGTTACCGTGGAGACCTGTGGCATGGCATGTGGCTTCAATAAAACTATGACATTAAGGGGCTTATTTATGGGGATATATTCGTTTTCTCAGCTTTTACAAGCAGTGAATTATGAGGAAAATATTCAAACGTTTGTTCACATTCAAAAGACTTGATCCTGATTTACGAGTTCGAGAAATTGCCGGATGCAAACCGTTCGCAACCTCCGAGTCACTTTTACCATTTGAAAATGGAAAGTGAGACTGAATACTGGTAGCACTGTGCTAAAACTCCGGGAAGGAGAGCGGAGGGAAAGTATTTGACCTACTTTAGCATTTCTCACTTCTGTAAGACATGCTCTCGGATTCCCCCGTTCCCTCAGCGGGACTATCCCGCACTCGTCCTGTCCTGTGAGGGTCAGAGAGAGAGGAAATAGGAGAACGCAGGCTTGACCGGAGGCAGTGAGTTGAATGGCGCACTTTAGGCTGCCGCTTAGAGGGGGTCTTTGGTTGACATATGTAGTAGTTACATTATTACTAACTTAACTACGTATTCAGTAACATTACAGTAGTTAAGCTGTTTTCAAGACATTGTTGCCTCTCCAATAATGAGCTACTTTTTCCATTCAGTAAGCACGGCATGTCAAAATGCTACATTATTGTTCTTTGTTACATTGCATTGCACACACAGCTTTAAAGCACTAAATTCGGTAACAATTAAATACTCCCTTAAAATGCCCTTTTTCTGACTCAGATGATTCATTACAATGAAACAGAAAAAAATTTGCTCTGACATTCAAAAGTTTGGGGTCACTTTTATTCAGCAAGGATGCATTAAATTGATCAAAAGTTCCAGTGAAGACTTTTGTAATGTTACTTCTATTTCAAATGAATGCTGTTCTTTTGAACTTTCTATTTATCCAAGAATCCTGAAAAATAAAATGTATCACTTTCTACAAAATATGAAGCAGCACAACTTTTTTCAACATTGGTAATAATCAGAAATGTTTCTTGAGCAGCAAATCAGCATATTAGAATGATTTCTGAAGGATCATGTGACACTGAAGACTGGAGTAATGATGCTGAAAATTCAGCTTTGATCACAGCAATAAATTACATTTTAACATGTATTCACACAGAAAACAGTTCTTTTCAATTATAATAATATTTCACAATATTACTGTTCTTATTAATGCAATGCAGCCTTAGTGAACATAAAACATCTTACCGATCCCAATCTTTTGAAGAGTATTGCATATGAATTTTTTTCTCTCTCTCGCGCTTATTTTTCTAATGTTGGTATTTAGTGTAAATTGATCCATCCAAATGTTCAGATTGGAGAAAAAAAAAGCAACAAAATTATATCATCCGAAAGTTTTAAAAATATATCACCCTATTAAAAAGCTTATATATTGCCCACCTCTCCAAATACCTTAAATTACGTTAAATAATTTGTGTTAGTAGGTTATAGTGAACTACTAAAAAGCCTCACTTAACTGCAGTTTAACTACTTAAATAATGAGTATCTTGTAGGCTTAGTTTGCAAAGCAGCAGAATACAGTAGACATTTGTTTTTAAACCACTACATACTATTCCATTTCAACACAAAGACTGATAACCGCATGCTATTATCCAAGAATCTACCATGCATTTTTAGGATTTTGGGATTTCGAGAGCGGATTGATAAGTGCTGCATGCGCAACTAGTGGTGTGTCATGTTTGAGAGACATAAGGCAATAAGCAATTTGCTCTTTTTTCTTTTCTGTCAATCACTAATTTTAAGGCTGTCAGCCTCTTTGAAAGTTGGCACAATGCAGTGGTACTGTGCGGTCATAAAGTGAGACGAAACTCCTGTTAAGTGTTCGGGCAGAAGACAAAGCGAAGAAAAAACAAGCTGGATGAACTAGAGAGTTTCTGGCTGCAGATAATGAAAGCAGTGGGAGCTACTTTTTAGAAATAAAAACAATATGCATTATAAAAGCCAAGACATTTAGAATGGTTACCTGCATTCCTCAAATCAAAAAGAAGATAAATGACTTTGGTTACCCATTCATGCATTATTCGAGACATTATTCTGTTCTTGTCTGCTGTTGTACGTACAGGACGTTTGGAAAGTCGCACCTGTTAGTAAACACTGTTTTTCCGATCTCAAACACTGACTGTGTGGAAGCAGCCAAAGTAGCTTCCAACAAACTGCCGCTGAGAGTCGAGACCTTGAGAGGCCGAACGGAAGCCAGATTAAGCAGCGAGGGCAGAGGAGTGGGAGTGAGACGAGAAGGGAATGCTGGGAAAGAAATGAAAGACTGGGAAAGAGTGGGAGGGAGAAAAGTGAGAGGACGGGGACAGAGAGAGAAGACTGAGAGGGAAAACAGAGAGAGAAATAAAGAAAGGGAATGTAAGATGGACGAGTTCTTCCCTCCGCCCTGACGCTCACCTGCCAATAGCAAATTGAAAACAACTCTGTTCATAATCCCTGGGAACTAAAAATACACCACACTTCTAAAGGCCCTTCCATGAAGGCCGCTTAGTCCCTGCAGGACTCATTCTGAGCAACCGTCCAACACACACACACACACACACACACCACATACACACACACAAAGAATAATGATAAACAGAAAGCTGGAAGAATATACACTTAAATTTGAATTTGCAATGCAACATATTAAAGCACTCAACAGTTTTTATTTCTAAAGAAAATGTGAGAAGTGCTTGCCATACAAATGTTCCTGCCACAATGTTAGGGTGCTGATGTTGTTTTTTAACGGCCAAAAAAAATCCACTTTAGTCTCTATGTGTATGACTTGATTTTCCACCTGTTTTCTTAAGTAAAAGTAAAATAAAATTAACAGCACACCACTCCTCAACAAGCCACATGATTTAAGCAATCATATGTGTAGTACAAGCGGTTATAGATGATATTTAATACTGGGGTTAAGAGTTTAAATCCTTAACCCCGTAAAGCCTGACATGAAATAATAGTTTTTTAAATGCATTTTTTAAAACACAGTTTATTGAACCTTTAGACCAAAAAATGTTTTAAAAATAGCTGCAAGCAGCGATTACTGGGGTTCAAGCGCTTAAGGCACTAACCATATAAAGAAATAGATATTACATATTATTTAGCAAGGATGTACCCACCTAAATCAATTATTACAAAAAAAAACACATTTTTGGCAAATCTAGGTCATTTAACGTAGAAATACAGTGTTTTCGAGTCCTTTTTAACTGTTATAGCACCAGCTGTGGTCCAATCACCTTAAAATTTTGCATGCTTGTTTAGATTTACCTGTTGCGTGTGCTCACTAGGTTTCATGAAGATTTGAGTTTTCTTTTAGGCTTTATAGGATTTGGGGTACATTTGGACAGGCCTCTTTTCTGAACGACCACATTATAGCCTCCCAAAAAGTAAATTTCAACTTTTTTTTTTAATAATTATTGAGGCCAGAGAATTGTAATGCAGTGTTTTTTTCCAGTTCGTGCAAAAAAGCTAGGACTGGTTCACAAAAGTTTCTGAAATCTCAATCATTTAACAAACGATTGACAGCAGTGGTTGTCCGGAATGAGGAGTTATATCATATGATATGAAAATAATGTGTATGTGCGAAAAACTGTGTGACGTACAATCGTTTACACCCTTATAAAAATGCAATATTGCCCCCCAGTGGCCAATTTCTTTTACATTTCTCTCAGACCTTTGGGGCCGTGAGTCAAACAGGCCCAACAAGTTTCATTCCAATCGGCCTCCGTTAACCTTGTTTAACAGGTGCTCAAATTCGTCTGCCAACGGCAGCCATGTTGTTTGAGATACGCAAATGTTCTTATAGACACTTGTAGCATTTTAGATCAAAACTGTGCACACCAATTTCAATGTTGAAAGGACAAATGGTTGTGCAATGATAGCCATTTTTATGTTTTTTTTTCTTCCCCCTTTAATAGCACCACCAAGTGGCCAGGCTCTGCAACCTCAGACTGAGGTCTTACATAAGTGTTCTGAGTTTGGAGAAGATATCTAATTCCCCTTCAGGAGTTATAGGCATTTTATTAAAAGTGCCCCTGTCCCTTTCAAACGTTTTGGCTTCCCTTTGCAACAGTAAGACTAAAGTTCAACTTTTTTTGATAATTGTTGAAATTCACTCTTCAGAGAATAATTCTTTACTGGTTTGGTTCCGACTGAGCAAAAAAGCTAGGACTAGTTTGCAAAAGTAGAATTTTCTTTAAAATTTCACCAGGCTCATGATCGAATCAGGTTTGGGCGTTTGGTCCGGCGTGAGCCAAGGATTCTAACGTCAGAAAACCTTTGAGCCTGTGACTGACGGTTTAAAAGTTATGCACAATTTCGTACTTTTGATTGCTGAAGCGCCCCCATCAGGCCAACTGGGGCGAGCCTCGGTCATGTTGTAGGCGGTGTGAGTACTACCATCCCTCCAAGTTTCAAGTCTCTGCGACTTACGGTTTGGTCTGCACGATCAGTTTTACTTGGAGATCGCTGATCTGTGACCATTCTAACAATTACAATTAAAAATGTGTGTGTTTTTTGTTGAGCATCAAATTGTTGGGCATCAGATGCTGATATTTCTATGGACAAAAAGTAAGATGAAATTCTGATAGCTTGTAATGCAAATTAATGGGATCTTTATATCAGTATAGCACATACTTGCATATTCATATCAGTCATCACTTTATATCTTCAGTAGCATGTCTTAGTAAGATTTAACATTTAAATGATCAAAACATATGCAATATATGCAATGCAATACAATAATGATTGAGAGATGAACAAATATAAAAAAAAAAAACATGTCTGGATAATCAAGAAAATCCAATCTGATTCAAGTCCAGTGAGTGTTCATCTGGAAATATTACTATTAAAGTTACTCTTATTTTTACTTTATAAAAAACAAGTGAAGATTTCACAGCAAAAAAAAAAAAAAGATATTTGTACAATTACACTAAAGGACCTTTTACTTGCTAACAATTATAAACTATAAATCAGATGACAGAATGCATGTGGTAAATTGTGTGCAACAGGTTCTTCAGCAAAGTTTGATCATGTTGATCATTTAGATGCTTTATGCGGTTAATTCAAATATGAGTAATAGTAACAGTAATGCTGGCCTTAGCAAACACCAGTAATAAGCTGAGGTTGCACCCACAAACACATTTTGTTTCTTTCTGCCATTCATGTCAATGAGATTTTTTGTAACCAGCCAGGACTACCATGAAATCTCATTGGTCAAAAATGCTGCTGCACATTTCTGTGTGTAAAAATGTCAAATATGATTATGTGGCATCAGGCACTATTTCACATTCAGTGTGTACCATCTTTGGAAAGTTAGTATGCATGGAAATACTCTAGCTTCTAACCTCTAAGAGCATCTTGATCTTCCTTTCTCACTTCTTTCGAGGCCCCAGACACGTAGATGGGCCCCAGATTTCATTCCCACACTGTGCTGTGCTCGTGTTAGAGTATTGTATTACATGAGACCTGCGCTCTGCCTGTAAACAGTATAAAAGAGCTGGAAGAGCAGTTGTTATTCTTTCACAATCCCACTCTCTCTCATCCTTTACTCAAACTCTTTCTGTCTCACTCCCTTTCACTCTTTCCCTGTTACGCAATGCCGTTTGGCTGTCGCTAACTCCCGAGTAGAAGCAGAAGAAGGTCCAGGTCTTGCGTAAGTACCGAGTCCCCCTTTTTTGACAATAACCCCACTCGAGAATCTCACCGAGAGATGTTTGGTGGACCACAACCAAATCTCTCAAGGCAGCTATGAGGAAACCGAGGGTTTTGTGATCAGGATGTTCTGTATAAACACACAGGCGGTAAATCTGCACTAGTCTACTCCTAATGCTCGGATCCAACTCGGTACGTTTCTCCCCGAGCTTTCATAATGTCAACAACTCACGCTCACATCTGAGGGAACCCATTAAAATGGGCAAAAAGAGTAGACATTCATAAATAAATAACTGGTGGATAATCATGTGCAGCCAGCCCTCTGACTAAACTGCAAATGTCTGGTCCACGTCACAGCTCATTCTGGTTAAAAAAAAACAAAAAACAAAAAAAAAACGCCCACTTAGACAGGAAAACAATCAGCCACAGTTGTTTTTATCTTCCATTTAGGTGCAGACTATACCATAAAACCACAAAAATTGGCTACTGTGTTTAATTAATGAATAGTGACAGTAAAGACATTTATAATGTTACTTTCATGTTAATGTTAATGTTCAACTTGCAATGCATCAAAGAATCCTAAAAAATAAAATGTATCACAGTTTTCACATAAATATTCAGCAGTACAACTATTTTCAACACTGATAATAATCAGAAATGTTTCTAGAGCAGCAAATCAGCCTATTAGAATGATTTGTGATGGATCATGACTGGAGTAATGGATGCTAAAAAATCAGCTTTGATCACTGGAATAAATAACACATTACAATATATTACAATAGAAAATAGTTATTTTAAATTAATAATATTTCACAATGTTGCTGTTTTACTGTGTTTTTAATCAAATAAATGCAGCCTTGGAAAGCAGAAGAGACTGATATCTGAAATTAGGGTCAGAAAACTCTGATTAGAAAGACAGGAAAAAAGACACAGACCAATTATTTCACTGACATAACAGAATATATATTTAGTTTACTTGTTACTACGTGCTCAGAAAAACCTCAGTGCATCAGCCTGTTACCTTGTTTCCAGAGTGATAAAAAAAGCCTTTTACTCTTGGAAGTTGCATAAACTCAGCCAATCAGATTAGAGCTTGCCAGAATGAAAAAGTGCTTTCCAGTTTTGTGGATCAAACATCTGTGGGTATCAAAGCTGGTGGATGACACGCTCTGATTGGCTAGCTGTATACTCTCAGAAAAAAAGGTTAAAAGCTGTACTAAAGCTAAAAAGGTACATCTTGTACTTCATTGACCCCTAAATGGTACACATCAGTATATTAAAGGGGTCATCGGATGCCCATTTTCCACTATTTTTTAGGGTCTTAATGAAAAGTCTATGACATACTTTGGTTTAAATTTTTCAGTGGTAGTGTACTGAAACTTTAGCTGCATTTAGCCACGAAACTTGCTAACTAGCACATTAGTAAGAAAGGCGATGCATAAAAACACGAATGATTTGCGCAAATGTAGACACATTTATGTAGATCGCCGAAATTCTAAAACGAAAGTAACATTAATCCTCTGCATCTTCAGCGGCTCAGATGTCGGGAGTAAATGATGACTGCTATGATCATTATTACATCCAACAACAGAACACCTCAGTGGCTCAATCGGAGGCATTCTTGTGTTCCCCTGTATCGGAGTCGAAAGTATGGTGGTTGGAGTCGAACCGTTCACAGCTCAATCAGGGCGGGTCTAAGGTAAGACTGTCATGTCAATCAACTATCGTGGGAGCGGCCTTTAAGAAGCTGAGAATGGCTTGATTTGAAAAAGGGGATAAGATTACAAAAATACCACTGGGTGGATTTTTATCATAATAGGGTAGATGTGTACACATACTGCCAACACACATTTATGTTCAAACAACATGTAAAAGTGAGCTTTGCATCCGATGAGCCCTTTAAGCATTCATACTGGTACCAAAAGTGTACATATTGGTACCTTTTGAATGGGTTCCGCCCCAGTGACAGTTTTGTACATCTTTTTAAGGTTTCTCCCCGCAGGTTGTTCGAGGTCAAACTCCATTTGTTTCCATCTTTATCACTCAAACGCGTGCCCCAGAGGAGCTGACGTGAGTGGCTGCGACAGCCCGTGCATTGGGAGGTTCGAGTGCCCGCCCTTTGGCCCACACACTCTGGTGTGTTGGGTTGTTTTTGGGATGGCCTGTCCGCACGCCTGTGTTTATTTACAGAGGGAGAGGCGCTGGAAGATCTTTCAGAGTCACTAAACATAATCTGTCATGCACACGCACCGGCCTCTTCTGGAACATACACAAATGCTGACACACTTCTTACACCCATGCACTCCAAACACACTCGAGAACAACTTCAACTTTCTAAACAAGCATTGCTGTGTGCGCACAGCATTTGGAAACACAGAAAAACAACTCAATGTCACTGCAATAGTCAGTTCAAAGACAGTTCAAGTAGACATTTCTAAAATACTGTAAGTCACACTTGATCTTCAGATACTATTTTTTCATTTTCTCATCTATCTGTGATTCATTTGGTATCGACTTGCGAGCGTGTTTATACAGCAGGACAGATATTCTCTGGAATATTTTGTTATTTGAGTAAAATTAGCTCAGCTCCATTTGCCATATGTAACAAATTAGTTCATGCACCCTGTAATTTTCTCAGAGATAAAAGAGCAACTTCTGTCTACAACTGTGTTAAAAGGCAGAAATTATTTTGCTCTTAAACTAACAAAACGGCTGACCTCAGATGAGCAGAAATAGCAACAAAAGCAATACTGTTGAAGCGGGTTTAAATTTAGGGTGTTTGCAAACCTTTTCATGACTGCGTGTTTGCTTGGAGACAAAACCTCAGTGTCACAGAGTTTTGGGTAACACTTCATAATAACTTCATCCACGTACATTACGACGTTATATGGCGCTTAACAAATCACTACTTAATGTACGTTCTGATGAAGTAATGATAACCTGATTCATGCATTTTCACAAACATTCCTTCGCTTGGTTGTACAAGAACGACTGATATGTTAAGCACAATGCTTGTTAATGATATATTAGAGAAATGAGTCTGAATCCTTTGCCATTTTCAGCGATTTTACCCACAGGCTCGAATGCGAGCCATCTGGCACTGGCGCAGTCATTCGCATGTCCTGATTTTGCCGAGTTAGATGTGTTCCTTGGTCAACATATTTTGTTGACCCTGGAACAACATTTTAATCCAAAAATTTAATCTTGACCACATCCCTACACCTAAACCTAACCTTACCCATGAGTAATCCCTAAAATCAGAGGAAATGATAGATGAATGACACTGATGTACAAGTACCAAACACTGATTGTAAGCCTAAACTTTACAAAAACTATAAACTGTTTTTTCAAATCTGATTGGTTAATCACAATGTTGTTCCAGGGTCAACGAAGGTGTCGATCCAGGAACATGTCGTACTTGGTAAAATCAGGTTCTGCCAGTCAGTCATTCTTCATTCTAACATTTATGTTTATGTTAGCATGTGAAATGTACAGGATACAACGTATATTTAACTAGTTATCCTGCTATGCATTCACTGAATTTTATCCGGAAAGTGATTAAATAAACACATATCAAACACTGTACAAACTTCTATAATGATTAATGTTCTATGCAAAGCAGCCTATATGAAAACTAGAAACTTTTTTTTTTCAACAATTACTGCACTGAACAATCATTAAAAGGGTAAGAGTTTAAAATGTTTGTTTTCTACAAAGCCAAATAATACAAACTAAAGCAGTGATCAAGTCGATCTGAGACTGCAAAGCATAATTGAATAATTCAATTCATGACAATTTAGCTATTATAATAATAATAGGGAGCATGAATGATATTGCATCAAAAAGTGCAATCATGAGTTGCACGGAGAAGACAACGCTATGAAGTACGACAGCCACAACCAGCTGTTTTTGCTCAATGACTCACTGTCATTTTTTTTTTTTTGAACAGGTTAGATGTGTTAGTGGCAAAAAATACGCCACTGATATCCAGCGCAAACAGAGAGCATACTTCAGCAAGCACTCAAAGCGCGTATATACTAAGTCATATGCTCTTGAACAGCATAAACCACACAAAGTCATAAAACGGCTGCAACATAAACCATTTCCTAGAGCCTGGTCCTGGTGCACAGAGGCAGCCTTGTGTTCCTGTGCGATCAGTCACAAGGGAGCTCTGTACTGGGCTCCAAGAGACCTGCATTTACAAACAGACCGGTGGGGCCACGGTATGTTAGCATATATGCATGCATGGACATTTAATACCACAGCGAAAACATACGGACCTGTTGAGCTGTATGGGACATTAGTTTTATTGGACGTTCCTGCAGGACAGACCAAATTTGAACGAGTTGGTTTGTTTCTTAAATAATGGGGACGAATAATCCATATATCAAGAGAGTGGCAGTAAATAACGGGTGCTGTGTGTGTGTTTACGGTTGGAAATTTCACTGTGCGAATGATGTATGAGCAACATTATAGCTAATAATAAAGCAGTAAACTAGAAAATGGAAGCAGCTTGGTGCACCTTCTAAAAATAAAGATTCAAGTTAGAATCTGAATGCATTTTGGAGCCTGGTTTCATTGGAGAAACTTTTTACACTCTAACTTTATGGTAGTAAAAAAATAAAATAAAAAAAAAACCTATCAATGCAAGAACCCACATAACAGTTCAAAAGTTTGGCATTGGTCATTTTATTTAAGTTACTGTTTCCAACACTGATAATAATCAGAAATGTTTCTTCAAATCTGCATATTAGATATGATTTCTGAAGGATCATGTGACACTGAAGACTGGAGTAATGATGCTGAAAATTCAGCTTCACATTACAGGAAAATTAAAATAGAAAACAGCTATATAATTTCACAACATTACTGTTTTTACTGTATTTTTAATCGGATAAATGCAGCCTTAGTGAGCAAAAGAGATTTCTTTAAAAAAATGGTAATGCAAAGTAACAGCCAACTAAGCTGAAACATTTCCACTGTCCATTAACATTTCATAAGACACAGAATAGTTCCAGAGTTATATCCCTAAAATTTGAAATAGAACAAGTACTGACCTTTGGTTTTGGCTCTAATGTCTTTGACAGCTTCATATTTTTCCATTAAAAACTACATTTCTGATGACTTTCCAACTAATTTACGCTGTTCTGATTATTTTTCTTTTCATTACTAAACTCTGATTCTGTTTCTGATTCTAATTCAACAACCTCCCAAGTGTCTTCTTTCAAAGATCATTAGGCCTGCAGTCCAACAGCTTTGAGAATGTGCAGATGTGTCAATGTGCAGATTAGCAAGTTAAATCTGTTAAAAATAAAGGCTCCAAAAGGTGGTTTTCGCAAAGAAGAACCATTTCAGGTTTCCCAAAGAACCTGTCAGTGAATCGTTCTTAAAAGAATCGCTTTTGTCTTAGTGTGAAGAACATTTAAATAATTTAAAGAATTATTCTCCACTCTTTAAAAAAAAGGTCCTAAAATGGGGTTTTTGGAGCTTTGCCATAGAAGAACCATTTTGGGTTTAAAAGAACCATTTTTGAAGAACATTCTAATATTCTGAAGATACTTTTATTTGGTTCAAAAGTTCCAACACTCTTAAAAATAAAGGCTCCAAAAGAAATGTTTTAGCAGTGATGCCATAGAAGAACCATTTTTGGTTCCCCAAAGAACCTTTGAAAGAACAGTTTTTAAAAAAATCCATAAAGAACCATGGATGTTCAAGGTTCATGGATGTTCAAGGTTCTTTATTGGCATCAACGGTTCCATAAAGAACCTTGAAATTTTTAAGAGTGAAGGATAGTAAAGGTTCTTCAAGAAACCATAGATGCCAGTAAATAACCTTTATTTTTAAAAGTGCACAAGGAACAATCAACTGCATTTTAAATGTTCCATGGATATTAAAAGTTCTTTATAAAACCAATGATGCCAATAAAGCACCTACATTTTTAAGAGTGTAGAATTTTATTCCCAGTCCAGAAGAAACCGTAATGCATCAACAAGAACTTTTTAAACTCCTCGATCTGCTGCAGCCAGGAGCCACTGAAGAACCTTTATTTTTAAGAGCGCATGAGATTGGCTGGAGGTGGGGGTGCGGGGAGAACCTCTCCAGTGACTCCAGCTCCACACCCCAGCAACAGTGGGTCTCAGGGTGGAATTTTCCATGGAGCATGTGGCACGGTGCGGAGTATACGCACACTGCTCTCTAGTTTAAATAGTGCTGTGTGGGCTCTGCCAGCGCTCTGTCTCCGCATGAGCCCCACTCTGTATCTCTCTCTTTCTCTCTCGCGCATATTTGTGTGGCGTCCAGTGCCGCTGTGCCCTGCAGCGCTGCCTGCGAGCACTTCCTGGCGCCCAACCAAATAAGGCCGATAGCCTGTGTGCGTATTAGCCAACACATTATTCTGAAACAGGACACCTCATTCAAAGTTCACTTCCAGGAAAAAGTCAACTACGTCCTATATGGTTATTATCTAGTCTTCTGTCTTTTCGATTTGCTCATTGTTTCTTTGCCACACGTTGGCTCCGTTCCAACATCTGCACTGTCTACATAGGCAGCTGCCTTCTAAGGATTCTATCTGAAATGGAATCTCATAACTGACCGATTTGGAACGCTCTACACAGGCTCTAAATAACACTCCTCACAGGAAGTGCACGGGATACTTGAGTCACAATTGATTTCAGTAGCGGTTGGTTTTAGCCTGTGCGCTCAGCCATAAACTCAAAATAAAATTCACAGCACACAAACATTTGGCAATGCTGTCCATTTTTAATGACATTCACCAATGTCACTCCAAGGGTTTCATTTTATTCTCCTCTTAACCGCTAGGTGGCACAAAAACTCACCGCAGCACTTTCTTAAACATCCGCATTCTACTACGCACATAGAAATCTGGCTGATCTTTAATGCGATCAAAGCTGATTCTGCACTAATTTGATCTAATATTTAATATTACAGATTTCTGTACCAAAAGAGAGTCTATAGAATTGCTATATATATTTAGACAAACATCTGATGTTCAGTTTTGTTCAAAGTAATTAAATCAACAGTTTTTCAGTAAATAAAGACAGATAAAAGTATGGTATTTGAAGGTAAAGGCACATAAATTCATGTGATAATTTGGAGAAAGTTGAATATTTTTTCCATTTGTTGACATGACATGGTTAGACTGGTTAGATTGCTAATATCATTTAACTTGAAGGGTCACCTAAGAGATAATATTTATTTATTATATTAATTAAAAATTATATTAATCACATATAAGCAAATATTTATGTTTACTACTATAAAGGTGTATTAAATTATTATTGGATCTCTCTTTCAAAGCTACCATATTTTTTTTTTATTTAATGATTCATTAATATTTAATGAATTGATTATTTAAATGAGTTTTAATATAATGACAGGTTTATTGAACAAGAATATATATATATATATATATTTTTTTTTATATATATATAAACACACAAACTCTGCTTAAGTGGTTATTTGATCAAGTATTAATGCAATGCAATACAACAAAATAAAATAAAATAAAATAAAATAAAATAAAATGAAAACACTGGTGAGCCCTTTTTCACAAATGTGTTATTTGACTTCTAAACAAAACAAACCACGTTTAAGATTTATTATCATAAACAGTCAGTACAGGAGTAGTGAAAAGCACATTCTCCTTAATGTGTGTCTTTAGCCCGGTTGCACCCTAATCAGCATTTCTGTTTCGCTTCACTTGAGCTGATCGCAATGCATTCTGGGATTTCAACATCCATTAGGGATACATGTGATAATGCTTAAAACCTGTCGCACACCACAACACAGACAACTCGCAGGTATCACGAACCAGACGGGTCATTCTGTACTCACACGCTCAAGTTGAAATCAGTCGTCCAAGACAGTGAATACAGGCAAGAGTTCACTTCATCAATGAACAAAGTGGCTTCAAAGCATTTAGTGTAAAAAGAACAGCATAAACATCTGAAAGGGTGATGCATATATACGACTGCCTAGCATAAACTTTATCCAAGGGAGTGTGCCTGCAATGCCTTAAAATGCCAACTATGTAGGCAGCTCATTAGGTTTTGGAACAGAGACATGGTGATCTAACCCACAATCTGAAAGTTCAATTTTAAAATAATCGGTGGCGTTTCTCTGAACGTTGACACAGGATTATTTATATCCTGTAAATGCTTGCTGACTGGGGCTGGCGTTGTGCCAACTCTATTCATATTTGGAGTATTTATACAGCAGGCAGAGCCAAGAATAACATTTAACGCAAAATATACCTCGGGGCATAAAAGATCTCCTAATTTATTTTTCTTTCATGCTGTATACTCACATTTGATCTGGGAACTGAAAACGATTACATAATTAATGGTACAATAAGGACATTTAAAGCACTTATTTGCTTATACAGGCCTGACTGTCAAGACACAGTGGGGTAGTATTTAGGTACACTGAGAAGCATTATTCAAAAGTGCTCTGTGTGTGTGTGTGTGTGTGTGTGTGTGCGTTTGAGAGAGAGAGTAATGGAGGGAAAGAATGAGAATAACATTCTAGAACCAAAGTACTGTAATGCTGACCTGCTTGGTTGCTAAAAAGAGAACATGAAATATTCTTTCAAATGATTTGCCCAGCAAATTTGCATAAATGTTGTAAAGACGCTGCAGACAGCTGCACAAATATTGATCGGGGGAGACCACACTATAGCCTATGATGTGGCAACTGTGGATTAGTGGTTGAATCTGTTCTGCAACTGAATCTTTGGAGTCAAACCCCTCAGAGGAGTGACGCACTGCCAGCGTGCTCTTGAAAGAGAGCCTAACCTCAGGTTACTCCAGAGGAACTGAGCCTCTAATATGTGTATTAATGACAAAGTAGCAATTTAGAAAGCAGTCAAGAATAATCTGGCAATAACTTTTTAGTTCTTGGAGAGCAAAATAAAACCATGCCCCCTCTCATTTGACATGAGGTTCATATTAGACAACAATTGGATAACGACTTCTCCAAGCTACAACCATCGAACGTTATTTTGTAGTATAAATTACAAATGACAAAACAAATTACACAAAACACTAAACAAGACGTATCCGTGGACTATGTGAATGACCTGCAGAGCATAACCAGCACACTTTTAATTCTTAGGACACAGGATTGAAATTATAATGTAGCTGGTTCTTTTATTGAAATTGACTTTAACAGTGGCATTAACATGGCTGCAAAGGGGCGTGTAGATCTGGGGTGCTCTGTGACAGTCGGAACCGTGCCACAATATCTGTGGACATGCGAGCCACACTGTTAAAAAAGTTTGTGGTGACTGCCGATTTTGGTTAATGTGGTGCCAGTTTTCTGTTTGGAAAGCTCTGTATACACACATATTACGTTTATGCATTAAAAATATCAAAATGACGCTAAAAATCTGTAAATATTTAAAAGATATATCTAATGCAGTGATGGTACTGTATTGGGTAAAAGGTACCTTGAAAGGATCAACACGTTTGTGACGTGTTGCTTGTTATGAATAACAATGTTTTTACTCTTTCATTTAGGGGGGTGGCCGATTAAACCACTGAGGTTCGAACCTACAAGCTTTCTTAAAGCATTACCCAATCCCACCCCAAAAACACCCCAATCAGGGTTGAAACACTCACTCTCGGCAGGGTAGAAGGGCTGCATGTCTATCTTGTGCACTTCTTTGGCGTAGTACTCCTCCTCGCTGCGCTGTCTCTCGCAGGTGGCCGCTCGCTCGTTGGCTTTCTCCTGCAGCAGGTCCCGTGTGCTGTTATAGATGGCGATGATGTCCCGGGACACCTCCTCGGGCTCGGGGTAGATCTCGGGAGGACTGCTCAGCTTGAGTTTACTGAGGATCTGACCGCGGATGGCCTCGATCCGCTTCTTTTTGAACTGCTCCATGTCCAGAGTGCTGCATGTGGATAAGCTGACGGCCACTGTGGCTAAATCCAAGGTCAGAAGGAGGCTCAAGACGTACAAGTTCATTTTGTGCTTTTGTTTTTGTAGCTGAAGCGAGTTTGAAAATGCTAATTAGTGGATTAAGTTACGCAGAAGGCCAATCATTTCAACTCGATGGCGAAGCCTGATTTCACTTTTGCGCGTCCGCGCACTATTATCAATGGCAAACGTCTCTGTTTATTGTACCTGCAAATCCATCCGAGGTGCCAGCGCGAAATGGTCTGTCAGATCCGTTATATGCGGGAGAGAAGCTAAGATCTTCATTCCAAATTACTTCAAAGTGCGTGCACAGAATGACAAGGCACTAAAACAGCCATTGATTTGGCCATCAAAAGTTTCTGCTTCGCAAAGCTCTGTTGATGCGCTTGTTTTGGACAGACGCGTCGCCTGCGGGCTTTTTGCGCGCACCTCCACCGCATCAGAACGCCGCGAACTCTCTCCAAAGCGCCGCACGATCACGCCTCCCACTCGCCCTCACTGTATGAGAAGATGTGGAGGTCCAGGAAAAAAGCCTCTGCTCACTCCGCAAGGCGCATCGCCTCTCCTCCTCCCTGCGTTTGGCACCAGCAGATGCTGAAGAAAATAAAGCTGTACCTGTCTCACGCGTCCTAAAGTTGTCTGACAGAAAAGAAGAGTACGGAGTGATGGGATAAACTACTGTAGGAGCAGGCAAAAGCGATTTCCTTTTCGGTTTACGCACTCCTCTGTTCCTTCTGGTGGAAAACAACGGTCGCTGTGCCAGCACACACATGCACATCTGAAGGCAGCCGGTTGGAGAGAGAGATTTATATAGGACTGACTTCACCACGTGGTTGTGGTCATCACGGTGAGTCCGAGGGATTCGTCAGCGCGCGGGTTTACCGAGCACTTCAGTGTAAATATCTCAGCGTGTCGCTACTCTTCAGCACTGCGGCCAGGTCCTAACGCCCACTGGGTACTTCCAGTCTGGCACGACCGCACTGGGGGCCTGGCCTCCCTAATTTGAACCTCCCCAAACGAAAACAGGGGTAAACCACAAAACTAGCAAGAAAAAGATTTCAAGGGGACAGTGTCCTTACAGGCCAATTCACCTGCGCTAAAACGCTCTGGACCACAAAACAAGTTGTCAATATTCATCACTTGATTATAACAAGTACGTCCTTAAAAAAACGTTAGTGTTTTGTTTAAAAAACAGTAAAAAAATCAAACTATTTAAACTTTGTAAATTATTAAGTAAATGACTTTAGAAAGCCAATGTGAAAGTTGACAGTAACACTGCTGATAATGCTGTTTTAAGTTGTTTAGATTTTAGATTACAAGCCTTGTGTTCAAAACTGAACATTTCAAGGGTTTTATGTTAATACCTTTACATACATTCACTTATCAGTTGTTTTAAGTACATAATTATGTTAACAGGATTTACATCTTAGCATCATCCCCTAAAATTACTGATTTAAAAAACAATCTTCACCTCGCTGTCCATGTAGGATATCCATCATCAGGCAAGCAAAGTTAGTTTTAGACATGAAAATGATGGTACAGCTAGTATTCATAGCCTTTATAAATTAAATAAATTGAGACCACCCATCTAATCTGCCTTGTTATCTTGCTTCATTTAGTACACAGCAAAAAAAAGTTACAAATAGTAGCTTATAGTATTACTACTGTTATGACACAGGCAACTGATAAGGAATGGGAAAGCAATCCCAGCTGTTTCATCAGTGCATACAAATCTAGCTGATAACCCTTTTTGGGAGGTTGCTACAAGTCGGCAGATCACAGGTTCTCTGTGTGCAACATGTAACGGCAGGCATTTTCCACTCTTCCTCAATCTCCCTTGCCGCACCTGCTTGATTTACTTTTCCATCCCTTGAGCTTTTGCTTAAAAAGATCATCATTTGCCAAAGCCTTTTGTACCCAGCCCACACTCCAGTAATCTATCAGGAGTGACAGGCTCTCAGAACCCCACCGGCGGCTCTACCCACCGCTGTAAACCAGATGTTATTACTAAATCAGTACCAACGAAGACAGATGTGCGACTGCATGCTAGCGAGGGAGAAAAAGGTCAAGGATGTAAGGGAATAAACCAAATTATATTAAGTGTGGTAAAATTGCACAACAATTTTATTACACGGTCCACCTGTCTGTTCTCACAGTCACTCCCTGCGACTCAAGCGAGCTGATGAAATGAGGAAGAGGTTTTGTGATACAGACAATGGGCGGCTATGAAAAGATGAGCAGTGAGGGAGCGACAGAGGAGCTTGACCCATTCTAGGGCGCTTTGTCAACATGCCCTGGATAGGGCGGGCATTCCTGAGCGGCAGGTCACACTGTTGTCGTGACAAATGGGAGTTTTACGTTAGCCAAAATGAAGTGCTGTACCCTCGGAGGGTGATAGCGTACCCTCTCAGACATTGAGCAAATATATCTCAACTGGGTGTGTACACATAGCTCGACTGAGAGTGATAAAGAGAAAGTCTAGAATCAGCATAACTGTCATTCCGGCAGGACTCCAGCTATAAAGGTCAAAGGTCAACTCCTGGCAGCCCTCCAATCAGAGAGGCCTATGGTGCACTTCTGATGAAAGGACCTGTTATATTAGAACATACACTCCTAATGAGCTCAAGAGAATAAAACGCACCATATGGCCCATATCATGATGGAACGCATATATTTCAGTTTTAAAAATTTCAGTTTTCATTTACAGAGCTGTCTTCTTCTAGAGGTCAGAATGTCAACCCAACTGTAGAGCATTGCACTACTTTGACAGTAGCGCCACCCTGTGGTCAACTTAAAACATCACTAAAGCCAATGGTATTTAACCCTGCTCCTGAAGGGACAGTATATTAACCAGCCAATCAAGGTCTTTAAGATTACTAGAAGCTCCTAAGAAGGTGTGTTAGGACAAATTGGAGCTAAACTCTGCAAGACAAAACTCCTCCAAAAGCAGGACTGGACTCCCCAACTAAAGTAAAACCACAGTGATCCAATACATGTTTAGAGACTTAAGCTTTTTGTTTGCATTGAATTTAAGGACATTCAAATATTTAGATTAAAACAACTAAATCAGGATTCCTGAGTTGCTTTTGGAGGTCCACTGTCCTGCAGAATTTAAATCAAGTGCAGAAGTGGAAAAATCCTGACCCAAGTAGCCTAGGTGGGAGCAAACACTGGTTCTGTAGTACCTGTAGTACCACAGACAATTCACATTTTGAATGCCTCCCTCATCTTGAAACACCCATTTCACATCTAAGATCTTCTACTAATTAGCTGATGAGTTAATCTAGGGGTCTTGTTTTGGGGTCTAGGAGCTTTGTCATTAGCATAAATTGTTGCACTTTATTTTATTAAGTATGTGTACTTATCTAAGAAAGTAATATGTATGAGATAACTAGATGGGTAAGGGTTAAGTTTAGGGGTAGGTTCAGGGTTAGTACCTAGTTATTACCCAGTTATTGTAATAATTATAATAAGTACATAGTATGTACATGTGGAACAGGACTGTAAAAGTGCTACCCATAAACTTAACTTTGTTAAGGTGGCAAAGAATCAAATCAAACTATGTCAGGGGTGTCCAATCATGGTCCTGGACAGCCAACATTCTGCAGAGTTTAACTCTAATTCTAATTAAACACGCTTTAACCAGCTAATCTAGGTCTTCAGGATTGATAGAAACTTCTAGGCAAGTGTGTTGAGGCAGTTTGGAGCTAAACACTGCAGGACGTTGGTCCTCTAGGAGCAGGATTGGACACCCTGAACCAGAACAAAGTTACAGTGATCCCAAAAGCAGAGGCCTGGGTTGGAGCTAAACTCTGCAGTACACTGGGGCTTCAGGAGAAATGTAAGTGGAGCATATCCACAGTTAATAGTGATGAACTACATATCTGGATCTCTTGATTATATTTTGAAATATGAAGTTTGGGGGTCTCCAACCCTGATCCTGAAGATCTACCGTCCTGCAGATTACAGATTTCCTGATCCAGCCAATCAAGGTGTTCAGGGCTATTTGATAATTATGGACAAATATGTTTGAGCAGGGCTTGAACTGAAATCTGCAGGATGGTAGCTCTCCAGGAGCAGGGTTGGATACCTCTGAACTGCATATTTAACATGTAACGTAACATTAACATTAAAAGTGGTTCTAGTACCTAAATCAGGCCTCTTCAGCTATGCTCCTGGAGAATTTAAACCAGTGCTGCCTAATCCTGCTTGTGGATTACCAGAATCCAGTGTTTATTGGAGGTAATGATTAAACATGCCTAAACCAGAAAACTAAGTCTTTTGGAATACTATAAAGTTTTGGGCAGGTGTGTTGGAGCTAAACTTAGCAGGACATTTGCCCTTCAGGAGCAGGAATGGGCACCCTGCAGTAGTCCTAAGTACTTGGGTCAGGGTTATTCAGCATTGTTTAGCTCCAAACCAGTTAATCAAGGTCTTCTTGAAACTAAACCCCACTCCTGGAGACTCACTGTCCTTCAGAGTTTAGTTCCAACCCTAATTAAACACATCTGACCAAAAGTATTCAAGGTTTTCTGGACCTCTGTACGAAACTCCCAGGCAGGTGTGTTGGGTCAAGATAGAACTAAACTCTTGAGGACTTTGGCCCTCCAGGAGCATGGTTGGAGACCTGTTTGAGGGTCTACAGCTGCGTTCATGCCATGTAATAATTACTGTAATTCTGAGATGACAACATGTGACGTTCTACTAAAAGCTGTATTATGTCAACACTATTAACACCAAAGCGTTCACATGCTCACAGAATTCCTAATTGCAACTTGGAATGAGCTATGACTGGGACCATGTGACAGCTGTGCTACCCGATTGCAGACAGACTTGATTAGGTGCTGCCTCTGAGTCGGAGGACGTGGAAGAGTTCCAAGTAGAACATCACGTGTTGTCATCTCAGAACTATGGTAATTACGACATGGTGTGAACGCGGCTTACAAACTTAATGTTGCCCAATAAACTATCTTCTGTTGTTGATGTCAAAGACTTGGCATTAAATAAAACTATATAGTACTTGTGCACAAATTCATCAAATTACATTCTCAAACCATGAACAAAACTACACAAGCTTAAATAAAATCCCAGGTTCATTTACAGGAAGGATAAACACGGTCGTTCTGAAATCAACACGTTTTGCAATGTGAATTATTGGCTGCTGAGAGCATAAAAAACATTCAAGATTTTTGTATATTTACGTACAATAATTTTAATGTCCAAGGTAAAATCTGGGCCTTGAAGCAAGACAAGTTTGATTGTTCTCATAAGAGCTGATTCTCCAGGCACACATTATCTGAAACAGGATGTATTGTGTCAATATAAAAGCAAACAGAAATCATGATGTCGAAATGATTTATTTAGCAAAAGACACTGTGAAATAAATGACTATATACAGAAAAAGAGCCCAGAGGTTTGGCTGAATGTGCAGCTCTCATGTGCAGCAGGACACATGAACAACGTCAAAATCAGGGCAACATCAAACATTACAGTCTCTTCCTATTCCAGTACCACATGATCCACCCTTTGAGAACTCAAGGTAATACTGAATCTTCTTTCTCGACGCAGGGCAGATCTCAGGGTCTGTAACAGCACTTGCATGTGTGCACTAAATAATGCACATGTGCAGTAGTGATGGCTCAGTCCGATTCACTGCTGTAGTCTTCAGCAGGCTCAAGGTTGTCTTCTCCTCCTCCATCACCCTCTTCATCACTCTCCTTATCCCAGTCCTTCATGGATGTGCCCATCATGAAATCATCCCTCAACACGCTCCAGGATGGGTTCTCCTCTTTCACTTCTACAGGCTGCTAATATCAGTCAAAAAAAAAAATTACAAAAATAAGTCTCAAGAATCACACACTGCTATATCAGGCCTATATTTTTACATGAATGAATTCAATAAAAACAGTACTGTAAACAGCACCACCAAGTGGACACTGAGTGAAATTAAGAAGAGCAAAAGAATAATGCATTTCTTGAACAAAGTCTACATGGAATGGCATTCGCAGCGCATTTTGTTTATATTATGTGTATTACTGACTGGAAAAGAATATTCCACACCACAAAAAGTCAGTGATTACATAGATACATTTTTCTTGAATACTGCACACTTTTATTGCATGCAATAAAAAGGTAAATAGCAGAGTTTAACATGATTTATATACTATTATATTAATTCATATTTCAAATTAGGTTTGCATTTTAATTTCTATTTACATTTTAGTAATTTTATTATGCATGTTCATCATTTTTATTAGTTTTAATTGTTTTTTTTGTTTGTTTTTTTCATTTTTACTTTAGTTTTAGTAATTTTCAAATGAAAACTTATTTCAGTTAATTGCTAAGGCAACATTTCTATTTTTTTTTTATTTTTATTTGAATTGACCAAAATAATAACAACAATAGTTGCTGTAGTTAATAACAACACTGGTTAAAAAAAAAAAAATTATACATGTTAAATTTAAGCCAAAGCGGTGCCATGTAAAGAGGAAAAGCTGTAAGTAAATACAGAAAAGCAAGTAATCTCACCGCTTTCTCTTTTTTGATGGCCGGTTTGTGAGCCACTTCTGTGCCTCTCAGGACATCAATGAAGTCCTTCTTAGTTACTGAGGACAGAATTTTGGACTTCTTTCTCTCTGAACCACCAACTTCCTTTATCTTGTCATCCACGCTCTTCTGATGCTTCTTCACTGCGTTGAACAACTGCACCACACCTCTAAAGACATCATAGAACACAATTACTACAAAAGACTGAAAAAACAAAAATCACAAAAGAGCTCGTAAACTGTTTGGCTAATTATTTAGAGCAATTGTGGACTGCATGATGTCTCACCTGGTAGCAATTTTCTGTAGGTTCCTCTCATGCTCTCTGTCGCGTACCACATCAGGCTTCTCTCGGCACATATTCTCCCATGCTCGTTTCTTATCAGTCTGCCAGTTACAGTTAAAAACTTATGTACATACATGTAGACATTTAATGCCTCTTCAAATTAATGCATAGTTTAAATGCATATCTTTTTCAAATATATTTAATATTATTTACAATTTTCGAAAGTTTATGCTGCGTATTAAACTATGTTGGCATAATTCCAAAATGGACATGCAGAACATCATTATGTAACATTTATGAAAAATATATATGCATGATATATAGGGCTGCAACGATTAATCGCACGATGTTGTGAGGCGCGTTTAGTCAATGAAGCCGGTACTTTGATTAGTAGTAAAGCTCCATCACGTGCGTTCAGCTGGAGCGGCAAGTAATACACAGAGCCGTAAAGCACTGACAAGCTACGCCAAATCGCGCTCAAAATCGAAATCGAAGTACCGGCTTCATTGACTAAACGCGCCTCACGACCTCGTGCGATTAATCGTTGCAGCCCTACAGTGAGTAACAGTTCTTTACACTTGGTTGTAAAATCTAAATCAAATAAGTCTTCTCTCATTTCAGTTGACTGCATCAAACATACGGCTAAAATACTCCATAATTCAATTTTTTTTTTTTTTTTTTTAAACAGAGAAACAGCAAATAAAGATGTTTTGCAATTCATGCCAGCACTTAGAAGCTTAATATTAAATACATTTTACCACTTCATAACATTAAAAAGATTCTGTGAGATCTGGTAAAGTCCAGCTGATGGTGAGCTTTGTAAGTTTACCTGTTTCTTTTTTTCTAGACGCTCTTTCTTCTCCTTTTCTTTGATCTTGTCAAGCTGTTTGTTCTTCAGGAGGATGCTGGGTTTGCTGTCTGGTGTTTTTTTTCCCAGGATTTTGGCCATGGCTTCGGCCCATCCAGCATTGGGATTTTCCTCAGCGTCTCCATTCTGTTCTTCTTCACTTTTTCCATCCTCATCATCATCGCTGTCTTCTACATCAGTTCCTACATCGGATTCCTCCTGATCGCTTCCTGGTCCACTTTCTTCATCATTACTGATGCTGTCATCAGAAACTTCACACTCTTCCTCTGAACATCCACATCACACATATAAAATATATCATACAGAAACATCGTTAGGCATTAGTTTTAAAGCTGACCGTATATTACAAGCTACCAGTGAAACATTACACACAATCTTTTTCTCCTTGTCTTAAGAATTTCTTGATCTAAAGACTTAAATGCTTGAAATTTGCTTGTGTATATAAACTGGACCAATACATACATTACATGTGAAAAGCGTCTCAGGATTCACTCCATAAAGCTGGTTAAGAGAATTTCCATTTATATGTTGTCTGTATGGTAAAGTTGGAAGGACCCTAAATGTTATCCATATAGTTAACCGAGATAAAGAATGCTAAACTCAAACGTAACATTTTTGACAAAACCCAAGTCATATAATGTCCAGTAAATCACTAATTATTGCACAGAGAAAGACGGTGTATGCTGTTTTACATTTCTGCTGTAAAAACGAGAATATGTTGTGTTTACTGTAGTATCTCTCTGCCCTGTGTGGCAGTAGAACACAATAGAGAAGAGTAAAGAAGAGATATTTGATTAACGACTAATAATATATATTCTGGCAAAATTAAATGTTATATGAGGCACATCAAAATTTAATAGTAAAACAGTTTAATTTCTCACCATTTTCCTCTTGGACAACGACATGTGGCTTCTTCGTGAGCGTCGCCATCTTTACTGATATTTACGAGTACTCTCTAAACAGTCCGTGCGAAACAAGAGGCGCTCAGGAAAGGTTCCGCACCTATTTAGTTTCGATATATTCGTGTAACAAACCCCCATTATTGGGAAAGACAAAGCCGATGTTGCTAAGAAAAACATCCTGATAAGATGAGGACTCTTGAGAGGAACAAGGACTCAATTTCTGGGAATCAATCATTTAATCAAATAAAAACATATACATTTATACAAACTGGCTATTGTCTAAAATTAGCAATTGCAATCTGACATGATAGTTAGTAAAAATAAATAAATAAATAAAAAACCGTTGTAGTAGTAGTAGTAGTAATAATAATAATAATAATAATAATTATTATTATTATTATTATTATTATTATTATTATTATTGCATATTCATACTAAATGGGTTCAATAAAAAGCAACAGTATAAATATAAATAGCGTATTGTTCCCTAAACTATAAATAAATAAATAAATAAATAATAAATAAATAAATAAATTTAATGCAACTCATAATTCAGTTTAACTTAAAAATGTTTTTCAATTAAAAAATCTTTTAGAGATAACATCTTTGTATTGAATCACCTGTATGACGTTGGGACAACGCCCTAACGATCAAAGCTTGACGCTTGATCCTGACTTAGGCAAAGGCAATATAATGACAATATAACAATATAATATGACAATATAATGACTCAATATGCTGAAACGCGACTCAACATGCGTCCACATGTGACATGAAATAAAACAATTTTCTTCTTTTAAAACATTGTCTGAATTTGTGCTACGTCACTCTAAACGCAAAAAGTAACACTGAGGTGATGAATGACATGACAAAAAGAGAGAACAGGAATGTGTCGTGGGATTGGATGAGAAATAGCCAATAGCTCTTTGAAGAATTGTGTGTAGAAACAGAAGAAAGATCTGTGCAGGTGCACGGAAAAAAATGTGAACACACACACACACACACACTGACACAGAGCTGTCAGCAAGAGAGCTGCTGTCTCAGCTGCAAAGGTGCACTGAAGAAGGGAGCTGACTGACATCTTCACACTCAAGTGGAAGGACTTTACCTGTTTGCCTGGGTCACCATGGTGCTATCACCACAGAGTAAGACAAAACCTGATTAACAGTGATGAAACTCATAAAACTACGATGTTAAAGCTATTTTTTAAGACTGTTTTAAGGCATATATGCATGCTTACATGTTATAATAGCTGTAGTTGTTTGTCTTTACCATTGCTCAATTGTGAAATAGACCTTTAAGTAGTTAACATGAAATTCAAATACACTGGAGAAAAATTATATGTTCTATCTGAAAATGTATTATCCACCATATTGTTAATTCTTATATATTTATGACGTATGCAAATGATTTGAAAAAACAAAACAAAAAAAAAAAAAAAAACTGCATATTCACTGAGAATATATGGACTAATATGTAAATCTTGGTGCTGGTAAAAAATGCTAATGTACATGTTATATACCCCATCTCCCTTCAGGTAGAAAATGTAAGACACTTGAAAACTAGATGCAACAGTGCGTTCTGTGCAATTCTGATTTACATATAAATCAAGCTGGACTGATAATCACTGTATGTTCTGTAGAGCTGATATTAAAAGTGTGAAAAAAGTGTGTATTTAGAGTGCAATGGACAGAAAATGGTTGGAATGTAGAGAAAAGTATGGAAGAAGCTGCTGTTACATCAGTTGAATCAAGGAAAAACTGTTTTGTTGACTTAAGTTAACATCTGTTGTAACATTCATCTTACTACAGCCTGCATGTGGACACTGTATACATCATCATGTTGCATGGCATCTGGATAAACTGGCTCATCATGTTTCAGTCCACTCTCTTTCCTCTGAATGATATGTTAAAAAGTGTAACACTTTTGTAACTGACTTGAAGTGTGAAATCTACTATTACCTTGCTATATAGCTGATAAAAAATGCACACAGTAATACTACAAAAACTTTAAGTCAGCATAAAATGATCATTTACCAATGCTATTTTCTAAATGCATGTTACTGATCTTATTGTGAACAATTACAAATCAGGTGATGTATGCAGGACTTCTCTAATCTTTTAGTTTATTTAAACCCCGCCCCTTTCTTATGATCATCTGCAAGCAGGGCATTGTTTTCTGTACATCACTGTAACTCATTAATTAACTACCACAGAATAATGAGAAACTAACCAACTAGTCACAACTGTTTCCCGAAACCGAGGTAACACATAGTTGCACCTCCATTGTTTGAACCACTTTGGATCAACAATATAGGACGCCCATTAATGACATCACACGCAGGTGGTGTAATAAATTACATTAATTAAAATGATGGTAATGATAAAATTTGCGATCGTAGTTCACAACGCAGGAAACAAGACCCATTGCTGCTTCCATTTTATTGCAACTTTAAGGGGTTTAACTAAGTGTAAAAAGGACAAAAAAGTAAATTAAAAGTAGTCACTTTAGAAGAAATGAGTGTTCACGCTTTTCACTATTTTAGCAATTCCATTTAGTGACAATAGTGAAATAACATACTTTAGATTGAGTACTAGTCCTGTGGTAAAAAGTTGACATTTCATGCTGGGACAAATGTAAGGACAATGTGGGTTTGAAGTTTGGGCCTCAAAATTTGTCCACAGGTTCTGTGTTGGTCCAGTCTGAATGAACCCAATAAGAATGTCATTGAGAATCTGACTGGGGCTAATTCAGATAGGACTGACATAGAAAGAACCCATGGACAAATTCATTTTGGGCATAGACCTTAAGCCCATACCTTGTCTACACTGGCCCCACCATAAAATGCTGGCTGGTTTCACAGTGGTTTTAAATGTTGGGGCCAATGTAGGCACAGTGGGTTTGAGATATGGGCTGCAAATTCATTGGTAGGTTCTATGTCAGTCCCATCTGAACTACCCATAAGAATCTCATTTCGAATCTGACTGAGGTCAATTCAGATAGGACTGACATGGACAGAACCAAGTGTGCCACACAAATCTTGAAAAGTGAAGCCAAAATGTTTCGATCACCCTGGTCCCAGTATAGGTCATAAACTCCGCCCTCTCTATGTGATCTAATGGGGCTTGAGGCAAACTAAATAATTCAATTTCACTTCAAATAATTGTTTTCCAAAGATGTTTTTTGTCATTTTATGTAGTTTTTATCACACTGATGTAAGTTCAAGTGTTAGTTTTTTTTAAATAAGTCTGATTTTAGTTAGTTATGTGATGCGATAAAAACGTGAGCGTGACGTCATGATTGACAGCTGAGACTGACAGATTATTAGAGTGAACTGAGGCACAAACTGACTTTTTTGGGATCTTCAGAATGAGATTGGGGTTTTATTTAACTTATTTTAACAGATGCTTTTGGTACGGCAATAAGCAGACAAAATTTGGAGCAGTCAGGCTAATTAGGGGTGTGTGTTTGCGATCAACTCTGCGGGAGTGTGGGCGGGACGTGGTGCCAAATTGCTAACTACTGCACAGACTTGGGTCTGTTCCAACTCTGACTCTGGTTCCAAATCAGCGCAATATGTCCGCGTCTTATTGGGGCATTGGTGGCTTCACTTTTCTTCAATGGAAGAGAGTGAAGGTGCGTTGTGCGGCGTCATTTTTCTTTTACAGTCTATGGACAGAACCCATGAACAAATCCATCTGGGGCGTTGACCACACGTCCATATTGTGCCTTGAAACGTTGGCAGGTTTAACGCTGGTTTTAAATGTTGGGCCCAGTGTAGACACAACATGGTTTGGAGGTACGGGCCCCAAATTTGTCCGCAGGTTCCATGTCAGTCCTATCTGAATTAACCTCTAAGAGTCTCAGTTAGAATCTGGCTGGGTCTCATTCAAATAGTGCTGACATGGACAGAACCCATGGACAAAACCATTTGGGACATAAACCTCAAGCCCATATCGTGCCCACATCAGCCCCACCATAAAATAATGGCTGGTGTCAAACTGCTTTCCAAATCTGGGGCCAGTGTAGGCACAGTGTGGGTTTCAGGTCTATGCCTCAAATTTGTCAACAGGTTCCATGTTGGTCCTATGTAAATTAACAATTAAGGATGTAATTTAGAATCTGACTGCAGCTAATTCAGATAGGACTGACAGACAAACCCATTGTAGGCATACTGTATACCTCAAGCCCATGTCATGCCTACACTGGCCCCACCAAGCAATGTTGGCTGCATGGGTTAGTGTTAAAAGCTGATTTGACAAAATCTGACAAATGTTTCTTTACTTTTTTCCAGAGACCAAGAGCCCAGTGATGGAGTCTACAATTAGCTTTGTGCTCGGAGCAGTGGCTGGAGGTACTCTGGGAGCCATGGAGGTAGTGGTGAATCAAATTATGCAGGAGATCATCTCAGGAGCCCAACTGAAACCTGTCATATCTGGCATTAAGAGCGTCGGGGCTCTGGGATTAGGAGCACTTCTAGGAACTACTGCACTCGTCACATCAATGACAGCAGTGGTAACAGGTATAATTGTTGCCGTTTCTGTGGCCTTGTGTCTCTTAACAGTAAGGAAGATTGAGGGTTGGCCGGTAGCAGGACTGGTTGCAGCCTTTGCCACAACTTCATGTGGTGCAGCACTAGGAGCCATCATTGAAAAACTGAGCATGAGCTACGGGATGGTCAGCCTGCTCTGGGCTTTGGGGATTTTCACAGTCTTGAAACTACTGATGCACATCGTTGTAAAGCATGCATACACAGAACAGAAACTCTGTGGATCAATTACTGATGCTACTAAGAGAGAACAAGCAAGATTACCTGCTTCGGAAGTAGATTTAAGACGTCGGGTTGCATTGGAACTGGAACAGCGGATTATCGCACGTGAGACACAGAAACCAGAAGAGGATGATCTGGATGCTTGGGAGGCCCAGCGAAGAGAAAGAGAAGAAATAAAGAGACAACAAAAGAAGGTTGTTGAGTTGGAAATGCACCAGAGGACTTCTCAACAAAACCTGCTCAAAGTGGTGGCCAAATACATGGAGTTCCTTGCATTTTCTGGCCTTCCGATGACTGTGACTGCTTTTGTGTCCGCTGGCTTTGGCATCTTTGGATTTGGAGGTTACAGATTTGTTTTTGTTATCCTGTTAGTCGTGGTGTTATGCATGTCATTTTGGCTCATGAGGTCATGGCATTTGAACTTTTGGATGCTCACGGGATGCATGGGAATGTTTGCCACATTTGCCATCGCCGTGCTGACTCTTCATGCCGGACAGGAAGCGGCAGGCATGTCTGTCAAAATGCACTTGGCGAGACAAAACATAAGCAAGGAGAGTATCATCATCCGTATGGCCCACACATCCTCCGTACAGGCAATTTCTGCAGGATTCTTTGTGTCAAAAGTCTGTCAGGTTGGTTTAGGGGCCACAGTCGGTGGTCCAGTGGCACGAGAGGCTGGAGGAAAAGTGGTTTGGGGGGCTTCTGTAACCGCTGTGGTTGTTTTGTTGATCGTTAAAGTGCCTTCGCTGATGCTGGGAGTCGGTGGTAAGGCGGGGGCTTTGTTGGGGGCAGCTGGAGCAGCTGGAGTGTCCATGGGAGGCGCTGCAGCCATAGCAATGAAATCATCCTCATGGGGAGCAACAATAGGAACCACTGCTGGGATGATCTTTGGCTTTTTGGTTTTTGGAAAGTGGGACATTGTTAACATAGGGCTTCTGGTATGTGTGGCATACCTGTTTGCCATGACAAGTCTTGACTGAAATGCCATGATGTAACTGCTCTTGTTAATAATACAATGGGCTTGGAAAGAATCAGAATGAATAAAATTAAGGTGTTTTTCTTCTCTCATTATATATAATACATTTGTCCCCCTATATATGGTCTAATGGTTCAACATTTAAAGGATCATCAAACTGTCCTGTGTTTTCAAAAATAAAGAAATAGATTTTTTCTGACCCTTTTTTCATATGAGGCTTTCTAGGGGTAAAACAACTATTTTAGTCATTTTTTTTGTAACATTATTATAAATTATATTGTTATTAATGTTATATAATTGTAAAATAAACCCTAGACATTGTATATGTGACCCTGGACAACAAAACCAGTCTTAAGTATCATGGGTATATTTGTAGCAATAACCAAAAATACACTGTATGGGTCAAAATTATTATTATTTTTCTTTTATGCCAAAAATCATTAGGATATTAAGTAAAGATCATGTTCCATGAAGATGTTTTGTAAATGTCCTACCGTTAATATATCAAAACTTTATTTTTGATTAGTAATATGTAACTTCATTTGGACAACTTTAGTTGCCAGTTCACAATATTTAGATGACCTCTTACCTTTTAAAGGGCTGATCCCAATCAGAAGATGCAATGTTTGCTTTTGAAGTCATTTTTACTTTTAATTTTAATTTGGCGTGCTTTTTGTTTTGATATTTTGGTTTGTATAAATCTATTTTACAGTATGTACACATATGACCACACTCATTGCACAGGTATATAAGACAGATGTAGAAAAAAGAGGCTGTTTATTTGTCTACAGTTTCTGGAAATTGCATACTGAGTTCAAGCACTTCAAATCAACAAAGTCTGAACTCTGAACTCTAAACAAATTACACGTGATACAGAAATGAAGAGCTCAAGTGTTTTACTGTAAAACATTTCGGCTGAATTTATAGCTTAACCCTGGCTACTAATTTCATGACTTCCACAGTAAAGCACAAAACAGTAAAATCAGCAAATCAGCATTATAAAAGAGAGTAAAATGAACACCAAATGTTCACAGACTCGTTAAAGAGACAATAAAAAATTATGTAGTTATTATAATTATAATTATAAATAATTATAATTAGGTAATTATACTGTCTCCCATATTAATCTGGAATGTGAGAATTTTAAAAATGCCATAAATTAACACAGATTACTTTTCTGGCAAAATACTATATTAATAATTGGGTATGGTCTCAAGATACCATTAGGTATAATCTCAAGGTACCACTAGAGGGGGGTAAACACCATGATAACCAGTGTCACTGGTTATCATGACACACAGTGTCTTCTGCCATCTGCTACATGAAGATAAATCAGCACAAATGTCTGTCATCCCATATTATAACGAAATCATTTTCAGTGTAAATGTTACCTTATACTTCATCTAGAGCATTGCTCTTCATGGACAGAACAGAAATGTACAGCTTAACAGAAATACACAGAATACACTGACTATTTCACTCAGATGTCGCTACTAAAATTCACTATTAATTATAAAAAACTGAAAGTTTAATATTTAATATATATATATATATATATATATATATATATATGTATGTTTATTTTACAGAACAGTAATTTATAACAATCAGCCGCCTCATTCATGAACTATCATAAACATCTGTTTACATTCAGAGTAATTTGCACCTAAAATGAACCATTCCCATTCACAAACGCTTTGTAAAGCTGAGATGTGACGCAATAAAGTCCCGTCGTGCGTCAATAGGCTGTGTGAATGCTCACATTCACAATTAGTATAATCCCTGCCCATAAATCACAACTACAAAAATAAATTACGTCTACATGAATGCTGTGTGAGATCTTCTCACTTCTCAGGTTTGGCCTCTGTATATTGCATAAAATGCAAAAGAAACATACAAAACAACCTGACAGAATACAGTTTTCAATTTATTTTTATTAATCCATTATTTTTTATATCAGTCACAATAACAAATTAGTTTTAACTGATTGATTTTGTTATATATTGTTATATATTATTATAGTGATTATTAAAGTGTTATCAAAATACATTCATCAGTTTGCTTAAAAGAAAACAAAATGTTCACACTACATCTTGTAGGGTGCAGCCAATTCAGATTCACACTAATGGACTAAAAGTGAGAGCAGTTGTGTCCATCTCTGGTGGTCTGTGCTCTCAGGTGCTATGAGGGCCAATACTTTTGGGTGTCTGGCATGAATGATGGATTGCTGTGATCGGTCCACTCATGTCTTTCCCATGGTATTTGAAGACTCATCCTGCATGGTTTTGACAGAGGTTAGTTATTGTGCCAGCTGGGATCAATCACAGAGGAGTCTGTTTTGATCTTCCTACATAAAACACAATTACACAATACACAAATATGTCAGTTTCATTGCGGATTAAAAACAGATTCCAAATGCAATACAGAACTCCCAGAAGATGCATTTTGTTTCTCCTTCATTTTCCTCTGCATGTGGACGTGTGAGACGGGCGCAGACTCACCAGTGAGGGAGCTGGCGTTGATCGTCTGAGCATGCTCACAATCCTCATACAACAGCATCACTGTTCACATAGCAACAATGCTTGTCTGTGTGAATCTAGCATGTCATAACGCTATGATTGTCCAGTTTCTTGTTGTAATTTTCCCTTTTACAAAGCACACTAACATTTGAGAAACGATGCCAGGTCATAATTTGTGTCAGTGCTATTTTAGTGTAATTGAGATGCAATTGTAGATTTTATGAATATTTTGAAATGTGTATTTTCTTTTTCATAATTTTGTTGAATATCTTTGTCATTTTTATCAGTTTTCTTCAATATGCCTATGTTATGGATTAAAGGATCTAAAATATTGTCATGCAGAATAAGACATTAAAATATGCTTTATAATAAGCAGCCAATATGCAAGTAATATACATGGTAATAAGCAACCAGTTACTAGTGCCAATTTTTCTGCATGACCACATTTTACTGTGGTCCCTTAATCCTTAAACCCCATACCTAAACTAAGCAAAATGCATAGTTAACACATTTAATCCCACCGGTCACAATAGTGACCATAAAAAAGGTTTTCATTTGTAAAGCTTTAAAAACCTGCGACTTCCTGCAAATATGGAAAAAATAAAGGGTCTCAATTAAATATGTGCAGTTTTACATGACTAGTGCAAATTGTCACATGACCAGAACAGTTTATTTCCTGTTTGCACCTCGAGAAGATGTTGGCTGCATCAAAGCTTACAATGTTGTAATACTGGTAGCACCAATATAAAAATTTGGTGTTATATTTTACAAAAAAAATGTAACAGTTTTGAAATGTGTTGATGGTTGTATTTTATGACTTTTATCTCAGTGTTCACATCAATGTTGTATAAGGTTTTTATGCATAATAGTGACCCTAGAACGTGATCAAACAGTTTAAAATAGCTGGGCTAAGATATATAACAATTTTTATAACTGCAGAAATATGTTCACTCAGTACACGCATTATCCCACCGGTCACAACTGTGACCGACCATAGAACACAATTTTTCACAAACTTTTGTTACTAATAAAACATTGTTTGGATATTTCTGTGTCTGGGAAAAATTTGGGATTAAACGGGTTAATAGTTAATAGTGAGAACTGGACCTTAAAATAAAGTACAATTATGTAAAACTGCCGATTATTGGGAATAGGCATTGTGTGCAGTGAGGACGTGCTGCAGATGTGTGCTGTCATTCAGCCTTTGGACCTGAGCTGGGGAGCGGCCCGTTCTTTATGACATGCTTCAGTTCTTCACTGGTGTTAACAGGGTCAGAGATGTTGTGCTTTGGGGAAAGAGGTGTAAAAGAATGTCCAATACCACTGTTGTAATACATTACGTATTATTAACATAAGGCATTCGTCATGTGATGCGTTTGTACTGCGGCCAACGCAAATACTTTTCTAACAAATCACTTACAATGTAACCGAGGGCCCTTTCCTCTCCACTTTGTCTTGCTGGGTTATAAAAGCCAATAACATCAATAACACATGCCTGTCGTCTTCTTTGTTCTTCCTTGCCTCAGCCGAGGGAAAGGACCACAGGAAAGATCCCGCGGTAAAGCATCTGCTGGGAAAATATGTTTCTGTGCGTCGAAGAGGTCAGGCTGAACGATACAGTTATGAATGGACTGGAACTGTATGCAGTCGATAACACACAGGCTTTTTCCAACCCTGGCACTTTTATTTCCAAGGGTTGGTTCTTTGTTTGTTTGTTTGTTTAACTTTTTGTTATATAAACTGCCTTGGAAACTTCATTTAATTTTGTTGTTTATATATAGATTGTTTTTGTCCAGACTCAAAATAAAAATTCATATTCATAAAAATATAAATAGTGTATGTGAAAACCATTAAAATCTGAACAAGAGCAACATAAACATAAACTATTTCAATATGTATAATATGAATATGACATATCAATGGGTTATTACAGTAAAAACTAAACCTGAAACTAAAACCATATAAAACATTTTCATTATAATAAAACTTTTAAACCTTTAAATGCAACGAAATATTTAAAAACCTGGAATGTATTTTATTTCAGCAACTTGATGTACTAATATAACTAAAACTAAAACAAAAACTAAAGCCCATACCTAAACTTAACAGCTACCATAACTACTATTAGTAAGCAGCAAATTAAGAGTTAACTGCGGCAAAAGTTATAGTTAATAGATAGTTAATAGTGAGAATTAGTCCCCAAACTAGGGTGACCAGATGTGCCACTTCAGCAAAGGATATCTAAGAAATATTGATTTCATACAATGATAAATCGGCACAACGCAAACAGCCAACACCTTGTTATTTTAGGCAATTGAGAAATCCTATGCTGAACATGTCCCCAGGAAGTGGCACGTCTAGTCACCCTACGCCAAACAACAGTTGTTGATCCCCACTGACCTTCATAGTATGGAGAAAATAAATAAATAAATGATTTAATAAATAAATACATACACAATACCATAAACATAAATATAGCTGCAAGCAGCAATTAAGGCACCAAGTACAATCAGAGGCTCAATAAGGAGCTAAGCATGGCATGGAGTGGCAGACCAACTGCAACATTGAGTAATTAAAGACATTTTTAGGATGATTTTAGTCAAAATGGCTGAACAATTATAAATACAACCTCTAGTAATATGATTTAATGGGATATTACTTTTTGACCCGACTGTTTGGCGTCATTCCAGCAAATTCATTGATGTGTTAAACAATAACCACTTCATATATCCACACAAAATCCATAACTTTTTGTCAGCATGACTGAAGATGATCTGAGCCAAATTTGGTGAAAATTGAACCAATGCATTAGGAAGAGTTTGAATAAAAATGGCAGACAGGAAGTTTGGCTGGCTATGGCAAAATTGGTATCTATGTTCTCAGCTTGACCCAAGAAATATGCTATATAAACTTTCACTACAATAGGCAAACTTAATCAAATGTTATTAAAATTTTTTTAAAATGTCTTTATAACATTTGGCCACAAGGTAGCGGTGCCCAAAACTTTTTGAGTACTGTCAGAGCATGATGCTGAACATACATACCATTTTTTGTAACAATATGCTGATGTGTTCGTAAAATATACCATTTTATGGCAAAATTTTAAAATAGCCAACACCCAAAATGGCTGATATGGGAAAATTGGGTATGGTTCTGGCAAGCTGCACCAAATCTAAAGAGATTTTTGGTCAAACCATTCAGAAGTTTTAAGCAAAAATAACCTTTTTTCATATCTCCTGACCACTAGGTGGCACTGCTCTAAAACTGCGCAGGTAGCCTCAGGTCATGGTTGTTAAAACACACACCAAGTTTTGTGTCAATACACCAAACCGTTGTGGAGATATAGCCTCACATCCATTTTTTAATTCTTTGTCAAATTTGTACATGCGTTATTTGAGAACGGTTCGACTAATCAACTTTCTTTCCACAGCTTTTTTGCCAACATGGTCTGAAGATGATCTGTGCCAAATTTGGTGAAAATAAGACAAACCGTCTAGGACGAGTTTGAAAAAGTAGGTTTTTCGAACTATTAAAAATAGTGAAAAAGCGAAACCTTACGATTTTTAAATTTTCATTCGAATCGGCATGAGCCAAGGATTCTGAAATTTTTTTTAATTTTTTTTTCTAGACCTTCATAAACATTGACAACATTGACATAAACAAATCTGGACAAGTGGTGGCGCTAGAGAGTTTGAGTTAGAGACTCCAAATTTGCTATGGTTAATGTTGAGACTGTCCTATATTAGTGTGCCAAATTTCATAACTTTCCCGCAAGCAGTTCTATGGGCTGCCATAGACTCAAGAGCAGAATAAACGGAAGAAGAAGAAAGAATAATAATAAGGCGAAATCTAATGGATACAAGATAATAATAATAATACCATGGTAGTCAGTGGGGACTGTCCACATTCTTCAAAATATCTTATTTTTTTTTTTTTTTACAGTAGAAGAAAGAGGGTGAGTAAATGAAGAGAGAAGTTTAATTTCTTTGTAAACTGGCCCTTTAAGACATGGACCAATGGAACTTAGAGAATAAAGTGAATAGAAAAGATTTGAATTACTTGAAACACTCTACCTAAAAGAAATTTTCAATGGAATAGAAGCTGTAATGTATTTTGACAACAATTTTTTTCAAAGTAAAGCACTGAAAATGGATCACAATATCAAAGCACTGAAAATAGGTAAATGTAAAATGTAAATGTAATCCTATAACCTGTAAAAGATGACACTGTTGTCAATGGCTCAGTGTGTTTAGCAGCGTGATCTATCCGTGTGATACGCTTTGTCTTTGTGAATGGGAAATGACGTTAGTGGAATAAAGGACTTGTTTGTCATTGTACAAAGCCCACAGGAACTTGGCAATGAATCTCGCTAGGAGAACTCATTGAGGCATCTGACTTTGATGATGCACTGCAAGTTAGAGCCCCATCAACGGCATCAATTATTCAATTGGGATGACTAATATGTCTGGATAGAGGCATGAGATACAGAAAAGAAGCTTGCTGTACAAAACAATAGAAAAGCAAACAGACATGTTTGTGTCATAAAAGACATGCAATCATTGACATTTACAACTTACTGCTGTTGTGTTTTGGGGGAAATATCATGCATAACAAATCCCTAACTGACAGATATCAATGCTGACATCAGGTTGACTGACTTTAGGGGGTACAATGGTAGCCAAAATTACATTTTTCTTAAAATATACTCATACTCAGACCATCCAAGATGTAAAGTTTGTTTCTTCATCAGAACAGATTTTGAAAAATCTAGCATTGCATCACCTGAACAGTGAATGGGTGCCGTCAGAATGAGAGTCCAAACAGCTGACAAAAACATTGCAATAATCCACAAGTAATCCACACCACTCCAGTCCATCAATTAACGTCTTGAGAAGACAAAAGCTGCGTATTTGTATAAAACAAATCCTATCAATAATATTGTGAAAAAGTTTGAGTCAAGAGAGAAATATGCACAGATCATGGACTATTGTGATTGTGTTTTTATCAGCTGTTTGGACTCTAATTCTGATGGCACCCATTCACTGCAGAGGATCCATTGGTGAGCAAGTGATGTAATGCTACTTTTCTCCAAATTCTTTGTTTCTTACAAGCAGTCACTCAACCCAACACCAATTACAATGAATCTCCTGATGCAAATCCATGCAGCAAACCTGACTGGTGGCACGTAAGCAATGATCAGAATAGTGTCTATTATATAACCAGTATACTTATTACAATGCGCTATTATGCATAGATACAACAGACAAATTTGCAAGGCAAAATGTATTGTTTTCATTGAAACACATCTTGATTACATTTTTAATAAATATTTACAATGTGTAACTTTTTCCAGCTGTTTTGAATAAACAGTCTATAGCGTTTGGGTTTCTCATTCCTGAATGAATGAATTCTCTCTCTGCAGTGCTTTCATTTCTGTCAGGCTGAGTCCAAGCATCTACATGAGCAGGCGCACGTTTGCAATGGCTTAATTCGGGGGTTGGCGGAGAGCCAGTCTGTCAGCTGCCAGTAATGGGTGTGTGAAACTTAATGCCATGCAAGGCTTCATTGGGGGCGCTATGACAAGAATACTTGCAAGATAACACAGACCATGCCTGGAGTTTTACACAGGTTTGCTCACAGCACAAAGTGCACTCCTTGATAAGGGATTTATGGAAGTCAGTGCCAGTTTTCTGTGAGTCTGTATTCAACATTAAATCATCAGTGTGGATTGTGGCCACATAAGCAATCTGTTCATTTAAAGGCTAAGTTCTTCGTTGATGATGCTTGATCTGGTGATTTGCAAGACTGATGATTGGTACGAAAGCATCCGTTATCAGTAGCATCATTCAGAAGAGTGTTTGTATTAGTCAAGTGGACAGTCCAAGATGTCTGATTACACGGCTTGTTTCAATGCATGATCTGATTTAGCTAGATAATGTACTCACCCCCTTGTCATCCAAGAAGTTCATGTCTTTCTGTTTTCAGTCGTGAAGAAATTATGGTTTTTGAGGAAAGCATTTCAGGATTTTTCTTCATTGGTGCCCCGATTTTGAACTTCCAAAATGTAGTTTAAATGCAGCTTCAAAGGGCTCTAAACGATCCCAGCTGAGGAAGAAGGGTCTTATCTAGTGAAACGATCAGTCGTTTTTTTCAGAAAATACATTTTTTAATATTTTTTAAGCACAAAACCTCGTGTAGCACAGGCTCTGGGATGCGTGTTCACAACGCTACATACTATTGAATCATGTTGAAAGGTCATGCGGAACGTAAGTGGAACTACAGACCCAGTGTTTACAAAGCGAACGTGCAAAGACTAAGAAAGTGCAAATAAGTTTGTAAACGCTGTTTACAAACAAAAAGGTACAACGGTGTCCTCCTCTCAAGTTGTAGGAGAAAATAAGATGGAGTTTTTCTAACCCATACTGAGTACACAGACGATGAACTTACAAGTGATTCATAGTAGTGATGGGAAGTTCGGATCATTTTACCGGACCTTTGAGTCTCGTTCAGCAAAATGAACGAATCTTTTTTCAAGTCATTTTGTTCATTTTAGCAAAATAGATTTAAAATGTTACGTGTTACTTCCCTAACACATCTACTGCTTACACAAATGTTGACCACACTACAAACAAGACAAATCTATAATGCTATAAGAAACAGAAAAGATTAATTCATTGTTTACCTGGGTCTTTAGTGTATGATTAGCTCACCTCACCTCTTATCCGACAAGTTTTCAGGTTTGAGTCGTTCGTTAATCACGTGACAGCCCCATAAGATGAACGAACGACTCGAAAAACCCGAAGACTCGAAACAGGTGAACTAATTCCAGTACAGAACCTAATAGGATGTTGCGCATGTGCAACCGAACAAATCACTCCCCAAGGCGCCTCGTTCTTTCCGAGTCAAATTGAAGATTTATTCAAAATGACCCATTACTAATTGCTACACGAGCTTTTCTTTTGTTTTGTTTTGTTTTGTTTTTCCAAAAAAATGACCGATCGTTTCACTAGATAAGACCCTTCTTCCTCAGCCCTTCCTTTGAAGCTGCATTTAAACTACATTTTGGAAGTTCAAAATCGGGGCACCAATGAAGTCCATTATATGGAGAAAAATCCTGAAATGCTTTCCTCAAAAAAAACATATTTCTTTATATGTATCTTTACGACTGAAGACAGAAAGACATGAACATCTTGGATGACAAGGGGGTGAGTAAATTATTTGTAAATTGTTCTTTTGGAAGTGGACTTCTCCTTTAATATAATATAATTAAAATCATTGTAACAATATAATATGAAAATATAATATAATTTAAATAAACACCAATAAACAGATTGATTAATGATGCTGATTAATTAGTCAACGGATTGATTAACTGATTAATGTCAAATAATATCACTTATCTGCACAAATGTGCATTCTAGAAGTAAAGTTGTAAATGTCATAACTGAGTTCAGTTACAGTACTAGCTGCATCCGAAAACCTAGGCTACTGACTTACTGCTGTATCAGGCAACAACTTTGTAGGCAGTGTTTGCGCATTAAGGCAACTCACAAAATTCATTTCAAACATGCTACAATGGAACAAAATAGAATGAGATTTGGTGATAACTAAGCAAATATTAATGAGATCAGACTATAATACTGATTTCTTACTTGAAATAACATCACAAATGCAAAAAAGCTGGTCAGAAACACATTTACACACAAACTGACCACCATCTATACATATGTATAAGTTGAATGGACTGTTGAATTTTGCCAAATGATTACTGAGGACGAGTTGCTGACACTGTACAACAAACCTGATGTGCAATCTAAGCTTCTTTATTAAAGGGGTCATCGGATGCCCATTTCCCTCAAGTTGATATGATTTTTTAGTGTCTTAATGAAAAGTCTATAACATACCTTTTTATCTTGCCAAAATCAGCTCTGCAGAATTCAGCCCATTCTGTTTCTTTAAATGCAAGTGAGCTCTGCTTGCCCCGCCCCTCTCTTTTGTGGACTGACGAGCTGTGCTCTGTTTACTTTAGCCACATTTAGCTGCTAAACTTGCTAACTAGCACATTATTAGGAAAGGCGATCGCAAACATTCATAAGAAAAACCTTATACTCACTTCTGCTGTAAGTGAAGCTGGATCACGATTGATTTGAACAAACATAGTCGCATTTATGTAGATTGGGAGGCGCATTCCCTTCACAAACAAACATAATCCACTGCATCTTCAGCAGCTCAGATGTCGGGAGTAAATGACGACCACTTTTTTTATTATTACATCCAACAAAAGAACACCTAAATCACTTAGGAGCCATTTTTGTCTACGTCCTGCTCTGGCATTGAAACAATGGCGATCAGACTGTTAGAGGCTCATTCAGGGCGGGTCTAAGGTAAGATGCCAGTGTCAATCAAATTATTGTGGGAGCGGCCTCTGTTGGTTGGACGTCACACAGACAAGAAGCTGAAAATAGTTTGATTTGAAAAAGGGGAAATTTTTACAGATTAATTCAAATCCGCTGGGCGGATTTTTGTCATTATAGGGTAGATGTGTACATACACTGCCAACACACATTAATGTTTAAACAACATGTGAACTTTGCATCCGATGACCCTGGAAATATGCTTATAACTAGTTTTATTAAATATGCATTCATTTTTATTAGAGCATGGGAAAGAATACATTTTACTATGGCTTATTGTGTGTGCAGATTATATTTTAGGTAAAGGAGTTTATAAGGACAATAAACAGGGAGTTGATAAGACTGGTTTAGTCAGTCTATATACTTTAACTCAGGGGTGCCCAACCCTGTTCCTGGAGATCGACTTTCTTGCAGAGTTCAGTTCCAATGCTAATCAAACACACCTGACTGTAATTATGAGGTGCCCCTTGAGATCCGAAATTAGCTGGTTCAGGTGTGTTTGGTCAGGGTCGGAGCTGAACTCTGCAGGAAAGTCGATCTCCAGGACCAGGGTTGAGCACCCCTGCTTTAACTACTATAACATATCTGTGTTTGTGGATAAGTGTCTGTAATGTGTCCTGTAGGTGCGCATTTGAATGTTTCCTTGAGATAACGCAACACTGAGTTGTTTGAAAAGAAATGCATAGTGACATCGCTGATGATGACATCAGGAACTGATGAATCTTATCTTTAAACTGGGTTAAAAAAAATGTATGAATTCAAAAACGATGTTTTCATTGAGTTTGTCAAGCCTTTGGAGTTTGTTATAATAAATATTATAGAACCCAACTATTTCATTTTCATCATTTTGGACAAAATGTGACAGGTAATCACACATGTGCTGAGTATATTTGTTTAAAGGTTTTAGTTTTACTTAAAATTCAAAAAGTACAGGTATGTACGACCTGTGATTAGTTTGTAGGGACTGTTGTTTACCTGGTACAAATCATTCAGCCAACAAAACACTGTAAGTACTTCTATCAAAAAAACTTACCTGTTGGAGAAAAATCACCTTAAGCCAGAAGCTGTGTTGAGCAGTATACTTTTATCTCTGACAGCTTAATTTGCATCAAATTAAAGTATGCCTAACATATATCTTTCATTATCTTTAACAAGCATTGTTACATGATGTAATGCTTATCAGATGGTTAGAACCACAGCGCTGGCCAATATCATCACCTATTTCAAGATCTTTGATCCAGAAAGTGTGATTTTACATATGACATCACAACCATTTGCTCCAGATTAATTTTTGACTTGTGATGAAGTCACTGCCATTTCTTCCCTGTAAAATGAATTTGTTAGTTCACTGTAAAAACTCTCTAATGTTTAGAGTCTTATCGAAAATAATTAGGTTGATAGTGTTGTTGTGTTGTGCATGCTGAATGGTGACGTCTGTGCGTGTCAACGCTGATACTGTTGAAGTCATTTGCAAGATATTACAGTTTTATGGAGCTGGCATCAGTTACTCAGTTACAATATTTATGATGCAGATGTCAGTAGTAAATTTACTATATCATATGCTGCAAAGTTAAATGTGTTGCTCTGCCTCAGAACCTCTTTTTTTCCATTACAAAATACAAATCAGTTTAACAACACTATGCTTTTATCAAGTAACAAAGATAATACAAATGACTATATTTACTTAGTTAATTAAAAAATGCGTATGACGTTCAGTAAAGAGTATTATAAGTAAAAGAAATTTGTTAGATTTACCAGTGTGTGCAAAAGACTGAAACAGCACTGTTCTTTTACTGTTTCTGTTGCTTTGAGGGTCTTATGTAGGATTTCCACCTGGTTGTTGCTCTGTAGCAGATGTGATGTGAAGGTGTCTCCAGACCTTGAATTTTTTACCCAATTTTCAAAGTAAAAACACATTCTGTGTGAATGACCCCTTAATTGTGACTGGCTTTGTGACTTTGGTACTTTATTAGCCAAGATTTAAGTGATAGGCTACAATGTTATTTGCTTAACGGACCCTATTCAGTCTATTAAATCTAATGCTAAATTATACTGCATATAATATAACTAATAAACTAAATATAAGTAAGATTAAAATAAAGTGAAATAAAATAAAGTAGTGACTATGTTAATTTATACAAATATGAAATGCATTTTTCTGGGTTTAATGAACATATTTGTGCATATTTATTAGACAAACATGCTTACTTATTTAAAACCTGGCAGCTTTAAGCAAGATGTTTTTATCAAGTGCGTGTCTAGAACAGGGGTGGCGAACTCCGGTCCTGGAGAGCCGCAGCCCTGCAGAGTTCAGCTCCAACCCTAACTAAAACTCACCTGCCTGTTGCTTCCTAGACCTTAATCAGCTTGTTCAGGTGCGTTTGATTAAGGTTGAAGCAAAACTATGCAGGGCTGCGGCTCTCCAGGACCGACGTTCGCCACCCCTGGTCTAGAAGTCCTGGCTTATCTAACTGTATTTAACCTTCACCTGAAGTTCACTTTTGATAAGGTCCACACTGGTACCGTTTACATCATCAATAATAATAATAATAATAATAATAATAATAATAGTTAAAGCTGCAATCACCGTTGAAAGGGCCCCTGCACCAGGGCTCACCACCCGGTGGCTTTAGGAAAACAGTGAACAGTGAGCAATATGTATTTAAAGTGGTAAATATAGGAGGAATATGTCAAAGTCATTTATATGTGCCAGCTGGTGGCGCTATGACTATAACAGAATATCAGCATGTAGATGTCTTCGGGCCAGGACTCTTATCAAATATTTGAAGTCTAGTGCAGATTGAGCATTGCATGTTTAAGTTAGTGTAAAACAAGTAATTTCCTGTTGCCAGCAGGTGGTGATGATTATAACAGGATATTGGTTTGGCAGATGTGTTCAGGCCAAATTTGTCACACCGCCATGGACACGCCCTTTAACAAAAACTCAAGATCTTCGCAATTTACATTGCAGAGGCCTTTAAATGATGCTGACCAAGTGTAATGTTAATGTCATCAAATCTATGTGAGGAGTATGTTAGAGCATTAAAGATGCCACTTCCTGTTGTCAGCAAGTAGCGTTTTGACTATAACTGAATATGGTCATGGGTATGTGTTCAGGACAGGACTCACATGTGAATTTTGGTGCAGATCTGACATTTTATGCCTTATTTATAATAACTTCCTATTTCATGGCGAAACTATATTAAGAGATTTTCTTACTATAGGGAGATGAGAGAGTCTGCATTACTTACTATTGGAGAAAGCGTAATGCTAACTTGGATGACGTGTCCCTTAATAACCAATTACATTACAGCCTTGACGTCACTGAATTTCAGTCAGAGTTCTGCGACACTCAATCGCCATTTACGGATACATAGGAATGAATGAGAAGTGCCGTAAGTTGAATCCCACCTGTCGCAAAAAGTCAGTGACTTCTCTTATAAAACTGTTTTTTTTTTTGTGTGGTAGACTCTAAAAATAAAAAAATTAAAAAACTAAAAATCCAAAATTATTGTTTAGTGTAAAACATGCTGAAGATTAGCAGATAGGCTGTCGGTTCATTAAATGATAAGCCATTTACTCTAAAAAGCTGTTTGTAGTGAAGCTTTTTTTCCATTGACATCCATTCAATAAAATGGCCTCTGGTTTACTTTCCCACATACTGCCAGACCGGAAGCGTTATCTTTAGCCATTACGTTTTTTCAGCTAATGGTTGCAGGCTTGCCATCTAGTGGCTTTGGTGAAACATTGAACTTTGTCAGGCCGCCACGGACACGCCCTTCAATGAAAGCTCAAGATCTTTGCAATTTAATGTCACAAAGGGCTTTAGTTTACACTGACCATATTTGGTATTAATCTGTTTAAACCTCTAGGAGAAGTTTGTTTAAATACAACGCCTAAAATGGCAAAAATGGCACAAAACTTGCAGAGAAAATTCAAAATAACAGACTTCCTGTAGGGATTCGGACTTCATACCGGGGGGACTTTTTTGTAAGTATTGGTGTGTTACATGCGTCTGCCGAATTTCGAGGGGTACTTTTAAATTTGTCAGTTTAAATTTGATAGGTGGTGCTATCGAGCCATTTTGACACACCCACTTCTGCAACCCATATCAGATGTAAATTTTCACCACTTTTGGCATGCATGCAATGTTTAATGAGTTTTCAAGCATATTTAGGCCCTGAAAAATGTGATTCGTTTGGGAGAGGAAGAAGAAGAAGAAGAAAAAGAAACTGAGCAATTCCAATAAGGTCCTCACACCCCTGGTTCTCGGGCCATAATAATGATAAACTCCTCTCTACCAATGTGTTGGTTAGTTCTAGGTAGAACTTGATGGATGTGCAAATGGATTTTTAAACACCAGTCACATTCTATATATGTATGCATGTATGTACGTATAGCCTATATAGAAGTACTACAATTTCAGGGGAGAAAAAAATAATACAGACAAAATTTAACTGTGGTACACTGTTTTTCTTGCAGAATGCTGGAGACATTTTGTGCTTTTAATAAATCATAATTAGTAAATTAGAAGTAAAACATTTGACACTCTTAAAAATAAAAGTTCTTTAAAAGGTTCTTCACAGCGATGCCATTAGAACCATTTTTGGTTCCACAAATAACCATTCAGTCAGAGGTTCTTTAAGGAAACACCTCTGTCTTACCTTTTTATAATCTAAAGAACCTTTTTTTTTTCGCCACAAAAAAACCTTTTGTGAAACCGAAATCTTTTCCAGATAAAGGTTCATTATGGAACCATTTAAACAAAAAAGTTTCTTCTATGGCATCGTGAAGCACCTTTATTTTTAAGAGTGTGACTGCAACAATTGCTCACAATAATTTGACAGACAAGCAATGAATGATACCATTTTTGTTTTTGTTTTTTTCAGAAAGGTCATCAGACAAGATGGAAATCCCAATCTTGATTTAGACTCTCATTAACAATTGATTAAGAGGTTGGACTGGATGTAACAGCACGTGGCAGGTGGTTTAAAGTTCATCCACTGATTCCAGTAGTGTTATGGGCATGAGATCCACTTTGTCCCACTGTGCCACTTTTCGGTTCGAGAAATACTGGCGAGGTCAACGGCTGAAGCTCATCTGGACTGTATCTCTTTTCTTTCAGCACCTCCTCCTCCCTAACACAAATCTGCCAGGCTCCTGAGATAACAGCAGCTGTGCAAGGTTAATATTTAAAACAAGAGGATATGAGCTGAAGGTCTGTTATGAATATTATGGCTAAGGCGGACACTAACTGATTTTGTCCTCCATGACCTCTATATACTCTAAAATCAAGCACATGCTACGAGACTGAAGTTTGTCAAGTTTGCACAGAACTCACAGATTTTAGTTTTCTGTCATGTTGGTGCACACTAGTTACATAGTTTTCACACAGACTCACATAGATAGCAAAGAAAATGTTGACTCTCAACAACAGATTAACAAAAACTGGAATCTGACCTATTGTATCTTACTGCAACAACTAATTGGTTGAAAGATAATAACCAACAACAAATTTCAGTTAGTCAGACCTTTGCACTGTGCACCATTTTTACTGTAAATGCATTTTCTTACATTTTACTGGTCATATTCCTAAAAGCCATTACATAAAACAGTGTAAGTAATTACACTGACGGCTAACTTAAATGGGTTTATTTACAAATGGGTTTGTATTGTACCTCTTACAAGTTTAGTACTAACCACTTAGTTTGTGGTTTGGAAAGTTATTTCAGCTGCTTTCAAAATGTTTTAAAGGAGAAGTCCACTTTCAGAACAAAAATTTACAGATCCCAAATGCAGTTGTAAATGATCCCAACCAAGGAAGAAGGGTCTGATCTAGCGAAATGATTGGTTATTTTCATTTGAAAAAATGCAATTTAAATACATTTTAATCTCAAATGCTCATTTTGCCTTTCTCTCCCTGAACTCTGTGTATTCTGGCTCAAGACAGTTAGCGTATGTCGAAACACTCCAATCGTATTTTCTCCCTCAACTTCAAAAATCATTTCAAAATCATCCTACATCGCTGCAGAAGTACCGACCCAGTCTTTGCACAGTGAACATGCAAAGAAGATCAAACACCCTTAACAAATAAGGTAAAACAGTGATATAGGACAATTTCGAAGTTGAGGGAGAACATGAGATGGGAGTTTTTCGACATACCCTAACTGTCATGAACCGGAAAAAACAGTTCAGGCAGAGAGAAAAGATGAGCGCTTTGACATTAAAAATATATAAATTATATTATTTTTATGAAAATAACTGATCGCTTTCTTTCTCAGCAGGGATCGTTTACAACCGTATTTGTGATCGCTTTGAGCTGCATTTAAACTGCATTTTGAAGCTCAATATCGGTGGCACCATATCAGTCCATTATATGGAGAAAAATGCTGAAATGTTTCCCTCAAAACATAATTTCTTTGCTAAAAAGAAAGGCATGAACATCTTGGATGACAAGGGTGATACATTATCTATCAATGTTTGTTCTGAAGTGGACTTCTCCTTTAAAATGAATTTGTCAAGTTAATTGAACTTAAAAAAATCTATAGAATTGGAAAAATATTGAAAATCGTGCACCTAACTCAAAAGCAATATAGAAAAAACTGTCACGTTTATGTTTAGTGTACTTAATTTGGGTGAAAATATTTCAGGAAAAACAGTCCATTATCTTAAGTGGGAAGGAAGTACATCTTCAGAAATGCAAACGCTGGTAAATCAAGCACTGCAAAACATTTGACTAAAATAAACACTTACCATGTTACCATGTTGGTGAATAGTAATGTTCCTCAACTCAAACATGTAATGCATTTGAGTAAATGGATTAAGTTTTATGTCTATATAGACCTTAAATTGTCAATTTAACATGCATACAAACTATAAATGGCCAAGATCTCACAACTTTCAAAACTGTTTAATGGAGTTTTTGTCTACTGAAAGATGTTTGTTAGCTGAACAATCTGCATGTTGTTAAACAACATTAGGATCCATTGAACACACTGTACTTTAGTCCCTCCCAGCCTGTCAAAATTAAATATGACGGGTACCCTGACCAAGGTCTATAGTAATGTAGTGTGAGTTATGATCACAGCATGTGCCGACAGGACTGTAGAGTGATGGACAAAGACAGTTGTGATGATGACAGGCATAGACACTGCCTGACTGACACTGTCACTGTCATGAGAGAACATGCTTTAACCCACACCTACAAAGCAACACAAGTCAGAGGGAGCTATCTTATTTGATCTGTAACCAAATAAGGGACACATCCTGAGTGTCGCAGTGCATATGCTTTGGTCGGGTCATACCATATGCCATGTGATGTTTACAGTCTAATTCAGTCATCCCAGTGAACATTCTGTTCAACAAGTTATCACTAAATCTTAGAAAAATATATCAGTGTGACATTAGGACAATATACATTTGGTGATGCTTGTTTTGATAAATATTGCTCCCTAGTTATTAAAGGTCAGCATGCAACACCTCATCCATTGAAAAGGAAACTCAATATAAAGAACACAGAATTATTATCTGTGTTTGGACGTATTGAGATCTTATGAAGCGAACCAATCGGTCTGTGCAAGAAACTAAACATTATTTACAACATTATCACCTGTAATCCGGAGCCTCAAGCTGGGAAGTGTCTGATTCTTTTCTGTAAACTGGTTCTTTTGGATAAATTGTTTAAATGAAAAAAAAAAAAAAAGATTTATCAGTATTCTTATGTAGTCACCCAATGACTTAACACATCCACAATTACGTATATTATTACATATATCATTAATGATGATTTATATGGCTAAAGCATATAACATGAATAAACCTCATTATAGCTGCCTTATTGAGATTAAATGACCTTTTGGATACTAATCATTTTAGGACTGTAGTGCATTTTATTATTTCGGCTAATGAAGAATAATAATTTGTGACAAATTGGCATTTCTACTATGGTAACTAAATGTGCATCAGTATTTATTATAGATTAATTTTGTCATATGGCAGGACTGTTGAAATCATCTAGTAAGTGCAAAAAGCCACATTAAATAAATAGTTACAGTATATATATTCCCCATTATATATTCATATTAATTTTAACCTTAAATCCTAATTTTGATATAAATAAATCTATAAACATGTTACAAGTTATTTTTAAAAGTAATACATTACAATACTTTGTTACTCCCTAAAAAAAGTAACTAATTGCATTACGTTTTATGGAAAGTAATGTACTAATTTAATTTTGTGTTACTTTTTTCCCATCTGGTCAGGCCTTGCTTGTTTGTTTGTTTTAAATATATAAAAAAGTTATTTTTGGCAAATGCAAAAGCCCTTTCATACCAAAATAAAATGAATATGCCACAGGCTAAAATGTAAATTCACGTCTGGCTACATTTAATTATTGCAGGTTTGCTTCAAATTCTGATGTTGCATTTAACTGATATTATTCATTTTGAGGAATACTGAATCTGTTTTTGTGCAAGTGAGATGAGTAAATGCATGTTGACATTTAGTCTTGAACTATAGTAACATCATGTTCACACAGCGCACACCACGCCTCTGCACTTACGCCCAATTTCACTCACCATGGGGAGCAAACTGGAAAACAAAGTAACTGGTGTTGCTTATTTGAAAAAGTAACTCAGATGTTTTCTTGTGAATTAAACAGTAGTCTGTTACTTTACTAGTTCCTTGAAAAAAAGTAATCTGATTATGTAATGAATTTGTAATGCATTACCCCAACAGTTCTCATTAAATATCTTTATGGCTTTTAGCTTGACTGCCACTTTGGCCTGTAGGGAGGTCTAAAACACTTCAATTCATTACTGTATCACATGTGCTGTCATCATTCGTATAAACCAAAAACAGAACACTCTGAGGAACAAGCTATTCTGTTCCTCACGCTGTCAGCCGAGGGACGCGATCAGCTGTGCATGAGAATGAGAATGTGCAAGACTGGAGGCAGAAATAGCCAACCTTGATAAACACCTATATAAATAAGTGTACCAGTGGCTGACATTCACACTGGAGAGATATGCTAATGCTGGAAACTTGTGCTTCGTCATACTCATCGAGGAATGACACATGTGGACTGCAGCTCTGCTCAGGCTTCCTGCAAGATATACTTTTCTCAGGACTGTAGGATGCATCAGAAATTAACTTTATGTCCCCCACTGATGGTCCTGCTCAGTGTTTTTGGTTTCCAAATGGTCAAATGTGTTTGTAGCTAACTTTGTAAGTTTCCATCTATGTTTTTCCTGTGTACAGTTGATAACACGTTGATTAGCAGATGCCCAGTCTAAAAGTAGAGGATAATACTGGAAGAATAAGCACCAAAGAAGGAACATTTCAAGGTTATGACGCAAGTTTTCACACATGGTCTTGACCTTGTGTGACCTTCTGTCTACTCGTAATTTTTGTTCCCTATCTGTCGTACACTCCGAGTTGTGTCGAGTAGTGTACGACACTAGGGGTCGCTCTTGAGAGCCCAAACACCTCTGACAGTTTTGAGAAAGGCCAATGAAAATTGGGTGTGCAGATTTGCATAGCTGACCACGCCCCGGACGTCCGGGTATAAATAGGGCAGCGTGTGCATCTGCTCACTCGTTCTGTTTTTCGGAGCCGAATGCAGCGTCTCTGCGTGAGAAGCGGCAACATTCACCTCTCTCGTCGTTGGATCTACGGCACAGACAGCGGTCTCTCCCTCTCTGACACTGCTCGTGTTGTGAGAGTCCCCTGGGTGCGTCGACGGCGATCTTCAAGAGAAGATTCTCTTCTGCAGAGAGCAAATTTTCTCTAAAAGAGCTCCACAGACGGATTGTGTGTTTCACGATGCCTTTCCGTCTGTGTCCTACTGGGTGCGGATTCTACCTTTCCCCGAACGATCGGCACGAACGCTGTGTTCAATGCTTGGGGCGTGAGCATGCTGACGCAGCGTTCGCTGAGGGAGGTTGTCAGCACTGCGAAGACATGCCCTTGGGCACACTCCGCTCGAGAGCCGCGTTCTTTTCGAAGAAGCCGCGGCGCTCCTCATCTGCTTCCCGCTCCGGTCCTTCTACTTCCGGGTACGAGGCCGTTGCGATGTGCGTCGAGGAAGAGCGGCAGGTGTTGAGCGAAGTTTTGCCAGTTGCGTCCTCGCAAACCGCTCACCCTGTGTGTCCACCGATTGAGTCTCCGGACGATTTTGAAAGCTCGTCTCAGTATGGGCTGGATCTTTTGTTCGGGGCTCCTGCTGAGGAAAAAGCAGCGTCCGTAGCATCGGAGGGAGAGCCGTCAGAGGCTGACGTCACAACCGAGTTCGCCGCTCCGGCGGTTGAATCTCAGTCTGTGGCAGACGCCGAAATGGCCGCCGCACTACAACGGGCAGCCAAGGAGATCGGGGTTGCGTGGGTTCCCCCGCCCAGCCCTGAGCCTTCAAGGCTGGATGACTGGTTCCTGGGCAGGGGGCGTGACTCGAAGCCACGCTCCTCCCCGGTCCCGTTTTTCCCGGAAGTGCACGAGGAGTTGACGAAATCGTGGAAAGCCCCTCTGTCGGCTCGTTCACGGTACGCTAACTCCCCGTCCCTCACCACCCTCGATGGCGGTCCAGCGAGGGGGTATTCGGAGGTTCCCCAGGTGGAGAGAGCGGTTGCGATGCACTTGTGCCCGCAAAACGCCGCCTCCTGGAGGGGCCGCCCGAGACTCCCGTCCAGGGCCTGTAAGTTTTCGTCTGCGCTTGTAGCGAAGGCTTACGCGGCCTCTGGGCAAGCTGCGTCCGCCCTCCACGCTATGGCGATTTTGCAGGTCTATCAGGCTAAGGTTCTTAAAGACCTGCACGAGGGTGCTCCCGACCCAGAGCTGTTACACGAGCTGCGCTCAGCGACCGACTATGCCTTACGGGCTACGAAGGTTACTGCGCAAGCTCTGGGGCGGGCGATGTCCACTATGGTGGTCCAGGAGCGCCACCTGTGGTTAAACCTGGCCGAGATGCGAGACGCCGAGAAGGTTCGCTTTCTCGACGCTCCCATTTCCCAGGCTGGCCTCTTCGGCGAAACCGTGGAGGAGTTTGCCCAGCAGTTCTCCACCGTGAAACAGCAGACGGAGGCCATCAAGCACATCCTGCCTCGGCGTGCAGCGAGTTCCGGCCCAGCTCAGCCGACGCAGCAGCCTCCGCCTGCTCCCCGCCGTGGAAGGCCCCCTACGAGGGTGGCTCAGACCCCGCAGCCTGCCGGGTCTGCAGCCAGACCCGCCCAACGGTCCAGCACTCGTAGGAAGGTGGCACCGCCAGCTCGTCCTCAGGCCACTAAGAACCCCCGGCAGGTTTCGAAGCGTTCCTGAGACGGGCAGCCCAGGGAGGAGGGATCGTTTGGCCTGTCCGGATCCACACTCGACGAGGGGACGAGCGCTGGATTCGGCTTCCACCCGGCTGTCTGCCACCCGGCAGACGGCCACCACTTGGTCAACAAAAGAGCAATTTTCTCCTTCTCTGGGCATATTACACAGCACCCCCGACCCTCCGCTCGATGGTCGGATGCTGTCTCCTCCGTTCAGGGCATGCGGTCACACACCTTCTGTGCTCCCTCATGCTCTAGAACAACGGGCTTGGTCAGACGATCTCCCCTGTCGGGTGGATCCTCTGCTAAGCTCGCACGGCTCGGTCTCCCTGGGCAAAGCAGCCAGTGGCCTTCGGGGCTTCTTACCTCCGACCACACGCTGTTTTCCCAGCGAAGGTTCCCCCACCCTTGGTACGTCGAATGTAACTCCTCTGCGGCCCCTAGCGGAGAACTTTCTGGATTGGCTGAATCTCCCCAATCCTTCCCGCTGGCTGCTCAAGACCATTCGGCTCGGCTATGCTATCCAGTTTGCACGTCGTCCGCCCAAGTTCTGCGGTGTTCTCACTACCTAGGTCCAGGGCTCCAACACCGCGGTTCTTCGGGCGGAGATCGCAGTCCTTCTGGCGAAGGGTGCGATAGAAACTGTCCCCTCAGCCGAAATGAAGAAAGGGTTTTACAGCCCCTACTTCATTGTTCCCAAGAGGGGTGGTGGGCTCAGACCTATCCTGGATTTGAGGGTTTTGAATCGGGCCCTACTCAAGCTCCCGTTCAAAATGCTGACCCTCAAGCACATTCTTACGTACGTCAGGTTCCAGGATTGGTTTGTGGCGATAGACCTGAAAGACGCGTACTTTCATGTCTCGATCCTTCCAAGACACAGGCCGTTTCTACGGTTTGCCTTCGAAGGACGGGCATATCAGTACAAGGTTCTCCCCTTCGGCCTCTCCCTGTCGCCCCGCGTCTTTACGAAGGTAGCAGAGGCTGCACTTTCCCCCCTCAGGGAAATGGGCATTCGCATTCTCAACTATCTCGACGACTGGCTGATCCTGGCTCACTCGTTGGATACGGTTTGCGTACACAGGGACATGGTTCTCAACCATTTGGCTCGCTTGGGGCTTCTGGTCAACTGGGAAAAGAGCAAACTCTCCCCGGCGCAGAGGATCTCTTTTCTCGGTGTAGAACTGGACTCGGTCGGCATGTCTGCACGTCTCTCCCCGGAGCGTGCACAGTCAGTTCTGAGATGCGTGGCAACGCTCAGGTGCGGCTCAGCGGTCCCCCTAAAACAGGTTCAGAGGCTCCTAGGGCACATGGCATCCTCAGCCGCGGCCACGCCGTTGGGTTTGATGCACATGAGACCGCTGCAGCATTGGCTCCGTACCCGAGTCCCCAGGAGGGCGTGGCACCACGGCACGTTCCGTGTGAACATCACACCATCGTGCCGCCAGACACTCAGCCCTTGGCCGGACATCGTGTTCCTTCGGTCAGGAGTGCCCTTGGAACAGGTGTCCAGACGCGTCGTTGTCACCACGGACGCTTCCAGGACAGGCTGGGGTGCCACCTGCAACGGGCAGGCAGCTTCCGGGGTCTGGGCAGGCCCCGGCTGCATTGGCACATCAATTGTCTGGAGTTGTTGGCAGTGCTTCTAGCTCTGAGGAGGTTCTGGCCTATGATTCAGAACAAGCACGTGTTGGTCAGGTCGGACAACATGGCGACAGTAGCCTACATCAACCACCAGGGCGGTGTACGTTCCTTTCGCATGTCACAACTAGCCCGCCACCTGCTGCGCTGGAGTCAACACAGACTCAAGTCTCTACGAGCCACTCACATTCCGGGAGAAGCCAATCGTATGGCCGATTCCCTGTCACGACAGGTTTTGCTCGGAGGCGAGTGGAGACTCCACCCCTAGTCGGTCCAACTGATTTGGGATCGATTCGGCCAGGCACAGGTAGATCTCTTTGCCTCACCGGAATCCACCCACTGCCAGTTGTGGTACGGTCTAACCGAGGCCCCCCTCGGTATAGACGCACTGGCACACAGTTGGCCGAGGGGCCGGCTCAAGTATGCGTTTCCCCCAGTGAGCCTCATCGCACAAACGTTGTGCAAAGTCAGGGAGGACAAGGAACAGATTCTCTTGGTGGCCCCCTTCTGGCCCAACAGAACCTGGTTCTCGGACCTGGTGCTCCTGGCATCAGCCCCTCCCTAGCGCATTCCTCTGAGGAAGGACCTCCTTTCTCAGGGGAAGGGCACAATTTGGCACCCGCGCCCCGATCTTTGGAACCTCCACCTATGGTCCCTGGACGCAACCAGGAGGACTTCAGAGACCTTTCACCTTCAGTGGTAAACACACTTCTACAGGCAAGAGCCCCCTCTACCAGACGGCTGTATGACCTAAAGTGGCGCATCTTTGTGAACTGGTGTTCTTCTCACGGGAAGGACCCACGGAGTTGTGGCATCAAATCAGTGTTATCCTTCCTTCAAGAAGACCTGGACAGGCACCTATCTGCCTCGACACTCAAGGTTCATGTCGCAGCTATATCAGCTAATAATGACTTGGTGGAAGGCAGATCGGTGGGGAAACACGATTTGATAATCAGGATTCTTAGAGGAGCACGGAGACTGAACCCTCCTCGGCCGCATCTCATCCCCTCTTGGGATCTTGCTGTGGTTCTCCAAGGTCTACAACAGGATCCATTCAAGCCCCTTCAGTCAGTCGAACTCAATGCTCTCTCCTTTAAGACGGCTCTTTTGACTGCGCTCACTTCCATCAAAAGAGTGGGAGACCTCCAAGCCCTCTCCGTGAACAGTTCGTGCCTGGAATTCGGACCAGCGGATTCTCACGTTGCCTTGAGACCCCGGCCTGGATACGTGCCCAAGGTCCCCACCACTCCATTCAGAGATCAGGTAGTGACCTTGCAAGCTTTTTCTTCTCAGGAAGATGACCCCAACCTGACTTTGTTATGCCCAGTCCGTGCCCTGCGCATTTACGTGGAACGAACTCAGCCCTTCAGACGTTCGGAACAGCTCTTTGTTTGTTATGGAGGACAGCAGAAGGGGAAGCTGTCTCCAAACAGAGGATCTCCCATTGGCTGGTCAACGCGATCCGTATGGCCTACCTGGCCAGAGGCCTACCCTTCCCTCTGGAGGTAAGAGCCCACTCAACCAGGGGCATCGCCCAGCAGCCCTGGCAAATGGGGCCTCGTTAACAGACATCTGTAGAGCTGCAGGTTGGGCTACACCTAACACATTTGCCAGATTTTACAATTTGCGCACAGAACCAGTGTCAGCTAGAGTCTTGATTGCTAACTCTTGACTCAGCACACTGGCTGGTGTAGAGCTTGCTTAAAGTGCTTCCCCTAATGGTGATTACGCTTCTGAGTTTCAGTAGGTTTCCTGATGCGAATCCTGGACACCATCTCCATCTTTGGCACTTCTGGACATGGCGGAGTTTAACGGAGAAACTCGCTATGGAATTCCATCACAAGGTATGAACACCTTTATTCATGATTGGATTGTGCCCCATATGTAGTGGCTCCTTATGCGGCCCCATGTGTGTATTTCCAACTATAACTCTTGTGGTGCGGTGTTTCCCCTGAAAACAGGTTTCTCTAGGGTCTGAGTCTGGCCATCTCCCCGGGTGTGAGATCCACCTCAGGTCCCATGTCTAACAATGTCACTCTAACCCCCCCTGTTGGGCAGGTCGTGAACTCCGTAATGTCTTTTCCTTTAGGAACAGGCATTTTTCCCAATGATCTCAAGACACTCAGCCACTCTTTGAGGGAGGCCTGGCTGCAGGACCCTGCTGTACAGGTCAGTCCTTGGACGTTGGATGGTCACAGAGGAGGTGAGCTGCACTTACGTTAACACGTTGCCTGTTACTTCTGCACTTGTCTCTCGTGATGCGGTCAGACATGTGGCATGTTTTTACGGGGACCCCTAGTGTCATACACTACTCGACACAACTCGGAGTGTACGACAGATAGGGAACGTCTCGGTTACGTATGGTAACCCTCGTTCCCTGATGGAGGGAACGGAGACGTTGTGTCTTCCGTGCCACCTTCCTGGACCGCCTCTGAGTGAGTTGAGACCCTCGGCTCCTCAGATCAGAACGAGTGAGCAGATGCACACGCTGCCCTATTATACCCGGACGTCCGAGGCGTGGTCAGCTATGCAAATCTGCACACCCAATTTTCATTGGCCTTTCTCAAAACTGTCAGAGGTGTTTGGGCTCTCAAGAGCGACCCCTAGTGTCGTACACTACTCGACACAACGTCTCCGTTCCCTCCATCAGGGAACGAGGGTTACCATACGTAACCGAGACGTTTTCTGTAGCTTTAATTTGCAATTGCTGTTTTTAACTGTATTTTTGATTAAACACGTGCAGACTTGGTGACAATAAGAGAATTCTTTCAATACCGTTATACTCTAATGTGTTGACTTGGAAGAAGTGCACAGCGACGGAGAAATCCAAAATAAATCTTTAATTATAAATCCACTGAAACACAGAAGACAACAAAAACAACAACATACATCAACATTAACACAAGACAAAGGAACAAAGGAAAACGCAGGGCTTATAAAGATTGGAACGTGGAATCAGTGGAAACAGAAACAGGTGCGGGGATAATTAACAATCAAACTAAAGAGAACAAGAACAGAACCAAATATGGACAAACAGGAACTAAGGCTAGGGGGAAAACATGGAAACAAAAGTCCAAAATCCTGATATATATATATATATATATATATATTGTGACAAGCGTCCCGAAGGAGCATCAGCGTCACCCTGGAAACAAACAAGCTCAACTCATTCACGCTCATCACACCTGGATCGGTCACAGCTGTGACTCATCAATTGGCGTCCTTATAAGCGGCGTGCTGCCGACTCACTTGGAGAACGATCTCCAAAGAGCTCACATGCTAACGTTTTCTCTCCCTCTCCTACACAGAGAGCAGCTGACGACCGAACCCCCCTCACCGTTCACTGGATCCACCTCGAGCACGAAGACTGAGAGCACGCCTTACCACAAGCATCACTTACCGTATTGTCTTTTCTTCATTGTTAATAAACCACCCTCCGGGGCTTCGACACTGAGTTTTCTGTCCTGTATTTCTTCACCCCGTGACAATTTGGTGGAGAATGCGGGCAGATTAGTGAAGATTACACGGACAGGAAAACTCAATTTCACTCACCCGAATTTTTTTTTCTCTCTTTTTCACCATGTCCCGATCAGCGGCGGTAGGCGTGCGCTCCTCCCCAGAGATGGACCAGCTTCAACGGCTCACCGAGGACAGCATCCGCCAACAACAAATCGTTGAGCATCTTGCTACCCGGCAGGGCGAAACGGAGCAGGAACTCGCGGCTCTCCAAGCCGCTGCCGCCAGCCAACGCGCTCCGCTACCGGACCCGCGCGCTCAAGCGGCCCGACTACTGCCAAAGCTAACGCCACACGATGACGTGGAGGCATTCCTTCAGATGTTCGAAAACACCGCGGTAGCTGAGGATTGGCCACGAGAAGACTGGGCACGGGCATTGGCACCCCTCCTCACCGGTGAGGCACAACGTGCGTATGTTTCGCTCACTCCAGCTTCAGCTGAGAAAACACCGCCAAAAACATCGCACAGGAACTGTTCCAGCTGTTTAGCCGCGTCGGCATACCCACCGAGATACTGACCGATCAAGGTACTCCCTTCATGTCCCGGCTAATGGCGGATCTCTGCAGGCTGCTGCGGGTGAAGCAGTTGAGGACCACGGTCTACCACCCTCAAACGGACGGACTCGTCGAACGATTTAATCAGACCTTAAAACGGATGCTTCGGGTTACGGCGGAGGACAGAAAAGACTGGGATTTGATGCTGCCGTACGTCCTGTTTGGCATCCGTGAGGTTCCCCATGCCTCAACTGGCTTCACCCCATTTGAACTCCTGTTCGGCCGACAACCCCGTGGCCTCCTCAACGTGGCAAAGGAGGCCTGGGAGCAGCAGCCTGCCCGTCACCGCTCTGTTGTGGAGCATGTCCAGCAGATGCGGGAGAAGATCGACCGAGTGATGCCGTTAGTCCGGGACTTTAGCTGTCCCTTCCTGCTGCAGATGGATGCCTCTGACACGGGCCTCGGTGCGGTGTTGTCCCAAGTCCAAGAAGGTGAAGAGCATCCGGTACTTTACATCAGCCGAAAGTTAACCTCAGCCGAGAGAAATTATGCCACCGTAGAGAAGGAGGGTTGGTGGGGGGAGTGTAACGAGCGTCATCACGCTCATCACACCTGGATCGGTCGCAGCTGTGACTCATCAAGTGGCGTGCTGCCGACTCACTTGGAGAACGATCTCCAAAGAGCTCACATGCTAACGTTTTCTCTCCCTCTCCTACACAGAGAGCAGCTGACAACCGAACCCCCCTCACCGTTCACTGGATCCACCTCGAGCACGAAGACTGAGAGCACGCCTTACCACAAGCATCACTTACCGTATTGTCTTTTCTTCATTGTTAATAAACCACCCTCCGGGGCTTCGACACTGAGTTTTCTGTCCTGTATTTCTTCACCCCGTGACTATATATATATATATATATATATATATATATATATATATACACACATTACCAAAAATTTTTTCTTTTTTTATGTATTAAACCAACTCATTTATGCTAGTAATGGCTGCATTTATTTGAGAAAAAAAGTGAAATATTGTTACAATTTAAAATAACTTCAGAAATCATTCTAATATACTGATATGCTGACCAAGAAACATTTCTGATTATTATTAATGCTGAAAACGGTTATCCCTTTTTTTTCTGAATTTTCTTTCCTAACAAAAATGCATAAATTCCATATCATAAATGTATGTTTCATTTGTTTAAAGCACTATACCTTCTGAAATCACTTTTGAATTTGATGGACTTCACTATGAAATGTCAGTTTATAGAAAACATTTCCTTAAGGATCATTTCGAGTTTCTTCTTCTGTCCTACACTAAAGAATAAGGTTTAAAATGCAGGTGAATAAATAATGGCAGAATTTCCTTTTTTGAGTATCTTATGGCTTTAATCTGTTCAGAAACCTTTTAGCATTTACCATTATTGAGTGCTGTGATTACCTTATCCGTCAAAAGATTCTGAATCGCTGAGAACTAGGGATGCAACAATACAGTTAGTCCACGGTTCAATACAGTTTTCGGTTCGGTTCTGACAGCTTGCCACATCAGTGTGTGTGTGTGGTTTTTGTTTTTTGTTTTTTTTGCATCTAATTAAGAACAAAATACTCCTGTAAACCTCTGTACAGTGGAAAAAGTGTGGATTATTATATGTCTGCTCAATATTTCCTTTGATAGAGCTATTATTTTTTCGATTTTTACGCAAAATAGGATGGGTTTCATTCATACTGGATGCCAGAGGGCGCCCTCATGCAGAAAATCCACATATGCCTAGCACCGATTACATTCCGTTCCAGCTTCTCTAATCCACCTTATTTTTCAATGCAGAAGTAAGTTGTTTTCTGGTAATGTGTTAGACGTCCGGTTCATAATCCACCGTAGGGAAATAATGAGAAGAATATCGAAGTGCAGTAAACGGTAAAACAGTTTGCACTACAAACCAGTGTGTTCATAATTAAGATAATACATTAAAATAATATGCTAAGACACACCAATTTGCAATATCAAGCAGCAAAACAAGCTTTTTGTGCAGCTAAAAATAGCTGGAAGTGGATGAGACCAGAAGCTAGACACAAAAAAAATACAAATGGCTGCACCCACTCTTATAGGAAAAATAAGGTGGATATAGATAAAGATATAGATATGGATAGAATTTGATATACTGCTGTAACTGAATAAAAAACAAGATACAACGTTAAACATTTTGAATGATGAAACGTAAGGACAATAAACACTCGTCTGCAATAATATATGGTTTATCAGTCATCCAGTGAACATTCTGTTCAACAAGTTATCACTAAATCTTATAAAAATATATCAGTGTGACATTAGGACAATATACATTAGGTGATGCTTGTTTTGATGAATATTTCTCCCTAGTTATTAAAGGTCAGCATGCAACACCTCATCCGTTGTTTGTAGATTCCAAAAATCAGAAAACTTGTTTGGGAGAGGAAACTCAATAAAAAGAACACAGAACTATTATCTGTGGTTGGACGTATTGAGGTGACTGTGCTCTTCAAGCCATCTCGGGTATTTTCATAATGATTAAGTATTTGTAAGCCATTGCTAATCGAAACAGTATAGAATATATTATCTGCCTCATTCTATGATAAGAAGCCAAATCAGATCGCAAAAGGAAGTTATTTCAAACAGTCGACTGATGCTGTGAAGTAAAAATAAGTTATAATGTTCTCTTTTGTTGGACAACAAGTTTAGAACGGCTTATCATTGCATTTCATTAGAAGGGAAGATGCTCTGCTTGTGTTGCTTTTTCACATATGAGCGGGGAGGCATTTCCTCATCTCAGCACGTGAAATCATGGGCACACACTGCAAATTTAGAGAGAAATAAAACACGGAAAATAATTAAAATGCAAAACCGGAAAACCTCAATTCACAAGCGCGTATTGAACCGTGGATGTCGTACAGAACGGTTCGATATTATATTGAGTATTGTGACATCCATACTGAGAACCTTTCATTAGTAAGTCAATAATTAAACAGACACTTTAATCAAGAGTAATTTACAGTACAGCTGACAGAAGGACACGATGATGATCACGCATGGATCACACATCAGGTATTTAACCGCTACAGCACACCTTTCTCATTGGTTTCTATCTCTTGTTATCTTTCAAAGAGCATGTGCTTATATGTTTTCATTTGTTCTTATTTTGGCTGAAAGAAGTGTAAATCATCCATAGCGGTAGCCAAATCATCCACAGCGTAGTGATTTCATTCTGCTTGCAGAACAAGGATGAATGCCTTGTTTAGTCTTAATTCATGATAGCGCTCACTATAGCTGATCTGAAAGAGGCCTAGTGTGCATTCATGCTTTAAATGGCAACAAATTACTTTGCACATATGTTGCACTAAAAATCATTCATTAAAATCAGCATCTTCCTATTGTCTCCTGCTAAAGCAAAAAATATGTATTATCACTTTGACATATTCCTATCTATCAAAAATGAGTGTGGGATGTTGGTTGGAATAATGTTTTATTCTTTGTTGAATATCTATGCTGGAACAAACTGTAAGATAACTCTAGGTGCAAGTACAAGCTTGATGTTCAACATCACAAAATGTTTCCTGTGTTATGCTAATTTAGGACTAAAGTTATATTGCAATTGTCCAACATGGTGAAACTTTTTATGAATATTATGTCTTTATATGATCATTTATTTATTTATTTATTTACAAAAAGGAAATTTTAGGTATTTGCTTTTTTATTTGCATGTTATTGCATCTTTTATATTTGTATGTGCCTCTGTACATGCAGAGACATATATTAATTAAAATGATTTATTTACCCCAATAATAAGGTCTTCCTAAAATTCCCTACCACATGGGGGAGCTATAACTTCATAATGGCACAAATGCATCTGTCTTGGGACCTCACAATAGGATTTCAGACCCCTCATTGGGCCTGAAAAAAACTTAACTTGGTACTGAGTATTCCAATTGTTATGTGAGTCGTGATGTGTAATAAAGCACTGAAAAATGCTGAGTATTCAAAATGTCAATGGGAAATTTGTACAGACTCATATTCGCTTCTTATGTTTCCACTTTCTCTAGAGATTCAGCATCTTGGCTATATTTCGATGATTGCACAAGAACATATTTGTATCATTTCTTGGAAAAAGGAAAAGGCTATACATAGATACTCATCCCCTATACCACAAAGTGTTCATTCTGGCTGAATGCACTTTGATCAGAAGTAACAGCATGTGTACAACGGTGTGGAGCAACCGAAATGCTGTTGAGAGCATCCGAGAGAATTGGAAAATTAAAAAATGCTCAACTTCATACAACTGTACAGAAAACAAACAAACAAACAAACAAACAAACAAACAAACAAACATGTTAGGCAGTCAGATTGTAGACGTGTATGTAGTAGGCTAATATTACTCTTATGCAGACTGTTGTAGATTCAATGCATACATTATATTGTTTGCATATTGGATGTCTTGCAGTTGTTGCATATACATGTTTGGACACCTTCATTGTGTATACACTGGGGGATTTAGCACAACTTTTTAAAACTGACACTGTATCTTTAGTTTCTTTACTTTCAAAATTCGGAATCAATCAGTTCAGAAGCTGGCATCTCTGCAAAGTGTATATGTGATGATTATATTGGTTGTGTACTGAAAAGAAACATATAGATACAGACACATGCACTACAAACACACCCTACAAACAGTGTTTAACCCCAGCACAGAGTTTTGCTGGTGTAGTGTATACAGTGTTATGTTAAAAAAAAAAGCAGTTGCATAAATAATATTATGGGATTAACATTTTCAATATAAAATATTGCATATAGGAATATGAACTGAAAAATTATATGATACCTAATATTGCCACTGAATTATTCATTTGACCGATTTGTTCAAAATGACTGTTTCATTCAGGAACTGTTGCAACAAAATTTATGAATGGGCTATTGAATCATTCACTCAACCAATTTGTTCAAAACCAATCAGAAACTGATTCTTTCAGTAACGAAACAGTTGCTCAAAGACATAAAAAGCTATTACAGTGGATTTGTTATATATATATATATATATATATATATATAGATAGATAGATAGATATGATTGGAATGAATATTAATGCAAATTATCCACAAGTCATGCATTTTCCCTTAAATATCCTGTTTCCTGTGTATATTACGCAAGAGAAATTGCTTGTGAACAGTGTGTCATGATGACTTAAAGACATTTAGCCGGGTCCAGATTTGAACCACACATGGTTCCTGGACCACTGTGGACACCTGTTAAGGTCACAGAGCGTATTTCAGTGTGACAGCTCCAGAGATGGTGTGTGAGGTCTTTTGTGACATGCTGTGAGGTCTCTGCCAACTGATTTTAATGGCTTCTTTGCAAGTAACTTAGCCTGTGCGGGCAGAGGCGTTTGTGTCTGTGTGGTAAAGCAGAAAGAAACACTTAGGTCAAAGGTTCATATGAGGACATTACAAGCCTTTGACCTGTGTCATCTGTGTCCACATAGCACACCTGCTCTGTCATGGTCTAGGATTTGTTAACCTTATAGAAAACCATTGCAATGCTAATTCCGCAATGCGCACTGCTCAGAAAATGTGCGCTCCTTTTTATATTTTAAAACTTACTTACCAACGATGCTGTTTAAAGCACACCGTATTGTGAAGTTCTTGAAGTCAGAATCTTATTTATTTTCTCCATGGAGAACTGATATACAATTCATTTATATAATTAATATATACTTTTTCAAGACCTAATGCTCTCCAAAATTGTTAAACGATCATATATGCTACCAGAGAGGCCATGTTTAAGAGTGCGTAACTGATACATTTCCAGTGAAATATTGCACTCCCTATAATTCTGAAGAAAACTAACAATCACACAGGAGTGACATGTTGGGTCACATCAAAAGTGCGTCAGTTTATTACACCATCCAAATGAAATAAAATGATTTTACCCTGAAATAAAAATTATCATTACAATTTGATAAAAGCTTCATATTACGTGTGCTATTTTTGCCATAATTTTATTAGGTACATATTTACTTTATAAAGCCTTATAAAGCGTATCATAATTGATACACAATTTCTAAGGCCTCTAAAATAATCAACATGATCAATACACAATCTACTACATTCCTTCTGCGTCTTGATTGATAGTTTTTTTTTTTTTCTATTAAAGTAAAATATCTTTACAGCTGGAACCTTGGTTAATCTCACATTTTACTGTTGCCCAAATCAAGTACAGCTGATTGGGAGATGTTGTTGATCACTCACAGACTCAAGCTGCTGCAACATGTTGCAACGCATTACTAGTTGTTCCAGCAGACACTGTCATTTAAGTCTACGTTACCATGGAAATGGAAATTGTGCCACCCACTCCCATAAAGCATTGCAGATTTAAATGATTCACTCTACCTACACTCTCAAAATACATGCATATATATTTAGTATTTTGCATTCAAATATATGGTTTCTTACACCTACTGTAAAATCAGTGAGCATCTCAATGATAAAGTTTGATGTCATCCACAAGGCTTCATGAGATGAGTCGTTTATTTGATCATAAAATAATTTAAGTATTTTCTCTCTATATTATTAGATAATATAATGGATTTTTAAAACATTTTTTTTTAGCTGTGGTTACATGCTGAATCACGAAATGCAATGTATGAAAAATTTTTGTTTGATTCGGCTTGTTGCCAGTTGGTTTGGTTCATCTCTTATTGAAAAATGTTTTGAAGTCCTCATGGAGAAAATGAATGAATTCCAGAAGTAAGACCACTGTGAAAGTGAGCAGTCACTGTTATGCTCTGTTGAAACAGCTGCATTGCTAAATAGTTTGGTTAACCAATATATTGTGGTGTGTACAACTCAGCATCTAGGGACTCAAATAAAATGCTGTAACATGAATGTTACAAAACCTGTCTAGGTCAGGCTCAAGTTGTAGGCTCCACTGAGGTTTTGTCAGCAGACCAAATGGGCATGTAGGACATGGATGTCTAGGCGAATGCATCATACCGACAGTCTTAATCTGCTGGCTACCATGCAACCTTCTGTTGAAGGTCATAATCACACGATTTTCTGTAATTGCTAAGTTTTGCTTTTACAGGAGCTTTTCATGCAGAGAAAGTGAGCAAATTTGGTGCGTTTGAGGTCGCAGAGCATTGAAGATGACAGCTTCACTTTTCTCTGCGCTTTAAACCTTTCATTAACCTCGGAAAAGCCTGAATTTGCCCATTTCATGTTTTGGCCTTTTTCTTGTAATCAACAAAAGCCGCCCACGCAAATATGCATGGACACATTTAGACATAACTGCATGGTTACATATATAGTGCCACCCATTTTAAATAAAGAATGAGAGACATGAGTATGAGCGTAATGAGGAAAATTGTGCAAGCAAAACCAAAAGTACAAGATTGATTCACAGATGTATTACCAGAATATACACTCTTCTGTACTAAAATGTTTAATTAGTTTTGTTTGCTATGGCAAGCTATTGTTATTGCTCAAACCCCATGACTTTTACACATGCAACCACTATTCAGATTTACCATCTGAACATGTGGTTCACCACATTTCATTTTTCTGTTATTTTTGATGTGTTTGCTTGTCTTTTCTCGCTAACCACAGCCTATTGTGGTATATTTCCATATAGCTATATTTCCATCCCAATTAAATATGAAAAATTGCATGTTCAAATAAAGCATTTATATTCTGTGTGTTAAACTTTATGGGAAACTGGTGAAAAGTAATAAAATGATAAAAAGTTGCTAGCCTGTGACTATTTTCCTACATGCCTTAAATAAATGACTAAACGCAATAACAAACACTCTCATGTTATCTTGCATTCAGATGCCTAATGTTTGGGAATGCATTTTTGTAAAACGTTGTGGGAGGTAATTATACCAAATAATTTTCAAACTTTGAAATGCTCAGGCTTTTCAGAATGATTAAATCCATATTTTAGATGGTGTGCAAATGAGATCAGCCAGCTGGTTAGTCCACTTATCTAGTCATATGATCTGTTGAGACAAAATCATATTTTTATATTTTTGTTGTTCATCCAGGAATCTATTTAGTAGATTTTTTTTCCATCATAGTTTACGTGCATACATTCCTGCCTGTTTCCTCGCCTTATTTGAGCATGCTTTTTTACACATGCCGAAGCCGTAATTTACTCCAGTTGCTGCGTCGGAGCCGTTAGGCGCCGTAGACGTGTGCAGTGTGTGGTAAGAGATTTATTCATCATACAGTGTAGATAGCTTCACTTATAATGCAAGTGTTTTTTTTTTAAATGCATAAACTTGCACTAGAATAGGCTAGGCTAATCAGTGATGATGTTCTTTGATAATGTTAAAGTTAGTCCAGCCTTATGCTGGAGCTGGTTTCGGGCAATGAAACTAAGTAACGTTATGTAAATAATGAAATAAATTAGCACGATAATATAATGTATTGGCGATCTCACAGGCTGAGGATAGGCCCCAACACTTCTGTAGTGTATTTACTCACCCTCCATGGATCCTAGGTGTATATGACTTCCTTCTTTCAGACAAATGCAGTCGGAGTTATATTAAAATTTATCCTGGCACTCCCAAGCTTTAGAATGGCACAGACGGGTGTTTCTCCTCACCAGTCTAAAACAAGTCCTATAATATGCGTCCGTCCATAATAAAAAGTGCCTCACATGGCTCTGGGGGGTCAATAAAGGCCTCCTGTAGCGAATCGATGCGTTTTTGTAAGAAAAATATCCATATTTAAAACGTAAGAATCACTTTTAATCTAGCTTGCGCTAACAGTTGTACACGGACTTGCTTCTTTGACAAGGGGCGTGGCAGCACTGAAACACCGTCTAAGCTACCAATCGCAATGCAGAGGGAGAGTTAACCAATCACAACACATTTCATTTTTCGGGCCTTCATTAAACAAGGAACGAGCCATTTGTGCCAGGCTGGGAGAAATGTATTGTAATAATGTAAATTATGTTAAAAATAATGTGTTTTTTGAACACCAAGCATGAAAGCTAAGCATAAAATTCTCATAAAAATGTGTGGATGGCAATATAGCAAATGAAAATGCCCATCCTAAAACATGAAGGGTATATTTGAGACCAACAGTATTCAGATGACACATAAGCATGAATGAGAATGGCAAGAAATCTAATCATTATTCAAGGTGAACTGGGACTGAGACTAAGCAAGGCCTCATGCGCTATAGTACTTTTTTTCACATTCCTCACACAGATGGTAATGTGTACGTAAGGGAAATCTCTATTTGCTTCCATTTGTACAATCAGCCTCTGCTTGGTAATGTGTGGCCCATAGCAAACATTGCTAATGGAAGTAATCTGTCAATATAACATTCACTAATGCCGGTTTTCACCCTAAGCAACGTTGTCTGAGTCAGCAGTGTCAGGACACCCGCTGTACTCAGACCGGCCATGGAGATGAGAGAATGAAATGCGTGTAATTATGTGTTTAATAATATTCAGAAAATTGAATACAGATGCTGGACTCTGAACTAGCTTTAGTAGGCTTAGGGGAAAGGTTAGAGGCTAATTGTGGATTAAGCAGTAGTATCCTATGTAAATAGATGCAGCTTCCCAAGGCCAATCCATGTTGTTTTGGCAAACACACACCTCTTTCATCATTTATTGTTGATCAATCAGTATTCCAATGGGTTACTACTACTCTAATTGCTATTGATCTTTTTTCGAGGGCTTGTAGGCATATCTTTCCCAAGCAGAAACTACTCAGTATTCCAATCAATTCATCAGCATTATATGTCAATGCATTTTACGATACCAACTCCACTGATTGATGATTGGATACAATGTAGCAGTAGAAACCAAGCTTCTGCTTGTCAAAATGTAAGAGGTTTACTGACATTTCATGTTTTTTCACTAAAAACCTGCTCTGTTCTCCATCCAGTCCTCAGTCACCACCTGAACTCTTCCTCCACTAGATGTTGACGGCAGCCCAACTTATTTTGTTAGATTTGCCTGATACGCATGCCAGAAGTCAATGTTAGGGCGGGATGTTATGTCACATTCACATCCACACCCAGTAATTCCCAGCTTTATTCCAGTGAGCATCAAAACCTACCTAGACAGCTTGTTTTGTGCCATAAGAACACAATTAACATAAAAAACGGACAAGACAGACAAGACGATCCCAGTGTGTGAAGCATTTCTGTCCAAGATGGTAGATAGAGCTAAGAATTGTTAATTATAAATGGATTTTTATTCAGCATGGAACAATTCTAAAAGTATAATTATTATATTAATATAATTATATAAAAGAAAGAAAAAAAAAAAAATCTCTGAAGAATGTTTTCAGAACCTTGTTGAATTTATTCCAGGAAGAATTAAAGCGGCTCTGAAGGCAAAAGGGGGTCCAGCCCAGTACTAGCAAGATGTAATTAATAAAGTGGCTGGTAAGTGTATATAATATACTGTAATTAAACATCTGATGTCTGCCTTTGTAGAAAAATATGCCAAATGTTTAATTAAGTATGCCTAATTTGTTTAATTATAGCAGCCTTGTAAAAGTTTCAAAATGCCTAGTGGACAAATATACACTTTTCAGGTTTGAAAAGTAAACCACTAACATGTTTATCATTCCTCAGTTAACATGTTCCTCAGATTTTATTGTTCCATTTTTGTCTGGATCTCCTAAAATAAAATAAAATAAAATAAAATAAAATAAAATAAAATAAAATAAAATAAAATAAAATAAAATAAAATAAAATAAAATAAAATAAAATAAAATAAAGGTAGTGGAATGTACTTTATTTATGCCATGATGAAATTATGTTGTCATAAATTAATAAAACAACATATAAAAAGGTCAGTCACAAAGAAGATGTGTTAGGGTGGAAAATAATCCTGCTTGGTGGTTCAAATGTAACATTAAACCCTAAAAGTGCACTTTACCCTGCCATTGTACATATTTGTTGGTAATGTTTGTTGATTACGTTTCATTTTGCTGTATATATCTTTATATATTGTACTGTTTTTGTATGTGTGTGCACATGTTCTCCCAGCACTTTTGTACTGGGAGCAAAAAATTTCGTTGTACATCTGCACAATGACAATAAAGACATTCTAATTCTAATTCTAATTCTAAATGGTAGAAATGCTACATTCACTTTACTTTCCTGTGATTATTATACAATGAATAAAATAAAATAAAATAAAATAAAACAAAAAAGCTCCAACCCTGGGGCATAGGCAGATTGTATGAAAACGTATAAATTATATTGTACAAATTAATATGAATTGGCCACCAATTTGCCAAAACATAAAATAGTGCCATGAGATTGTGTTGCACATTTCCTATTCATACTGTAGGGATCATTTGGTTTAAAAATAACCAGCAGGCTTTAGGTGTATCACAACTATGAGCCATGATTTGCTATGAGATGGGAGGAGGTATAAGTGGGAGGGACATTCTCATTCTAGAGAGCATTTGATTTTTCTGAAAGATAAATATGTGTAACTACTGAAAAATGAATTCTGTCAGTACTTAAAAGTACAATAACATAAAGTTGTCCTTAATGTTCACAAACAGACCAAAAAACCATGGAAGATTTAACTTGACTTGAACTGATGAGAGGTTTATGTATTAGTGGGCAACATGCTAAAAATAGTAACAACAAAATTAACTAGTTTCATTCAAGTCGAAAATATATGTTTATAAAATCACTGAATCAACCCATATTACATCATACCGGCAAAACTATTTTTTATGGGATAAATCAAGAAGAAAAAGCTCTTGAAGGTAACAGTTGCAT